>JAOXNO010000041.1:7481905-7510900 GCA_028565335.1 Limnodromus scolopaceus | reverse complement strand
GAAGAGAGGAGAAACGAAGAGATTAGAGCCCAAGCTTTTCTGTTGTGGAGTCACACAATAAGCCATAAAGCACTACACGCGCTGACACAGCGGTTAAAGGAGCCTAGAGAAGTGAAATCATACAGTTCCCTCATACCAAATCTTAAATAAGATGGAGATAAGCCCCTTTTTGTTCAGCACCAAGAAGCAGTTTGTACCAACAGCAAGAGGTTGTTTCTAACACCATTGGTTTCCCACGTTTAATGAATACATCAGATCTCTGCACGAGCTCTCACTAAATATAAAATAAGCTCTTTAAGAAGGAAGGTCAGAATGTATTTTAATAACTGCTCCTCCTATGTCCTCTCACATTAGGAACAGGGAAGATGGGAAAGCTGTTTCTGTTGGGATGTGGGGCAGACTGTAGCTCCTACCTCCAGAAGCCCATTCTTTTCCACAGCTGGAAATCTTGCACAGAGGATATTAGCACTCAGGCTGCACTTCAGGAGCCACAATATATACCTCGCTCTTTACCCATAACATGGACTGGAATCACTCGGCCACTGACTCCGTTTCTGGCTTCCTGCAAGTTGACAATTTAGCTGTTACCTTGCAGATTAACTTTAACTAGTGGTAAAAGTGCATCCTAGATATCCTTCAGTAATCTTGTGATAAAATTCCCAGTTGTTCTTATTTGTAAAGTTTCCTTTGTCTTCATTGTTTTTTCTTTGCACAATTTCATCTCCTTGGATACTCTTCATATTTTATTTTTAAACTCCAAGCACTTCTACACCCCCATCAATTTTTATTATATGTAGGATTTACACTTTTTTCTGTCCAACTCAGATGCATAATGCATTAGCTTGGTTGCAAACTTCTGCAAGTTCTTCGAGACTCCACAGTGTTTAAAATAAACCAATTTCCCACACTAGACACCCCAGCAAATTTAACACCTCAAGCACTGTAATAACATGGTTTTAAATAGACTGCTGAAATATTAATCTTAGCATTCATTATTCTTTCACTCTGCCTCTATTGTTTGATGTTTCTTCTCATGCCATCTCTCTGTTTATGTTTCAATATCCCCTGGACATCATCGCATCCATAGGAGGAAAAATTTTCAGTAGCTAACTTTACAGACAAAGATACTTTCACAAGAGGAATGACAGCTGCCTCCAGCAGCAGGACCCCAGGTTTGATGATGAGAAAAGCCCTCCTGCTCCTGGTGGCCCTGATCCTACCTTCGTCAAGAACGTACTTAGTACAGCAGAGCCAGCAGACGCAACGCTGTGTCCCTCTGGATGCACTAGGTACCTACTGCACACTTGAGGAGTTCCCAATATCTTCCTCAAAAAGAATGCTCCACAGCTTCACAATTCTTTCAGGAAACTCGTCTTTTGCTGCTTAAATCTTCAGCTAGACCACACACAAAAATACCTTACAACCACAAGCAGCTTGTAGGCCTGGGGTAGTTTTAGGCTTCACACTGCTGTTACTGAAAATAAATACTTAGCTCCTACGCGCTGCTGGCAAGCTCCATTTGGCTCACGAGTTGAGCCTCCCACAATTCATCCAGCACAAGTCCTGCTGCAGGAATAATGTCCTGGGTATAAGCACACAGTAGCCATCCTAGTCTTCTCTGAAAGACTGAATTTCATCCAAGCTTAGTGTGCAAGACCTGACCCTTGACCTGCGAGTTTGATCCCCAGAACAAACGAGAAATTCGGTGCTTGCTGCTTGGCTGTCTCACAAGACGCTTCTCCTTTGCAAGAACAGGCTGTTTGATTATTTCAATTTGAAAAAAAAACTTATTTTTAGCTACTAAAAGTGATCCTTAAGATTCCAGCATGCCTTCGTGAGACACATGCAAATATTTCCAGGTTTTCTTGGGATTTTCTGTCCTATATGGGAGGGAAAAGATGAACATATCGATGAATGAAGCAGAATAGCACTTTTCCCTCAGTTACTTACATACCACACTGCAGTCAGATGACTGGGAACAGAAAATAAAGATGCCAACCTAGAGCAAAAAGTATCTTCTTCTGAATTCAGCCACCCACCTTTGTTTATGGCCAGGCCACGCAGGGACAATGACTGAACGACCCAAAGATATTGTCTATTCCATTTTCTTTAGAAAAAGTCAAAAAGTGAATGCACTGGATTATTTCGGCCAAAGCCATTGACATTCATATTTTCCTTAAAGCAATTTTATTACCTCTGCATACAGGTTTCATAATAACCAGCAGAGGAGAAGCGAAAGGCATCAGGAAAGTTCCATCTCCAAAGAATTCAATTCATAACTGGTAGCCTGAAGGAAAACATAAGTGCTCTTTTTATCATTTATAAAGTAGGCTAATGGATGGAAGGGAAAAAGTATACAGACCTTAAAAGAAAAGAAAAAAAATTAAGATAGAAAGGTACACTTAAGATTTCCAGCCACAAGCAGTCCAGTTCAGTTTTACTTTCAGTCTGCAATTATCTAAGACCTTATCTCATTTATATGGTAATAACTTGTCTCATGTCAACTCAACAAGGGGAGATAGCAGCTACGCAGCGCCGGCTCCTCGAACGCCGTGGCTGGCTGAAGCCTCCCGGCGTGGGCGGAAGGACCCGGCCGGGCTCACAACGCCAATTAGACTTGCCAACGAGCCAGGGCTAGCAGTGCTGCGAGGAGCATAACAAATGCAAGGAGTTTCTCGTGGCTACGAATTCACCTTCGCTCTTTGCAGTTTTGCACATACTTGGCATGAAAACATGTTTCAGAGATATTTATTTGCCCGGGGAAGAGGGGACCTACCACAGCAGTTTGGAAAGAATTGTTCCTCAATAAGGAGCAGCAAAATTTCATGGCAAAAGCAAGGAATTATTCCAGGATGATTACTATAGCTGCAAAGCTGTATTTTCTCTAAAATCCTAATTAAATATAGATAAAGTGAGAAGAGAGGCCAAAACAGATCTGGACATTAACAAGAGATAAAGGCTTGGTCTTTTGCCATTTCAGAGGTAATTACTAAGGGATGTCTTATCCCCTCACTGAAGCAGAGAAGGTGCACAGAGACCTCCAGGTTCCAACCAGCCCTCTGGCTCTCAGATGTATTTAAAAAAAACAAACCACCAAACCCCCAAAAAACCCCAATTATTTAAAGTCAGCCAGGTAGCAAACATCAAGACAGAACAAGGATCTGGAATACAAGTACCCCGTACAGATAACAAACCTCACATCACTTTCCTTATTGAAAGTTCAGCTAATCTAATAAGCTCTTTCTCAAAAAAATTAACTGTGGTTTTGCCCAAAACCCATGTTTCGTTTTAGGGCATAAGAGAACATTTCATTTCAACAAGTAATTTCCTACCATGAGTGAGATCGAGAGGTGCAGTGATTGTATGTCCCAGAACCCCAGAACCACTGCAAGGTGTGTTGTGTTTTAGCAACTGTAGTCATCAAGTATATATCTCCAGCCCACCCAGAACAGAAAATGTTGGGTTTAAGGTGGAGGAATTCAAAGCATATCTTTAATGAAAACCAGGCAGGATACAGTTTCCAGGCTGTGCTTTCTAAAGGGGTTCTGTGCCTCCCACTAGAGGGTAGTGTATTTCATAGCTAATTTAGAAACAGTAAGACAACTGATGTTATTTGTGGAGGGCAGGGGTGGAAAGCAGAAGGGAAGACCAGGGTTTGGTTTATGCCCCTCTAATACTAAGACACAGTGTGCTGCTTTTTTTTCCTCCCAGAAGAGACAGGTGGGTTTCAGGAGGGTCAGGTCTATGCTCCCTTTGCAATCTATAGGAAGGGGCAGCCTGCTTGGGTCACGCTGCTGATGGAACACTGGGAGTCTGGGCGTTTTAGGAATACTCATATAAAATGCTTTGAATTCAGGACACTGAGTTTTATATGGGATTTACTTATTGTATTTAAATAAAACACAGAAATTTGTACTGAAATATTATTGTATGCATAGGATCACTGATAGTAAAATAAAGGATTTAACATCAATATGTTTCAGGACTGCGTTATTCTTTAACACAGAAGATGTTACACATGAATGCCGTAATCCCCACCACATCACGGTAAACCCTGAGCCACACAGTCTGGAGAAAAAGTCTCTCAAATGTCACTTGAGTGGCAAATGAGTTTCTAACCATCAGCAATGGCTGGGTTTGCATCACTTCATCTCTAAAAGCATCCCCTTAGCCATACGTGCTTCAGGTGTGTGTTAAGAATGTGAAATTAAGGTTAGCAGTTCAGAAAAGCTCTGAAAGGGATCTAGAAGTTTTCCTGTAAGTGCAGCTCTGCCCACCATCTCAGCAATAAAAAACCAAACACATCTGTTTCTACTCCAGCATAATCCTAATACTCCCAGTCTCAGTCACATCACAGACTCATGGAAGTGCTAGCTCATGGACTGCTGTACTGGGACAGAGAAAAGTCAAAGTCAGAGGGCGGAAATACTTTCGTGAAGTGTTGGTAAAAAGATGCTAGCCATCAAAAAAAAGTCAGCTTCAGACAATCTGAAGTAGCCTTGGGAGAAATGCGTGAAGGGCGGACAACCTAAACAAGAGCTTGTTTTGCCTTAGTTGATACGAGCAGAGCTGAGTTTATAGGCACAGGTCAGGAGGTCCAGCTTTTAAGCCTGAGCACAAAGAATTCAGTCTCCTGCCAGCACAGGAGCCAGGGATGGATTTTTGATAGTGAGCAGCTGCAATCTATGCCATCTTGGAAAAAAAAAAAAGAAAAAAAAAGAGCAGGCATAAAAAAAGCTTATAACTTGAGAACAACAGCATCAATAATGAATTTTCACTACTAACAATTACTGATTTTTCCCAGAAAGCTTAATAAATATTTCATTGTATTTCATTCTCAGAAGTAATCCAAAAGAAGACTCTGAAAGTCTTGAGGAAAGGAGAAGGAACTATTTAAAGTGTAAGTTTTTGAAATGCTAATAGCTATGAGGAAGGATTAGTGCAGTTTAGCTTTGATTGCATCAGGTCTGGAATAGCTACAAGAGAGATTTAATAAGCAAGACATCCAGTGTAGTGCTATTAAGTGCTTCTCAAGCATAATAGGGTAATATTCCAAAAATGCTGCAACCACCACACCGTAGTCTTCAGCAGAAAGAGCAGTCCCTCAGTGGGATTCCCCCCACCTCCGCCATGTGTTAATTAGAACTCAAGATACCACACGCACACCACGTTCACGTAAGAGAACCTTGTAGCATGAAAAACGTCTCACTTCTGATTCCTTGAGCACAAAACAGGAGGCCACACACTCAGGGCAGAACAAAAAGCTGAGAAAAGCACCTTACAGTTTGGAAATTAAAAAAGTGAGGGTAAATCTCATTTGAAGTTGTAATGAAAATCTCAGTCTCTAAAGGCTTTAAGTGAGTAAGTGAGCACACACTACTAAACATTTTAAATATATATTCAAATTCCTGTTAGATTCTAATGTTCCTCTGATGATTAAATCTGATTCTCCTCTTCAGTAAATAATTCAGTAGCAAAGAATTACTTGGCCTGGAAAAGAGCTGAACAATAGGCCAAGCCTCTTTTCTGAGAGATTTTGGCCTCAATTTTGACTTTGTGAGGAGAGGTTTCTCCATAAGAGGAAGTGCTGCAACAAAGTTGACGTGTTTGTATTCACAACTGCAATTTAGAATCAGCATTTTCTCACCTTTATTCTGTTAGTAGAAGAAGAAACCGCTGATGAGATGAAAAAAGAACCCAGCAACATAATTTATATAAGCTACTGCCACAGGAGAATATTTTTATTATTCAATGACAGAGTACTGTTTTGTTCTAGTTGTGGTCAGGGAGGTTGATCCTCTAATACAGCATGCTGGTATTACGTACTTGGGAGGGCAGATATCTAGGCACCTCGTCTACAGTAGACTCCAGAAAGTAAAATACTACACTGTGTTTGGGGGTGGGTTTTGTTTATTTAGTGTCAGCACAAAGGTGCATCTCTTTAAGCACCAAAGATCAATCTGATTAGGCGTGAGACTAACACTAATAAAGTACTCCTGAAAATACAGGCAACTCAAGTTTCCTCCCCACTAGAAACGAACATGTTTAGGTCAGAGACTGTAAATCAGTGTAAAAACTTTCCCAGGTAAATTCCATTAACTCTGATGTGTCACAATATGGTTTGTCCTAACATACCACTGGGCCTAATCCAAACTCCACAGGAACCTTTTGGATCAGACCCTTGTAAGGCACATACTGGACAAACACACAAAAGACATTGGTTCTCTCTGTTAAAAAAAATGCAGGAACTTGAGCCACGCATGTTTTCAATATTGCTTTGGTCAGGCAATTATATAGTTCAAGAAAAGACACCTCTGAGTCTAAAACAACAGTCACAAAGTAAAAACCTCTTCAAGCTCTCCTGAGCCTCCCTTTCCAGGCAGCAAAACGCCAACCCAACCAGCCTCTCCGAAAAACAGAGCTGTTCACTGGCATTTGCAATCTCTTAGCACATGATACTGTAAAACACTCAAGCCGCCCTGAGAGACACACAGAGCAAAAAAAGAATTGCTCTAACAGAAATGGGATACCTCTCTTTTAACGTAGCTCTGTGTAACCTTTACCAAACCCTTTGGAACTACACTTTAAACCGTCCCAAAAAAACAGAAGCTTTAGGTACCTCTAAAGTTGGGAGGAAACCAGAGACAAAATACCCCAGAGCCTCAACTCATTCATGTTGTATTTTCTACAAGTTTAAGCGTGCTTAGGTCCTGCTTGTTCCTAGCCAACTTTAAGAAAAAAAATTAAAATTCTAGGTAACATTTTCCACAAATAATTCTTAAAAAAACACCAAACAAACAGAGATTTAACTTTGTATTATTTCACAGAGAATTTACCTCCTAAATCAGGAGAGCAAAACTACACATGTATAACTGACCTGCTTCATTTAGAGCTTTCTCCATGAGCATTTTGTTTGGCTGCACAGACAAGTCTTCATTGGTAACACCTTTTGACTGTGATCTCAGCCCTAGAAACAAGGAGCAACACAACAAAATGCTTCAATCTGGAGGAATAATACAGGTCACTATGGAGTATCTTCTCATGAAGTAATTTAACACAAGGAAAGACTGCATAAGTTACTCACAGTTGTTGTATTCTGTAAATAGAAGCCATCATAGGTTAAATTCCAGAAATTTCAGGTATATCTAAACCCCCATTTGATGACTTTTGTCCCTAACATCTTCTCTTTATCCCAGCTCCACATCACATTAAAAGTGAGGTGGACCATACCTCTCTCCCAGGAACTAGAGAAAATCCTGTTTGCTCCAGACCAGAACTACTCCATGCTGCCCCATTAACTGCAATTAAATGCATCACCTGTGGTTTCCCCAACAGCACAGCACCATTGCTTAATGAGGTAACTCAGTACAGCTGCCTTGTGCCCTGCAGGACAGCACTTTACATCAGCCAAAACTCCATCCCAGCTCCTCTTTGGCAGCAGAAACCTCCTTTCAAATGCTTGCCTTTGTGGCTTCTGGGGTACCACAAATGCAGGCTCCTGCTGGCACTGGGGCCCCAGGTTGGGCTGGTTTTGCCTCCACCAGGTGCTCTTCTGACAGTCAGCAACTGGAGATCCAGGGGAGAATAACGCTGTCGGGGTGCCCCACGCCCAACCCACAAAGTGGCCTCAAGCATTTCCTTGGTTAATATGGGTGTTTCATATTAAAACACAGTTATACAGAAACTCCTTTTTTTTTTTTTTTTTTGACATTGCCATAGTGTCTGATTTTGTATTTTGATACCACCTGGAATACTGTGTCCAGCTTTGGAGTCCTCAGCACAAGAAGGACGTAGATGCATTGGAGAGGGTCCAGAGGAGGGCCACAAAAATTACGAAAGGCATGGAGCACCTCTCCTATGAAGACAGGCTGAGGGAGTTGGGGCTGCTTAGTCTGGAGAAGAGAAGGCTCTAGAGAGACCTTATTGTGGCCTTCCAGTATCTGAAGGGGGCCTACAGGAAAGCTGGAGAGGGACTTTTTACAAGGGCATGTAGTGATAGGACACAGGGTAATGACTTCAAACTAGAAGAGGGCAGATTTAGATTAGGTATCAGGAAGAACTTTTTCATCCTGAGACTGGTGAGACACTAGAAGAAGTTGCCCAGGGAATTTATGGATGCCCCATCCCTGGAGGTGTTCAAGACCAGGCTGGATGGGGCTTTGAGAAACCTGGTGTAGTGGGAGGTGTCCCTGCCCATGGCAGGGGGGTTGGAACTCGATGATCTTTAAGGTCCGTTTCAACTTAAACATTCTATGATTCTATGACTACAGGTTTCCCCCAAGAGAAGCTGACCTTTCAGCTGGGCCTTTCTTGGGTTTGGGGTGTGGAAGACAGAGTGACAGATACAGTTTTTGGGTACCAGAGGTACATGTCTCTTTGTCCCATGTATTTTTTATGAATGAACAGGCTCAGAAAGATTCCTGTATTTTTGAGGGGGCAAGCATTTCTGCAAAATTTCTTGCTGGAACTTCCTATACAGAACACTAGAGAAATCCCGTCTGGATACTGCACACAAGAACTCACATGGAAACAGAGGCATGGAGTGGCTTAGGGAGGTGAACAGAGGAGCATTTTTTTGTGACAGAAGGCTAGAAAACTTGCTGTGCACAGTAAAACACAGACTGAAAGAGGAGAGAATTGCAGTCTGTAAGGTATCCAAGCACCAGGAGAGGAAAAGAATTATTTAATTTAATAGAGATATTGACATAAAGATACTGGATGCTAATTTACCACAAGCACATCCATCCTGGAAACTAGAAGAAGGATTCCAGTGATTAAGAGGATGAAGCTCAGGAACTCTTTTCCCAAAAGTTATCTTTTACAAAGAGGTAAATGAGGCACAAAAAATTAAGCCCTCTATTCAAATACATAAAGTTTGTGTCAGAGATGGGAATTAGATACTGGAGACTTAAATGCCAGGCCAGGTCCTTTAAAACAAAATCAATATTCTTATCAGTAAGGGTCAAATGTTTTGAAAAGATGGTTTGCTGAGCCAAATTTTGCAATCCAATATAGGTGAAGTGAGAAAAGGAAACTAATACGAGAAAACAGATTAGATTTTTATGATATTAATAAACTGCTAATAAATAATAAATAAATTGTTAGTGGTGAGTCAGTATCACTAATCTTTGGAGTGATTAAAAAACATTTTCATTTAAAGAAAAGATTTGCATTTCTGACACAAGGCATCACCTCAGCAGACTGCAGAATTAATCAAGATGCTTATGGGCAGTCTTTTCCTTCTTTTGCATGGCAGAGCAAATAATTTATTGATACCTCAGTGTAATCTGTTTTTCTGGGTTGCTTTCTTTTTTTCCTTTTAAACTTTATTGTTGGAATTATCAATACAGTCATGTCCTCAGGGAATAACATCCAAGCTTGTAAAGTTCACTTATAAACAAACAAGCTTAGACACTTCTCTTTGTTCTGAACTCCTTTTGATTTGGGATTATCACCTAACTGTAATTTAAATTTTTCCCTCACACAGTGCTTGTCAAAGTGTTGACCTGGCTTTTTCTTTCTCAGTGTCGGAAGAAATCAATGAGAGTTGGCATTCGGGGATTCCCAGGGGTGTTTCCCTTATTATCAGTTTAATTGCCATGCCTTTTTTATCTCAAGCCCTTTACATTACTTGCTTCACCAGATTTCTCTACATCCTAATTCCAGTACCAAAATCCAAGGAACTACTGGAGAGAGTCCAGCAGAGGGCTGCGAAAATGATCAAGGTACTGGAGCATCTCTCTTATGAGGGAAGGCTGAGAGACCTGGGTCGGTTTAGCCTGGAGAAGAGAAGACTGAGAGGGGATCTTATCAATTCTTATAAGTGTCTAAAGGGGGGGTGTCAAGAGAATGTCAAGATTCTTTTCAGTGGTGCCCAGTGGCAGGACAAGGGGCAATGGGCACAAACTGGAACACAGGAAATTCTGTCCAAACTTGAGGAAAAAATTCTTTACTCTGAGGGTGAGAGAGCACTGGAACAGCCTGCCCAGAGAGGATGTGGAGTCTCCTTCTCTGGAGATATTCAAAACCCACCTGGATGAGCTCCTGTCCAACCTATCTTAGGTGAACCTACTTTGGCAGAGGGTTGGACTAGATGATCTTCGAAGGTCCCTTCCAACCCCTACCATTCTGTGATTGGTCATGTCTTAGTTAATCCTCAGATGCTCACTTTATGCAGAGAGGTGTATTTGCAGTTCAGGAGCAAAGATTTTTAAAAGTCATGTGTTCTGGGTTCCTCAGGTCTCTGTTGCCTCTCCCTGCCCCTGGAACAGGGACCATGTTCCAGCCATAAACATGTTGTCACCATCGCCAGGAGGGAGATGGTGACACAGGGTCACGCACTCTCCCCAGTGCTCCCTCATGCTCACAAGGATGTACATCGCCTGTCGTGGGGACCCGCATTCCCAAACAGTATTAAAAATGCAATCCCAACCTTTTTTTCCCCTCGGCCTTACATGAGGCAGAATCTTTCACATTTTCAGGTAGCCCCAGCTTTGTAAAATGTCACTGTTCTTCTTGGCTTCCGAATCACACGCCAGTTAGGAAGTTACCTGCGGTAAGAGCAAGCGACTCTGTGCTCTCATCCTGACCTCCCAAAATGAGAACCAGAGGGTGCGCTTGCTTCATCCAGTGATCAACAGCATTTGAAAGAGAAGTGAGAGGACCTGCAGGCAGCTTTTATAGGAAAGGCTGATCCTCAATGGCCACAACATCATTATTTACACTCCTAGTTCTCCTGCAGCCATTTCTGTCCTCTGGCAATGTTTCCAGCCTCCCACAAGAGTTTGGTCTGAATGATGCCATCTTACCACTTTTTCTCTGTTTTTTCACACAACACCAAGACCCTTCATTTTTCCTTTTTCCAGCAAAATTGAAAGACCAGCTTCTTACATTCAGTCACTGGGATTGGAATGGCAATTCCTCAATATAACTCAGTCTTAACGCTAGCTGTGCAAGGATGCACAGGTGACAGCTATTCCTTTCTTCAGACAGTTGCAGAGTTGGTGATTTCCCCTATCTCCCTGGAAACATGTTTACAACTTCTCTCTCTCCCTGCTTGTCTATCAAAGTGCTGCTGTTGACACCCAAATGCCTTGCCTCGGCACCTCGCGAACGCCAGTGAATTAATAACCACGGCAGCTTTGCAGAGAAAAACACTTGAGTAGAAACATATCAGGAAAACTTAAAGGCTCAGGCTGTCGAGAGGTGTTTAAGTGGCCTGAGCCATGGGAAGATACCAGCAGGACTTTCACGTCACCCTCCTGCCCCACTCTAAGCCTATATAGTTTGCATATGTTTCTGCCTGAATATCTTTAGAAAGCTGGAGTGGGAAGGATTTAAGTGTATCTTGCATTAAGTTCTTAGGTGATCTGGGGCATTTCTTGGACCTTCCAAGTTAACACATGGAACTGTCAGAGCATCTTTGCGTGCTGCACAGCTTTGTCCCAGCACAGGGCACAATTTCCCAGGAACTGCTTAGGGCTTCCAGCGCAGGAGCTGCCATTATCTTCCAGAGAGGCAAACCACACTGGGAGGTAGAGGACGCATGTACGTACATGGTGACAGGAGGGAGAACAGGAGCAGCTTGCCCTAGGCATTGAGGCGAGGTGAGAGGGCCACATTTTCTGGGGATCCCTGGGCCCTGCAAGCTGTGAAGGAACCAGAGTGTTGTTCTCACAAGTGCCTTGTGCAAGTGCAGAGGCGAATTTCGCCTGCAAAACCTGGCGTCACACGGGTGCAGTAGCACAGAGGCAGAGCTCCCTGCTTGGCTTGCACTGAGAGCTAAATGCCACGCTGGGAGCTGCCACCAGGCACACCGAGCTGTCGCTCTTCAATGGGCTTGGGTTGTGTAAGCGGACCAGGGGAATCGCTAAACCACAGACAATGAAAACAACTTTAAATGAGAGACTAAATGAAAGGAAAAAAGTTGTCAAAATGTCAAGGTTAATGTTTTCATAAAACTAACCAGGGAATGGCTAGACAGTATGAGTGTAAACTTTAAACTTAATTAAAACTTTTAAAGTGTGAATACAAAACTAACTTCAGTCTAGACAGTCAATAAATCTATCCTCCTTAATGAAATACTGGTCTTTTTGGTATTTCTGGTCAATTTTCTCCCTCATCCTTGTAGCTATGGGTAACTTTGAAACTTTCTTGTTTGTCAAAACCCAAGGTGCCGTGTGGGGCAGGACCACAGCCTCCCGCGGCTCCTGCTCCATGTCCTCCTGTAGCTCCTCCTCTGTGTCCCCTTGTGTTCCTGGCTGGGCCAGCCGCTCTGTCCCCAACCTGGTGACCGCTCCGGGATGGGCAGCAGCCTGCCAACATGCACACCGAGCCAGGGAAGGACAAATCTCTGCCCCTACTCCTTAGCTGGACCGCGATGATTTCTGCAAAGAGTCACAGCTCTGCCTGGCCTCTGGAGGCAGCCCAGAGAAAAGGCACCTCCTTGTCTTACAGCCTGGCAGTGGTTCTGCTATTTGCACAGCCAGAGACAGAAGAAATGGGGGCTGCAGTGCACCTGAGGAAACCCAGGGCCAGCAGATTTTACAAGATCAGTTTAAAGAGCTCTGGGATCTCGTTTTCTTGTGCTTTGTTGTTAGTGGACATCATCATCCAAAGTTAGAATTATCTATAAATTTTCTACATAGCCATTTTCCTCATCTTTCAGGCAGTTTATTTCTTGAAATAAAATTGCTTTTTATTTGCTTTTTTAAGAAAGGAAAAGAAAAAGGTAAGAACTCCCCATTATCTCAAATTGTTTTGTTATTACTGGCTCAGTGCATACATCTATCACTATTTACATCCTACCCCTCCTGGTGAATGCTGGAAGGAATGTATGTGTGCTCTGAAAACACACAGGGCCGTTGTTCTTCCTTCCTTCGTTCCTTTCAAATGTTGCTCATACTTGTGTCCACAAGCAGAGCTTGGTTAAATTGTAAAGAATTAAGTGGAATCACCACGCTTTTCGCTTAGACAGACCCCTAGACAGCCCCTTTTCCTTCACCTTTTTCTTCAAGTCTATTATTGTTTTCTTTCAAGAAAAATTCTCATTTTTTTGACCAACGGGTACCATTTTTCCCCCCCTTCTTTTTTAAAATACACCTTTTTCAGACACACAGTTTGCAGCCTGTGCTTCCAGCGCACTGCAGCTTTCCCCAGGGCAGGATCTGGACTTGCACTGTGCCAAAAAACAATGGAGTTGAGAAAAAGGTGCGAGGATAGTCAGCGTGTTGATAACCAACACTGGAATCACTGGCTCTGCCATCTGCTCCACCTTATAGTCTTAAACTTGGATTGAAATTTGCCTTCATCTGTTTGACCCTACCTTAGCATGAACTCCACAGCTGTACTACTAGTAAGTCCATCACTATTGGCTCATCACTGTGAATAACAGAAGGCTAAACTACTATTATGGCTCTGTAACAAAATAAGGATATTGGAATCTTACATCAAAGCCCTTTTGTTAGGGAGCCATAATATTAATTTAGTGTTCTGTTATTCATGGTGCTGAAACAATGCTGTTTCACATGGTTCAAGCCACAGAGAGCAAACAGACACAACCAGTGCTTCAGTTGTGCTTGAGCAAATGTGATTCTGGATATTCAGTGAGAATAACTATAACCAGGAAGGCTACAGCCCTGAAAGTTTCCTTCGAGAAGGTCACTAAACAAACAGATTAGATTGGAAGCTCGTGTTTTTCCTATACAGAAGGGACAAGCTGAAATTTGATTTCATTTTCATAAAACAAAACAAAAGCATATAAAGCCTAGAGCATATTGCCAATATTCCACCTGCAGAAAAGCATAAGCTAAGAGCCAGGATATTTCAGATGAATGTCAAGATGCTTCAATTTATGTATAGATTTTAAGGTACCAAAGCTGTCCCTATTAAAACAATGTAAAGATCTTACTTTCTTCCCAAAGAGACTCAGCACAAGACGTTAGCTTTTTTCCTCCAGCACATAACATAATGGACTTAATGCGAGTAAATCCTCTCCACTTTTTCTCAGTTACTGGTGAGGAATCTCAGACATTCAACAATGTGTGACAGACCAGTAAAGAATAATAATAATCTAACTCTGCAGGAGATATGTCCTGGCATAGTAAATCAGGACTGGATGTTCCCAGGGATGCCTCCTGCATTCATGACTTTCTTTAATTTTACAGTGTTTTGTTACTCAAAAGCAAAAAATACCAGCAAGAACCAAAAACAAAACAATAAAAAACATCATTGAAACCTGATGATGTTTTTTAATGAAGATCTTTGCTTAAAAAGATTTTTTTTTCCTTCTGTTTTTTTTTTTTTGTTTCTTTGGTTTATGATTTTGTTGGTTTTGTTTTTGTTTTTTGATTTTGTTTTTTTAAGATAAAGATATTCTTTTCCTAACTCTGGTGGCGATTCTGTGTCATATAATCTGCCTGGATCTGTAGAGTTGAAAATGTTACCCCTGCCGCTGAGACATATTTCTGAAGAAAGGGCTGCAGAGATTCAGAGGTGTCTGCGAAGGTGACCCACTCCAGCCTAAGCACATTGGTTAAAAGGAGAGGGCAGCCTCAGAAATACAGAAATGGCAATAGCTCCTAGAAATTTTGGCCAGGTGGACACAGGGCAGGGAACCCGTACTCCAAAGAGGGACACCCAGCAAAACTCTTACACACATGTACAGCTTTGGGGCCAAGTCACCTTTGCTGCCTTTGGCATGGGGTCAGAGCTCATCCTGGAGAAGAAATTTGAGCACTGATACAGATGATTGATTCCCCAAGATCTCCACAACAGGAAATCCCCAGTGCCTGACAGTGCTATTGCTGTGATGCTCTATCACGCTGTGCACCAGGACAGGTTTCCGAGCCCTCTGACCCCAGAACCCCCATCCCCAAGGCTGACTGTCAGTTTAACAACGGGGTTGAACCACTAAAAGCAGCTGTACCTTCCTCAGGAATGGCTGCTGCAGTAAGAAAATATCAGAAAGAAGCACTTTGGGACCAATTTAGTGTGAGCTCAGCTTCTTTACCAGAGGAGCAAGCAGCAGAGCAGTGAAAGATCATGCACATCTGAGAGACTGGAAGTTCTTGACTCCCCAGCAGGACCTGGCCATGCAGGTGGCTGTTAGCTCAGCTTGTGGGACTCACACATACACAAAGCCACCTCCAGAGCTGCCTGGGCTGTAGGTAAGACTCAGCGTCACCCTCCTGATGGAGAAGGACCAGCAAAGCCTGCAAGCGAGGGTGAGTCCTGGAGAGCTGCCCCTGGTGCAGCCCGAGGCAGGGGAGAAAACACCTGCAAGAGACGCACCAGCCAGTCTCTGCCTCCTGGCAGAGGTGAGGCCATCAGGGATGTTTCACCACCTTCAGCATCCTGCCATCCAAAAATTGCCTGTGCTGAGGGCTGGCCTGGGTACGTGATCGCTTGTTGGACTGAGTTGTGCATTTAGTTTCACTAAGAATTGCTCGACTTGGGAGAATTTATACTTGGATATTAGAGAGACATAAACAGCCATAAAAATTCCAGCTCTGCTTGTACAAATGATCCACTGATGTGTGTTAAATGCACTCCATTGCCGCACTAAAGTCAATTTGCAATTGATCATATTGCATTTCTAGTGTCAGCAGATATGAAAACATGTCATTTACCAATGCTTAATGAACCTCTGTGCTGACAAGACATAAATATCAATAAGCAGCTCTCCAGTTAAGGAGGTTAACCAGCAAAGTACTCAGTGAAAACATTAAAGGGGTAATCATCTGGCAATTGCTGTATAGATGGAGCAGCTGCCCTCAAGGATGACTAAACCTATGCAAAGAACCATTACAGGCAAAAAAGGAAAAAAAGAAAAAAAAAAAAAGAGGCAATTAACTCCATGTTATAAACTGAAAAATTCTATCTGAATGGAAAAAGTAATTGCCTTTCTGGATTACACTTGTGTTTTTTTCCACCACTACTTGAAGTAATCTATTTAGTAGGGCCCTTTGACCATGTTGGATATTTAGAAAGGAAAAGGCAAAACAGCAAGTTGCTCAAATGTTGTTCCTCTTAATTCTTCCTGGTAATGTTGATCCTTCCTTCCCTCTTTTTTGAACCTTTGCATTGCTTTCATGGGTATTTTAAGCCTAAGCTGTTCCTCTTTTTTTTTTGGGACAAAGCTTTCAGTTTCCTGTAAAGTTAAAGGAATGCAATAAAGGGAACATTACCAGTGCTTAGAAGCACTTCATGAAAGTAAGACACAGCAGATTAAACCTTGCTTTATAGTTAATGGAGCAATTTAACACCAGCTACATTCACCGCTGGACTGAACATAAATTTCAAGTTCAATTCAGATTTTAAGCAGATGTCAATGGTGTTTATATTTAACCTATGAAGCCCAGGGCAGCAAGAGTTTTCTGAGCAGGCACAAGAGTCCAAAAGAGTTTAACCTCTCCCAGCTCAGATATACCTGCTACTCGCAGGACAGAGGACGCACGGTACTCCCGTTGCAGTCAGCTCTCACCATGAAATGGGCCCATTCTGCGCGGTCGGGGGAAAGGACAGTACAATCGAGGGTGATGCTACAGAGCGCTGTTGGCACAAGCCACACCTCCTGTGAGAGATCCCCTGAGCTGGGCACCCTTTCCCCATTTTACAACCATTTCCCACCCCATGCAGACATCAACTATCCCCTGCCCGCAGCAACCACTGACCCCGGCGGCTCTGGGAGCAGGGGTTCCCCTCCTTGCCAGATGCTTTCCCTTGCCCAGACAGCCCCCATAGCCAACTTGCCGCACCCCTGCGTGCTCTTCCCCCATCTCCACTCCGCCTGAGTAGCATCTCGCCTCCTGGATCAGGCCCTTAGCTGACATCCCAGCCATGATGCCTCTTTCTGATGCACATCCAGCCCGCAGCTGGCCAGACTGGCCTTGCTTCTGCAGGGTGGAAAGGCTGATGTCTCTCAGAGGCCAACGGCTTCTAGTTCTGCCAGTGCCCAGTGCCTGAAGTTTGTGAATTAAGCATCTTTTAAAACGAAATAAAACACAGTGGCCATTAAATATATGGCCATTAAAAAGTAGCATGCCAGTGGGTTTCAGCAGAACGTCATTCTGAGCCAGCACCTCACAACTGGCAGCTGCTTTGGAAAACCACTGGGTCATCACATTATCAACAGTGACTCGAGGCAAAAGGAAAACTGCACTAAAGCTGGTGGAAGAAAGATAATCTTCCCTGTCTGCAGAAGAAACAGGTGGATGTTCACAGATAGCAGGCACTTAAGGAACTTCCTGCTTTTTGTCCGTTCGGTAACTGACTCTTCTAGTGACAAAAAGTCCCAGATATTTTAATGTATTGTAACAACAGCTGTGCAAAACCACCACAAGCATAAGACAAAAGGAGGTTGTACATCAAAAGAAATGCAATTAGCAGGAAGTTGCCTGTGCTCTGCTATAGCCTTTGCCATACACGCTGACAGGGTACCACATAAATCCTTCTCATTTCAAGCATGCTCTCCAGCAAAAAACTCATCATGCAGTGCCGATCCTCTGCTCTCCTGTATACATCCTATCCTATTTCAGTGCAAATATGTTGCCTCTTGATAATAACAATCACCCACAGTTCTCATACCACATTTTTCATCAGTAGATGTAAAAGCAAACGTCAAACCAACAGAGATCAGTCCATTAACCCCATTTTGCAGCTTCAGAAAGTGAGGAATGGGAGAAATCCCTCCCAGCAGGTTGAAGCAGAACCAGGGCTTCAGCACCCAGGGATGCTCCCCTGGGATCCTTAACCTCTGTGCTTGCAGCCTGGACTGAACACAGTTCAAATTCAAACAGCACAGCTGTACTGCAGTTGTTCTGGGGAATGTGTCTCAAGGCACTCGGCACGGCTTCCTCCTTTAGGTACCAGTATTCCCAGGGGCGCTCAGAGGAGCTTGTCTGGTTTTACCGCTGGTTACTGCCAGCGTACACATAAAGTTGCACTAATTTGCCTCCACTTGCACCTCTCAACATGCAAAGGCCAGTTTTCCACACACAATCCAAGTGAAAATCTTCAAAATTGGAGTAAAACCTCAAATAATTTGCATGGCACTTTTAAACTATCATTTATATTTTTTAAGCATTCTGATAACTTCATGATGGCCAAACTTCAAGTACCAAACAGAGATGAGATAGAGGTTTCCAGTATCCCTTTACCGTATGCACTAACTGCTGGTGATGAAAGTCAGTAGGTGTAATTGTAGAAACGCTTCTCAAAGGGCTTCAAAACGTGCTAAAGAATGCAGTATACAATAAAATAATATGGCACAGAAGCCTTCATTTCCATTATTAACTTTTCATTGCATCCCAGCTACTGTTTGGCCAACTACAATTTGAATCAAAAATGAAGGATGACAGAATTACAATCAGTAGCACAGTGTTAATATTGAATTAAATATATCCTCCACATCAACCACGGTTATGCACAAATAACTCGGGATCATTCCATGTCGCACAGCAGTACTCTAAAAATATATTTGCTTTCAGATAGGATTATAGATGGCCGAACAGTTTCTTCTTAACTCACACCTGAACTTCAGAGTCTTTGCCCACTACAGTAAGCTTTAATCAAATTAAAAATTTGCTCCCAGGTATGATTATATCTCAGCCTTATAGAGATATCTTATTATTATTGCTGCTTTGGGTAGAGGGGAAAAAAAGGCTTTATGTAACTCCATGCTTGATTTTTCAGAAATGAAATGAAAAGAAAGAGGAGGTTTAGTTTGCACTGAAGGATGAGATTTCCCTCTGGATTTGCTGCCCTCTAGATATCTTTCAGCAGAAAACTGCTGTGCTTTTTAAATGGATTTCATAATAATCTGTTTTAGCTGAGGACGCAACAGGGAGGGAATAAATGGGTACAAAGGCAGGGAAGAGGCAGTGTTTGAATAGTTTGTCAAGACGCTTTTTACAAAGATATGGTGTCTTTTGATGACGCCAGTTGTCCAAAGGTAGGGGGGTGGTTATATGTGTCTATAGGGGAGACAAATCAGCGCTGAAGAAGTGCTGGGTGGTTGCTGTTATGGGACAACATGCTCCATTTACTCTGCAGAAGGAGCCCTGAGACTATCAGCACATCATTCCCACATACTGCTCCGCCAATGGGTGTTAGTGCTGATGTGAGAAAACTGATGTGGAGGCGTATTTCTTCCCCAAAACTCCCTCATTATGTGTCTCTTGGATAATACAGCTCTGCAAAGCTTTTCTCAGTGATGCCAAGCTCTGGTTGATAGTGCCGCTCCAGACATTCCAGATTTGCTTGGTTTTCTCTGCAGCAGAGAATGAACATGTTTCAGAGACTTTGACAGAACCCTGTTTGCTAAATCCTCCATTTTCAGCCCTGCGGTAGTTCTGATCTGGTAGGGATCTCAACAGAACATTTTTTAGTAGAGGGATGTGCATGAGTGTACAGGCACATAGTGCAATAGGAGCTTAAGAGGTAAATGCCATACAAAACAAGAGCAGTACTGGTAATTCATTATAAGACAATACTAATAAAATGAGGATTAAGTAAGCAGGGCAGCCTATACGTAAGAGAAAACCATAACCGAATTTTTCAGTTTGTCCAAGGCCAATTGGGAAAAAGATGTTATTCAGACTACCTAGAGCAAAAAAAACCCTAAAGGTCCCTCCAAATGACATGAGACAAATAAATTGCTTCAATTATCTCTCTATTTTCTCTCTTAACCAAGCTGCTTACTTCAGGAAAGACTTTGGGAAAAAAAGAACCACTTTATGATTAGATGGAGAAACCAATTGCTAGCTTTTGGAGACCCAAATCTTTACACAGGTATCCTACCCAGCTTTCAAGTAATTTGACTCATATACAAACATTTGTGTAGACTTACACCCAGCCAAATCCTGTAAAAAAAGTACTTTTGCCAGCCTAGATGTAAATAGTCCTATTGATCCCAAAGAAACAGCCATTGCAGCAAGTGCTCCTTCCGTTTCTGTGTCTGCAGGATCAGACCCTGTGGTCTGACAGCTTGACAAAATTATAAGTTGGCATGTAGAAAGCACCATTCATCAAGGGAAACTAAGAGAAACCCAGTTATTAACTCTCAAGGTCAATGCAGGGTGATCAATATTATTAATTGCATGTGGATAAGTTGAGACAGCAGTTCAGCACTTCAGCAATTATCTGAGATTCAATACAAGTATTAAATACTAACAGTATTCAATCATGGGTGGTTAAGAAAAGAAGCTACTAATTCTGCTCACCTTTTGCAGGTGAAAGAAGAGTTCCTTCAGAGTAAAGTCTTGCTGAATGCCCTCAGCTCAGACCAACTGCGTACAGGAGTCAGAAAGGTAACATTTTGTCTGTCATGTCTTTATTGACACTGGAAACAGGAATCTCCAACTAGCACAAAACGCCTGGTGACATTTCCAGCCTTACCATAAGCTGAAAATTCCCAAATCCACCCAGACAGCCTGTTGCCAAGAAATGACAGTAGGGACTTTGTGTTGGAACAGGAATCGGGAAATCCACTCGAAAACCTGCATTCAGGGAACTGGAGACTGAAAGGACGTACTTGCTTACACAGCACATAGCACCACTTCTACCCAGGGTTCTACCAATTAGAAAACAGCCCCCTCTGAGTGTCCCAGCTTTATCACATCCCAAATCCAGCATTTCAGTTTTCTGTTCGATGTTGTAAATCCTATTAATGCTTTTCAGCTCAGATAGCAAGAAAACATAAATTCCTAATTTTTAAATGCATGAGCCATTTCCCACGATTTTATCATAACTAAAGTGCTATTCCTGTCCTATTGTCATGCCTTCAGCTGTTTTCAGACTCTCATTTATCTGATTTGATCACTCCATTCCTGGGCACCAGCTTCTTTGGCTGAACACTTTGTGACAGACTCCCGCTCACTCCGTGGCTTTGGGGAACGGAAAGGATGCTGAACATGCATCCCCTGTTTGATTAACACGGGCCAGCCGAGAGCGGACAAATTCCGAAACAAAGAGAATTTGTATTCAATTTTGCAAGCATCTTTAAAAATATCAAATGCCTTTTTAAGTCCTTGGCCTGAATGGCCAGACCTTGGCCGTTCTCACCAGAACTGCTGGGAAGCAAGAATAAGCGGGACACGGTTGTTAGTCATACCACTTGTTGCTTGCCTGAAAAGCACTTATTTGCTATGGTGATGAGCAGAGAGTAAGGAACCTGAACAGAATAAGTCTTGCTCTTGCTTTCAACCAGAATCTCAGGTGGATATTAGTATTTATAAATTCAAAGACTGCCACTGTTTCAGAGCCGAATTTCAGGCACTCATCCAAACCCAAAGCTTAAACCTTTTGACATGAGCCTTCCTCTCCACCAAGCATTTGTGTAATTAATACTTTTTTTTTCCTTAAACCCTTACAAAAAAAAGAAAAAAAACCAACAGAAAAATCCAGAAGACAAAACTATATCAAATGAGGTGGAAAAGTACAGAGAAAAGGATGCGCTTAATGAGAGCTCAGAAGCCATAGCTCTGACTTACGTAAGTGAAGGACAAGCAGTGTCTTCTATATAGGAGAGTTTATTTTCCTGTCATCATCCAAACTAATAGTAAAGGTGGGTTCACTTGTCAGATGTATTATTCCAAAAGAGGGATGATGTTTTCTAGTGACAGAGTTAGCCACCCCCAATGTGGATAGGGCCATGATTTTCCTCTGGTTCCACTGCCAACATCAACTTTTCTTCCCCCCAGTCTAACATGAGTGAAGTCTCTCCTTCCAGCAAATAACTCTTGTGAAGGCACCTGCTGCCCTGAGGCAGAAGGACTGATTGATGAGGTTCCCTAAGCTTTGTGCTGATGTAGGAAAGCTGTGACAGCATCTGGAGGAGTGAAGGGTTGGTAAAATCAACTCAAAGAATTACAAGAAGTGGTAGAAGTAGATGTGAAGGCAGAGGTGCTTTATTTCTGGTCTATTTTAATCCAATTCTGCCTTTAGAAATTTGCAAGCAAGAGATTTTGGTGCTGGTTCAACGAAAGAAAGATGTACAGAGGGAGGCACAGATGTGGAAGGGGGGAAGAGAAATTATTGGATTCATTCAAAGTATCGCATTTTTGGCTATGCTGCACAACCTAGTTATGCTATCTCCCACTTCAGGATTCCAGAAGTATCCCTGTCACCTTCCCTCTGCACACGTACCTAGGACAGGACATCCTCCCAGGTGTTCCCCAGGGGTCTCTGGGAGCTATTCATCCAGCACAATAACCTCTGCTCTGTTCCAAGTTCCAGGTCATGACAATAAGTTAGAGCCAGGGAACACTGCTGGGCCCATCCCCACATGTGGCTGACTACTGGGTGCTGGGGTACCTCCCAACAGCACATGGCATCTGACAGGAGAGTGTTCCTCAACTGGACACAAGCTCAGCAGCTCGGTGGTCCCAGACGAGAGGAGTTCACTTACGGGCTCATGCTGCAATCACACCCGATCAACCAGACCACCAAGTAGTGGTGGCATCACAGTTTATTTGCACAGAGCAAACCTTGATAATGGCTTGAGTAGACAGCACTCTTGACTGCAACAGGCAGCACGTGTAGAGGGAAACCTGGACTGCCAAGGTACTGCTACAGAGAGCCCTGTCTTTGTGGTGTGGAGCCGAGAGCCAGGAATCTCAACTCCATTCTTGTTTTTGCCAGAGAACTCTTGTGCAAATCCCCTGCCAGCGCTGGACTCCAGCAGCCTGGCACTGTTCCTGGCATCATATTTGTTGTGACCCTCTTTTCATTACACCTTGTAAGATCATTTAGGATCTTTATAAACAAGACACTACAGGAATACAGACAGCAAATTGTCAGCATCATGTTGTTACTTGACCTCCTTAAAAGTTCTTACAAATACATATGCCCCTCTCTGTGGATCTAAGCGCAGAATAGTGACCATAAGGAAACTGCTAGCTCATCCCAATAACTTTATACACTTTACCTGATAAATAAATGTGCGTTTTTCTAAGTATATGTAAATCAAGACTAACTAAGTGAGCTCTGTCCAGTCATTCTCACCATCCATATACAAATAAAAAGCTGAACTAATCAAAGCAAGTGCAAGATGTTACATTCTGGACAGTTATGGAGGCAAAATAATATTGTTTAATGAAAGATCAATTTGACACTATCACTTTCTCATCAGAGTCACTTCTCACACCGGTGAGAGCTGGATTCTCATTGGTGGAAGTAAAATTAAACACATTGGAGTTAACTCAGTCTACACTCATAGAAGATTTACCTTTTATTTTTCTACAATGAATTCTACTTGCCCGTGTCCCCAGGGTGATCAGTGAATTGTAGATTTATAGAGTCCCTATAGCACTTTCCAGACATTCATTGTTGCTGCACTTCTTCATGTGTCCCAGTTTTTCCCCTCCCACCTCCTTTTAAAACTTTGACCATATAATTCACTTAAGCTTCTAAATGAGATATGTCTATAAAGAGCATCTGGGTCAGTCAACCTTAATTTAAAAGTGTCATTACTCCCACACTCAACTTGCCCCATCAATCCCACAGCAGCCATCAAGGTTTGTATTTCTCCCAGAGAAAGTGAAATTGTGGTCTTTCCATCTTTCAAAAAGGAGGGAAAGAGGGGGAGAAGATAAGAAACCATCATCCAGGTGGTGAAGACTGAAATTGTCTAGGGAAACAGAGCAAGAAAGTGTTCTCATTTCCAGAGATATTTTGGGCTGCTAAGTTGTAAATCTTTCTCTGGAGAAGGGAAAACAGTAAGCTTTTACCTTATGCTTAGCTCAATTCCAACTATCTTTAAGTCAATTTCATTTTGGAAAGTTCAGAAATATTCAAGATGCTCCTGAGATTCAGAATATCATTACCAGGTCTCCAGTAGGGCCTTTCCTGTGGGTAACTGAAGAAAGTTGTTTCTGGGTCAGTGGAGTTAAAAGGATTACATCTGAACTAAAGGTGGGATGCTTTTTACTTTCGTAGCCTGAAAGTTAAATAGCTAATATGCCTCGTCTCTCTCTGCAGTCAATGTGATGAAAGGCAGAGGGCAATTCATTTCTTCCTATAATAGGTACTAAAAATAGGCTGAATATATTGCCCTCTGGAGCTATTACCTAGATACTTAACTCTAAAGGTCTCCAGAAGCTAGGCCTGTATTTTTAGCCATAAGGGACTGGATTCAGTTGGAGGTGAAGGTGCCTCCATCCAGGTGTCTACATGTGAGCGATGTGTCCAGGTTGGAATCACTGGGAGATTTTGCCAATAAAGTAAGCAGACCCTTAAGAGCAATTCAGCCTGCCCTCAAGCAGACAGCTGGGTTTGGGGGGCTGAATTGACAGCTGGAGGTGTCTGGTGTGGCCTGCAGCTGCCACTCCAGAACAGCAAAAGTCCTGTGACTAATCTTCAGCTCTCTGTGGATGTCCCACTTACTCCAGGACATCTCAAATGGCACCAGACACTTGTGTTTAAGAAATTGAACCAAGCTCCTGGTGCTTGCACTCTTCTCCAGACCCCTCTGGCAGTACTGGCTGACCATCCTCAACTATGATAAGAGCATAGACAGACTTTTCACATGTAGACACGTCCATGCAGATGCTGATGTTTGCCTAACTCATGTTAAAACCTACCCAAGTTTTACAGAGCAGCACCACAACAAAGTGCTTTTTAGGCTGTGTATCCCACTACATACATCCCATTTTCCCAAGGAGAACACAGAGACAGCACAAACCAACCTGGCATCACTGGTCACTTGCCACTGGTGCTGCAAAAACAGGCTCAAGGCCAAACCCTACTCAGTGGGTAAATTAGTGCTAGTTCATCAATTAAAAAAATTATGTTAAGTCATTGATGTAACAGGAAACAGAATCTGAACCCGGGAGGAAACTTCTCTAGCAGAGTCAGTAACGAAGCCTAAAGAGTCTCAGGATTCCAGCTCTGGCGTCATGACCCCAGCCCCTGTAAGAACTGCAGTAAGAGGTCAGGGTCTCCTCCTGAACTATTTGCTCTGACCTAATTACAAGCAGAAGAGAAGGCAAGTGCCTCTCTGAATTTCATCAGAAAGCGTACAGGCTTGTATTATCATGGTAATAAAAAGCAATACACATTTTTTGAGCTCCAGTGGCGCATACCAACAAAAGCAGCAGCTTGTTTTGAAAAACAGAAAACAGCTACACTGAACTTTGGATGTTTTCAGCTGCACTTCAATGTAGTAAAGAAAATCAGCACTTTGGGTTCAAACTTATTATCATTCAACTGCCTGTTTATAAAGGAATAGTAGGAGACATCTAAAATATAAGTGCAAGGAAGGGCTCTTCAATCTCATGAGCCAATCTAAAGTTAAGTGAGTGAATCACTCATCTGCGGTCAACTAATAGGAGGAGAAAATCAACTCTGAGAAACAAATTATAGTTCTATACCTCCATCCTCCAGGATGTGATCTCAAAGTCAAGTAGGTCCCCAGAAACCAGTCTCCAGGACTCACTGGGAACTGTTCTGCATGCCAGAATAGGGTAAACTTCTTTTCAGAAGATCTAAACAGAGATGTCCAGACTGAAAAAAGCAAGATGGCAACATAGCATGGTCAACTAGAAGCAGAAGAGTAAAATTACAGTGATCAGATTGGCTTCAGCATTTAAGATTCCAATCAAAGCAGGACAATGAACAGAATGAAGTGTTAACCCAACTACTGACACAGTGAAACAAGGATTTCCTTATTTAACAAAATTCAAACTGATAGATTCCTGTCATCCTCTCATGGTACTAGCTCTCAGTACTCTTTAGAGGAGATGTTGTAGAGTTCCATCATGAGCTCTTTATGATCTCCAGAAGAAAAATGAAGTGTCAAATAATAATCTAGATGGGGCTCAGATGCAGTGTCCTATTTGTGGCTGCATCATTTTATGCTGAAGCTGGAGACTGTACTTTCTAGTGGAATTTCTTCAAAGTGGAAAAGACTTTAAGCAGCAAGGTTCTATTCCATCTTCAGTGCCAGAATTACTACATAAACCATCATAGCCCTTTGCCTGGATTTGAAAACCTTGGGCATGATTTTCAAAGAAAACAAGCACCTAAAGTTCCAGCTGAACTCAGCAGTTCTAGAAAACAGAACTTGCAATAACTGACCAGGCAAAATAATACACCTCTTCTGAGAAAAAAATTGCCCTAATTTTCTTTTAACTTTCATTTCTCCAAGTAGAAAACTATATTGCAATTTCTCTTGTACACCACATCTGAAGTTTCACTCTCCCACTCAAGCTTTTTAGGAGGTGAAAAATGAAAAACAGCTTGTCCACCAAATAAAAGACCTTACCTTAAGCCACGAAGAAAAAAAGTCACAAACTGCATAGTTACAATTTGCCTTATTCTGGTAGGATGATCAGAAAACATGTCTATATTTTTATGTTAGCTGGAGCCCAACCAAACATTCACAACTTGGACATCTTAGAGTTTACAAGATATTATTGACAATTAACACAGCTTTTCCCTGAAGACTGTGCCTATAATCTGTATTTCCCACTCCATAATCTTGCTACTGAGGTGGAAAATTTTCTTTATCTTAACAATGAATAAAGTGGTTTTGAGAAATGCTCTAGGCAACCATCACCAACATCTTATTGCGTTATACAGCCCAAAAATAAGTAGTTTTGGGTATGGGAAGTAGGGTGTTGATGGATGAGAAGCTCAACATGAGCTGACAATGTGCGCTTACAGCCCATAAAGCCAACTGCATCCTGGGCTGCATCAAAAGAAAATTGGCCGGCAGGTCAAGGGAGGTGATTCTGGCCTTCTACTCCACTCTCGTGAGACCCCACCTGGAGTACTGCATTCAGCTCTGTGCCCCAACATAAGAAGGACATGGACCTGTTGGAGCAGGCCCAGAGGAGGGCCACAAAGATGATCAGAGGGCTGGAGCAGCTCTTATATGAAGACAGGTTGAGGGAACCGGGATTATTCAGCCTGGAGAAGAAGACTCTGCAAAGACCTTATAGCAGACTTCCAGTATCTGAAGGGGGTTTACAAGAAAGTTGGAGAGGGACATTTTACAAGGCCATGTAGTGATAGGACAAGGGTAACAGCTTCAAACCAGAAGAGGGTACATTTAGACTGGATATCAGAAAAAAAATTTCACTCTGAGGGTGAAACACAACTGGAACAGGTTGCCCAGGGAAGTTGTGGCTGCCCCATCCCTGGAAGTGTTCGAGACCAGGCTGGATGAGGCTTTGAGCAACCTGGTGTAGTGGGAGGTGTAGCTGACAGTGGTAAAGAGGATTCAGCCAGCCCCTGGCTTTACCTAACAAGTTGGAGGGTCTTAACTTTTTTGTTAATATTTTTCTTTCCCCATGTGTATCCACCACAAAGATGCTATCTTGGTGCTGCCTGCAGGAAGAGCTCCCCACCACACCTGCTGCTGATGCTCCTCAACTCCTAGTTTCTGCCCTCCTGCGGTTCCCCAGAATGGCCTTTCCATTCTCTGTAGGATTTAAAATTTAAAAGCAGTGTGTCAGCTTTCTGAGCTACATTCACCTTTTTGGACTCGTAAAGCTAACAGACACAGAGAAGCAACCTGCAGCTAACCTCTCTCAGAGGCTGGAAACAGATCACTCATCCCCTTTGTTGGTTTCTCACCTCCCAGAGCAGCTGAAAGCGGGGCTCGGTGTCATGTAGGTGAGATAACACTATCACAGAGCAGGAACAAGTCATGGGACTGATGCAGCATGGAGATTCCAAGGACGGCCAGGGCTTCCTGGACGTGCAGCCTGGCACGCTCAGATCAGCCAACAGATATGCAGCAAGCTCCTCTCTCTTTGATCCTGCGCAGGCCAAAGGTCTGTTTACCTAAATTAGAATAGTGGCTTCTTTCTTTGTCCATGACAAGACTGGCCCAGTTGGAGTTATAACAGAATAATGATGAGACATGATTTTTCTCTGTAGAAAGCTTGCTCTTCAGATCCTTTACGGCACCATCTTCGCTCTTTTTGTTTGTTTTCCTACTTTACGTTGTTTTCAACCAGTTTATAAAACAGAAATGTATGTCTGGGTAAAGCGTGTGAGAGTGTGTTCTTCCTCAAATTATCGCATCCTGTTTTTAACTTTGGATATAATTGTTACCCTCCACTTCTCCAATGAAATAGCTGTTTTTAATTAGCGAAGGCATATTTTTGCTGCAGATCAGCTATTTCACACTAAGCTCCTTCAGAACTTTTCAATGTACCATCTGGAGCTGATGATTTGCTGCTTTTTAAATTATCGATTTGTTCCAGCTCTTCTTGTGACACATCTTGATTACCAGAAAAGAGCAAGTCCCAGTAGGTATTGCTCTGATATTCTCTGGGCTGAAGAGTGATGCAAAGAAATAATTTAGATTCTCAGCAATGTCTTTATCTTCTTTAATTTCTGCCTTTAATCTTCAGCGATCCAGTTTGTGAATTACCAATTAATTATTCCTATTCTTCTGACTGATAAACCTGAAACATTCTTAGCTGTTTGCAGTCAGCTGCATCTCCTTCCAATTTACCTTCCATCTAGTCTTTACACAAATTAGTACGCCGATGTATTGGTAAGCTAAGGTTAGATTTTCAAATTTTGAAAGATTCCCATTTAACTCAAAAAGCTCTCCAGCCCTGCCATTTAGTTGCAGCGGTTTATTCTTTGCCTGCCTAGAATTAGTTTTATTAGCAGCATACATGTCCTCCAGACTCTATTATTGTTCTTAAGTGGAATTCATGGCACCTTTAAGGATTTTTCTTCCTGTATACCTCCCTCAGGAGCTTTCTTGACTGACCCTCTCAATGTGACTAAAGCCTGGATATTCTGAAGTTCAAATTTCAGGCACTTTCTTGCACTTTATTTCCCACTAAGTTACTGGGCCACATTGGACTAATGTGTCTGTCAGCAGCTTCAGAGGTAATCTTGCCTTGAATTCCTTCCTCCATATTGCTTAGGATTAAGAAAGAAAAATCAGGATATCAGGATTTAGGCACATAAAAAAGGGCAAGTTTTGATCTGGAATTCCATACCTACTTATGGCTCTGGCCCAGGCCA
>JAOXNO010000041.1:7464853-7475341 GCA_028565335.1 Limnodromus scolopaceus | reverse complement strand
GTCTCCTTCTCTGGAGACATTCAAAACCTGCCTGGACAAGTTCCTGTGCAACCTGCTCTAGGTAGACCCGCTCCGGCAAGGGGGTTGGACTAGATGATCTCCAGAGGTCCCTTCCAACCCCATATGATTCTAGGTATGATTTTTTTCCCCCCAAAATCAGCTCATTTGCAGCACCATCCCTCTTGGTTTGGAGGTGTACGCTCCCCGCCAACTCTCAAAATAAGCCTCCCTGTGAGCAGCTGAAGTTTTGCGATTTAAGTAGATGGTGATTTTTTCATTGCAGTTGCATTAACACGAGCATTTATACAGATGTAAAATGTAAATCTAAATGTAATATGTAAAATGACTGCTCACGCACACAAAGCCTGGAAAGATATGGCTCCTATCGGAATGCAGAGATCACAGTTTATGTCCCCCCTTTTATGGCTTTGTCACACGCGCTTCATGGTATCACTCTTGCTTTAACTTGCTCAGTCGCAACACATTCCAATCAGGCAAAGGATTGATATAATCACTACTATACGTGTTACACAAAATTCTAACCAAACATTTAAAAAAAAAATAAGAAGTCTAAAAGTAGAAAAACTATTCATAGTTTTGGTAATGGCAGGAACTCACATGGGGAGAAAAGCGCTGCTGCTTGGAGAAAGAGGACCTGACAATGCTGAGGTTACCTTCATGTCAACTACTTGCAGACAGTACTGAAAAACAGTCAGCTTTTGCAGAACAATAAAGAATAGAGCTCTATGAAACAGCAGCTCTGGGGTTTTGTTTTTTAATACATTTATTTAGTAGCCAGAGTAAGAGCTATCCATTGAAGCAGAAAATAATTTAATTTCCTGCAAGTTACCCCATTGTTTACTGCATACATTCATTTCAATAGGGTTTTTGACACAAATAACCAAAGATGTTTTTCTGAACGTCATTTTACATTCAGAATGGCAAAAGCTACTCGTGGAAGATTAGCCATAAGAAATATTATTTAATATGAATTCAAAGAGAGGTAACACTGAAATGCTCAGAAGTGACCTTCACCTATACCTAGAGCTTTGCATTTCATAAACGTGATGTGGTATATGAACAAAAATAATCTTGCACTCGTGTCACTTGCCTCACAGTCACAAGTGACTGCCTCTGAGTGTAACTGATTCACACTCTGTGGCCATTCAGTCACCTCCCCTGGTGCTGGGCAGCTGTCGTGAACAAGTGAATACTTACAGCATGTACCCGCTGTATTTAATCCTGGTAATGTTGATTGTATTAAAACTATACAGTAAGCTTACTGTAACCAGTTTGGCCAATTCTGTGAAGAACGTCCCAGTACAGTTTCTGCACCGGACAGCCTGTTCCAGTGGGCAGGAGAGAGATTTAGAACCGGAACTTGAATCAAATCCCTCTTCTCTACAAGTTCCAGTCCTGACTTCCACTGATCACTGATAATTTTTCCTTTCTCTAAAAAAACATTTTCCATGCAATGCAGTGGAAAACATTTTAGGTTTCAAATCAAAAGTAGTACCAGTCACTTAAAATAAAGAGGAACTATTGGAGACAATCAACATAAAATACAGTTTATTTCCAATCATTTGTCTAATTCACATGCAAACTGGTTTATATTAATAAAAGTAAACTGCATTTAGAAACAGCTTGGTTAGCTTTTAACCTTAGCAGTATTGCTGCACAGGTAAAGCTGCATTGGTTAATACAATTTGTTTTAACATAGGGAAGCGTGGCCAGATCGGTATTGAAGACTTCAGAGATCTTCCACAAAGAAATATTTATCTCTGCAGTAGCCTCTCTGCTGCACTCATCTTATCTACGTGAAACATTTCATCTGTTAATCCCATGTTTGAAGACCATATTCTTCAAAGCACAGCAGTCAAGAGAAAATACAGCAAATATAAAAAGATAACTTAGTAACTAGCAAATAATACAAGATTACAGTAGTAACTGAAGTATTCTCCCGTACTATTTCAAGCCAGAATACTGAAGCCTTTAACAATTCCCACATTTTAGCACTGACACAGAACTGCAATACACAAAGTATATAAGCAGGGGGAAAAGCTGCTTTGCAAGAGGTAGAAAAGGCTTTATAAAATGTTTAGGCACAAGTCTCAGCAATCTTTTAAAACCCATCAGAATTTTACAAAGTAATAATGACCATTATACATGTATTTGTACAAGTCTGTTTATTTTTATCCTTTGGAATAAAAGTATATTTCATGCACTCTCATATAATTCTTTTCTTCTATGTTGTTTGAAGACTATTTTTCTCCTATCATATGTGATTACAAAAGTTTTACAGGCTCTCAGGAAGTCTTATCACCAGCAGTTATACAGCAAAACTGATGCACTATTACTTAACACTTTTTCCAGAGGAGCAAGGGAATGCAAACACTGTTTGCATAGGTTTGTGTAACAAAGAACAGAGAAACACACACTCAAAATCCATAAAAATATTAGTTCTTTTGGTTTACTCCTGCGTCAATCAAGAATTGAATGCTTTTTGAGTGATTTTTTTTTTTTAAAAAACACTATTTCCACAAATGTATGCTTTACAGTGCAGTGGTTATATTCAAATTTTCACAATACCCATAAATCAAAATAGCAAGATCACTACATTTACCATGAGCTAAGAGACATTCACAGATAAATCTTAGTGTCAGTTCAGAAAGATGCCTTCTTTGAGCTAAAGTACGTAAGGCTTTACAGGTAACAAGTTCTTATCAAAGATTTGCTTTATTCCTGTCACAGCATCTTTTTCGCTCATTTTACTTTTTGTCTTGGTCTTTTTCTTTCTCTGCATCCAGAAGCGCTGAACGGATTCCCAGCTTCTTCAGCTCTTCTACGAGATCTCCATTCTGATGCATCTGGAGGAGTATATCACAGCCACCAACGAACTCCCCATTGAGGTATACTTGTGGGATGGTAGGCCAGTTAGAGTAGTTTTTTATTCCTGCATAAGAAAAAAAAAAAAGTATTAAAGGTTTTCCCTCCTCTCTAAATAGAGTGGGTTTTTAAACAGAATGCATTGCTTCAGCCTGACAGAAGCACTGATATTTTCATTTCTTTCCCATAAGGCAAAAACGTATCTATATAACAAGAGAACTATCAGAAAAACTACGTCGAAGCTAGGTTTGGTTCTCACTCCAACTCAAAAGATGTGGGCTGAAAGATATAGAGTTGGCTCCTATACTGACTTCAAACAGGAGCTGGAAAAATTTAACGTTTCTTTTCCCTCCCAGGAAAGAAGCAAATAGGATTTTTCAATCAATCAAAGAGATGAGAAGTCTTGAAAAACATTGAGAACTGTTTACATTCAATTATCCTTTATATTTCCCAAAGGGACTTTACAATATTTTATATTCTTACTAAATCCTTATACAGTTATACTTACTACTGCAGTTTCAATTGCAAGATACGTTTGCCCCTCTAGAAGCCTTATGAATTTCAAATGGCTTTATCTTCCATTGCCAGACCTTACAGCCCATGGGAGGGGCACAAAGGCTGAAGTCTCTTAAAAGTACTCCCTGAACAAAACAGAGCTCGAGTCACAATTCCAAAGTACAGAATTAAAGTTTAAAGCTATACCTCATAGAAGACAAATGTAGGATCATCCAAAAATATTAACTGATCAGCTGGTATAAACTCAATCCCAACTTGCACTTACAGATGTCATGAAAAAAATTATAGAGAAGAATCATTATAACTAATTTGCCACTTTTAAAACAACACTTCAGACAAAGTCATTATTTCTGTAGCAGAGGAAGTAGTTAAGTTCTATGTCTGCACACACTTACGCCAACTCCACCAGCACTTGTTTAGATACCAAGTTTTGAATTCAACTTTCTTACACATTTTCAATATACACAGGGGAATTTGCTTTCCCTTAGAATAAACTTTAACCTCTAAAGACTGTAGAGGTTAAAACCTAAAATATTGGAGAGAAAAAATAACTATATTAGCAAACTATGCCTACTTTATTGGAACTTAAAACACTTTCTTTTTTAATAAATATGCATAAGTGCGCAAATATGCAATGGGATTACAATTTTAATGCATAGAAGATGAAAAAGAGCTAATAATTCCCATTAGTCAAATATTGGTGTGTTTAATAATCTAGAAAAAATGTTGTTGTGACAAAGTATTCCTACCTATGAGGTACAACATCAGCTAGGAGATTCTATTTTGACTTAAGACTTTGTGCACAGACACCTAATGCTTCCAAAGTCTAAAATAGCAAGTTTAGCATATAGATCAAGGCCAAAAGGAATCCATAACCATCTAATCTAATCTTCAGCATCACCACCTGTAACTTCTTCCTTAGCGTTTCCTAAAACCTTTGTTTAGATACGGTTTGCAGAAATTAGTAGGTTTGATGTGAACCTGGGTTCAACACTTAAACACTCCTGGGCCTTTGAGCACTCAAAAGTGCTCCGTTCCAAAAATCTTTTAACCCACAAACAGTTGCAATGAGAAACTGAGTCCCAACGCTAAGGCACGCTTAAGGATAACCCTTCTCAAAGAAGCCACTGCAGATAAGACGTAAGGTTTGTTTATGTTAAGATATTGCAATGCTAAACATGAATTGAGAACCAAGGGCACTGCATAATAAACCTACTGCAAATAAGCATTCCATTTACACCAATTTACACCAAAATCTTTTCTTCAAGGACTCAATTGCACATACATACAAGCACTGATAGTACTTTCAAGGATGTATCCAACTTCAGATACGAAAAATATGAATACAGTCAAACTTAGCTGCCCTGTATGATGCACTTAATGTACTGGACAAGCTGCTTTAGATGCCTGCATGCACGAGACTCAACCAGATAACAAAGCGAACTCCTCCTGAAGCAGCTAACCAACTCCCAGCTTAGCAGAGCAGTTACCAATAGCATTTCAGTAGTGTTATAGCAAGTTAGCCTGGGGGTTACACTTGGTGCTGCGCAGTTCAGACACCGCAAGGGATCTCCTCCCCACTCCCTGCAGGTTAAGACGACCCGCTGCGCTTCAGAGGCTTCTGCTTGGAACCACCACCTGCTCTGTAAAGCCACACTCCACGGATGAGGTTCACAGCTGGAGAGCTGAGCCGGCGCACTTTAAGGTGACTGTGAAACCAGAATCAGTGGAAAGCGCTACTGGAAAGGGTACCTAGTGCGCTCCCGCCCCATTTCCCCAACTCCAGTCACCAGTTCTCAGCCTCTCCCTTGCCAGCATTAACATGAACTAACGATGGGCCATATCAAAGAACTGACTCAAGCAATCACTCTCACTCCCACCACGCTCTCCAGAAAAGCAGCACATTTTCATCCGTTTTCAAGCTCATAAGTACTGGTGCAAGCATGATTGAGGGAAAGCTCAATCAAGCCCCCCTTGAGCTCCCACCTCCCACGGGTGGGAGGAAGGATCAAGCCCACCCTCTTGGCAGCATCCCACGCTTAAGTAATGGAAAGCAATGATGAAAATAATCTGAGGGTGAACTACTGCAACAGTTCAAACCAGTTTAAACTACCATTTTTCCAGTATGCAATCCCAAGCCTCTCTGCCACCTTAGTGACCTGAACCAGCCTAATGCTGCCCAGCAGCTAAAACCAGGATGGATCATTTGTGGCACAGCCAACCTAGAGAAACCTTAGCAGTCATGGAATCACAGTCCAAGAAAGAGTGCTGAGGTCTCTTAAACATACTTTAATAACGAAGGATCAAACAAATCACATGAAGTACCAGTAACTATTTAGTTTCACAGATCTGAGTGCGCTTTTAAGTGAAGAGGCAAGTCGGGGGGTTGTTTTGCTTTTACAACTTCCCATATTCCAGCGCAGGTCAATTTCCAGCAGTTGAACTATAACACACTGAAAATAAGTGTTTCTGTTTCAATAGATACAGGAAAGACACCAAGTTGCACTTCAAAAGTGCCTGAACTACCACCTCTGCAAACAGCCAGCTCTAACTACAAAGGGTGGGAGCATACATACACATAAACGTTTAAGTTTTGTTCAGCTGAATACAAAGCTGGTGACCAGATCACATGCAGTAATCTCCTTGCAGGTCAACCTTCAGTTGCTCAGATCTACTAGATATTTTCACAACTTAAGGCTCAGCATCCCCTCACTAACCCCACACACAGGCAGTGCGGATTAGGTTCACAGAGAGGGCTTAGGAAAGCCTCACATGCTGCACAGTGACTTTTCAGCACCTGAGGCCAGATCCTACAGGAGACTAAGAGTGTCTTCAGGCAGCCACTGCTGAATCACACTTGGCAACTTGCAGAGCTACAGCTTCCAGCAGCCCTGCCGTCTCATCTCTGAGACTGCTATCCACAGAGGCAGGCATATACTGTTTTTTTTAGGGTGCAGTAGGTAATACAGTTGAAGCAACATGACAGCCTGCTGGTCTTGAAAGCAGTGGTGTCATTCCCCAACTCTTCACTTCAAGGGTCCATCCCTGGTGGTGGCCCTGGCACCCACCTCACAGTACAACAAGCTAGTTCCAACTCACACACCCAGTGATCCAGTTAATAAATTGAGCTGGCTGTCTGTGCAGTCGGACAAGTGCCAACACTGGTGCACAGAAAGGAACAGAACAACTTCTTTAAGCACCTGAGAACCAGCAGGATATTGTGCAAGTGCACACTCTGTTACTGCATTCAGCGCAGCTTAGCCAAACAGTCAGATCAAACCAATAATTTTAATTTAAAGCTCAGGTAGCCAGGAGGGCAATAACTTCTTGGATCACTTAGCACAAGCCAGAGTTTACCTGGAGGAAATATTTGCTGTGCTCAGAAGGGAGATGTTCCTGTTGCATAGGAAGAAAATACTATATATCCACATGGTCAAGCCCCCAGAGATCGTAGCTGACGAACGCGTTGCATGTCAAACAAAAGCCCTCTCAACCAAAAGTGAAATGCTGATGATTTGATTTCAAGGTTTTGTTTCCTCCTTTTCAGTTTATGAGATTGTTCAAGTAAACCATAAGTTTAATAAATTTAGATATGTAAATGAAGCTTAAAAAACTACCATGATTTGCTCATCTGCCAAAGGCAGTAGAAGATTTACTTGAACAAAACCAACATTGATTAAAAAAAAATGTCACACGCAAATTCCAGTATTTAACTTCTTAAACCATACCAACTATTATACCCGTGAACAGAAAAGCAAGTAAGGATTGGAAAAATCAGCTTTTCTGCTAAAAGCTGATGAAAAACTGAATTAGTCAGACGATACCACAAATACAGGAGAAGGAAGTCACCTGATACATGCCAGCATATAGATTTAAAGCACATTTTAGTGTATTCTGGACAAGAACTGTTAACGTCATGTAGCTGCAAGACTAACTTTTTTTGTTTGGTTTAAAACTTTCTCAAATAACCACATAAAACCTTAACAATCAGCTACACCCACTGAAGAGGGAAAGAAGGGAGAAGAACATTATGAGAACAGAGTACTACCCTTCTGTAATTAGCAAATAACCTTATATAGAATAGCTGCTACCACTTGAGCAGTAATGGTGAAACTATTGCTAAATATTTCTTGTGCAAATGATTAACATAATTTTGTATTTTATCAAAGAACCCTGGCAAGAAGTGCCATTAGGGAATACAGTGGTATAAATCCAAGCCAGTCATGAAGTTTCAACAGACTGTTCAGAGGGAACATCTGACTAAATAACGAAGTATTTTAAGGGTCTTTTAATGGAGCTTTGTATCTACTAACCAGGCAAGGCAGTGTGGCACAAGAAGCCCAATCTCGAAGAGTTGCCCTGTAAGCAGAACTGTGTTCTGCAGATAACTACCCTGCTCTGGGACACGGGGTTACCGAAACCAAACGGGGACATCCAGACAAAACCAACTCAACAGTGCACCTCCATGACACGCTTCAAATTCCCCAAGCCCCACGATGCAAGCCTGCTTATAAAGCACAACCAAACCAAACAAAAAAAAGCCCAAGAATATGAGCAGAAGCAAGTTACACCTGTGAAAAGCGAGTTACACCTGTGAAAACTGCATAGGACTAGGGGTGCCAACAACCCACCGATGCTCCAACAACCCACCCGCAGCCCAGGAGCGCTGAGGCAACCTCGACCCCCCACCCCGCACAGGCTGACGCAGGCCGCAGCCCCCGGAGGGGAGGCCCTGGGCCGGCTCAGGCTGTGAGCGAGCCCCGGTAGCAGGGGAGGCGGTGCTCGAAGGTGACCCCCGGCCCGGCCCCAGCCCGCCGCTGACCTTGGCGGAGGTCGGGGTCCTGCAGGACGTCGTGGGCGCGGTAATCCTCCACGCCGTGCAGGCGCAAGATCTGCACGACGGCGTTGCTGAAGCCGCAGAGGGGCTGCGCCGGGCTGCCCTTCATGAACACCACCACCGGGTGGGCCCGCACCAGCCGCTCCACCGCCTCCCGCGACCCCGAGCCGCCGCCGCCCCCCTCGGCCCCGCCCCCGGTGCCGGTTCCCGCCTGGCTCAGCGCCCGCCCGACCCGGCTCCGCCCGGCGGACCCGGGCCCCGCCAGCCGCCAGGCCGCCCGCACCAGCCCGTTCATGCTGCCCCGACTGCCGGGCCCCGCTGCGCTCCACCGGCCCCGAGCCAGCGCCCGCCGCCTATTGGTGGAGAGAGGGGAAGGTGGTGAAGGAGGTCCTCCTTCACATAGGCGGAGCCACCCGCCAATCAGCGCCGACAGCCAGTAGCGTGAGGACGCAGCGCGCCTTGGCCCACCCAGCGACCCTAAGGCTACTCTGCTTTCCTATTTGTGGAAGGAACTGCACTGCTGCAGTTGCATTGGGGGGAGCAACTGCCAATCTAACGTGATCTGGTTAATTTCCGCCCACTCCTCCGATGCGATTGGTCAGGTTGCCCCGGAAAGGTGTTTTGCTCGGGAAGCTCCGGAGGGCGCGGGACTTCCGCTTCCGGGTAACAGCTGTGCTTATGGCGACGAGACCCCGTGCGCCTCAGTCGCCTTCACGACGTTGGGCTGGCAGCGAGATGGATGTGCTACGCTTCCCCGCCGTGGGGTGTGGAGCCGGCCCATTCCTTCCCCGTCATGTGGCGGCTGGGGCGCAGGCTGAGCGGTGCGGCGGGGAGGCCGGTCGGACCGCCGCCTTGAACCGCTCCCCTGGCGTTTAGCGCTGGGAGAGGAGCCAGAGTAACCGGTAGCTCTGCGTGGCCTGGTCTGTCGCTAGAACAGCCGGCGGGGCTGGCAGCGGGATGGGGCGGGCGGGGTGTGCCCTGGGGCGGGTTGGGTCGGTGCTGGAAGACGGACGGAACCGGCCGCCATCAGCCGGGGAAGCCCCGGATGCGGAACGCGTCCTGGGAACGGCCGTGCGTGCAGCTCCTGGGCAGGCGCCGGGTTCTTAACAGGACCTGGGAGCGGGGCGCGGAGGTCTCCTGCAGCAGCTGGGCCCATCTTGTGAGTAGAAAAAAGCGTTCAATTGTGTTTTTTTTCCTCTGTGCTAAACCACAGTCTCTCACAAATCACGAATCAAAGTGCATTTCTGAGTTTTAATTTATATTGCAGCTCTGGCATCTGGACTTCCGGTGTATTAATGGTTGGTTGTATTACTTGTATTTGTAAGCAAAAGAATTTTTTCCCACCCAGTTGAGCTTATGTGAGAGCTTTCCAAACAAAACCAGCTTGCCTTCAGCATTCAGAAGACTGTTTGCTAGTTCTTGATTTTTGTGGCATCCAGTTGATGCTTGGGTAACGATTTGGTTTTATTTTCTACGAAATGACCTTCAGCCATCATTTCTGTTACTTTTTATTTAAATTTAATTAGAAAACATTCCGAAGGGAATTGTGGCAAACTTGCAGTTTGTCATCCCATGTGAATAGCTTATGAATAAAAAAAGTGTTGCTGTAGTCTTTGTAAGTATATGTATTTATGAAGAAACACTTTCTGTCATGAATATAAAGGCAAAGCTCACATAGTGTTGATGAACGTTGTGTGTTTTGTGTGTCAGTATGTTTTGGTTCCAACAGAACATGAGAAGCCAGGCACAGTCATGCTGATTAAGACACAGCAAAGTTACTGCTTTCTGTGGTTTATGTGTTGTGATTAACATGGTGTGAGGTCGTGCAATATTAAAAAAAAAAAAATGGTCTCCAGTTTATGATAGATAAAATTTCAGTAAATTCTGCAAAGCAAAAATATGTGTTTCTCTTTGATATGCAGAGACTATTATAAGTGTAATAGCCCAAGTGGTTTAGTTTGTTGTTTTAATCTAGCAGAAAGACTCCTGCCACTTTTAAGATCCTGAGGAGTCAGAGGGGTATTAAATGAAAATTGTGTAAAAAGAAAGAGATCTTTCTAGTCTTCAGCAACTAAGGCAATAAAGGCAACTAAATGTCTTCTTTCAAAAAAATGTTGGGCTATGAACAGAATTTTGTCTTTCTGAATTTCATTCAAGCTCCTTTCTGCAAGGAGATCATAGAATCATAGAATGGTTAGAGTTGGAAGGGACCTTAAAGATCATCTAGTTCCAACCCCCCTGCCATGGGC
>JAOXNO010000041.1:7444706-7464753 GCA_028565335.1 Limnodromus scolopaceus | reverse complement strand
CAACCTGTTCCAGTGTCTCACCACCCTCACAGTAAAGAATTTCTTCCTGATATCTAACCTAAATCTCTACTCTTTCAATTTAAAACAATTACCCCTTGTCCTATCACTACATTCCCTGACAAAGACTCCCTCCCTATCTCTCCTGTAGGCCCCCTTCAGGTACTAGAAGGCTTTTATAAGGTCTCCCTGGATCATTCTCTTCTCCAGCCTGAACAATTCCAACTGTTCTCAACCTGTCTTCATAGGAGAGGTGCTCCAGCCCTCTGATCATTTTCGTGGCCCTCTGCTGGACCCATTCCAACAGGTCCATGTCCTTCCTGTGTTGAGGATTCCAAAGCTGGACATAATACTCCAGGTAGGATCTCATGATAGCAGAGTAGAGGGGTTCATTAGAAATTATAAGTGAAATAAGGACATCAAACTGAAGTGTAGTAAACTCTTGTGAGGCTGCGCTCCTTCCAGAATAATGTAACCACAGTTGTAGTTCAATCCTCTGTAGTCCAAGAGGTGCCCTTGGTTGTTGGTACTCTGGGCATACCAGGCTTGCAGAGAGAGCACCTGTGTGAGGAAGCCGAGGCATTCCTGTCAGAGTCACAGCAGCAACATGCGCAATATTCCTCTAACAGTTACAATTCTGTTGCCACGGAGATAATGACTTACCCCATGTCATTATTGATCCATCAACAGTAAGAGCAATTTTGCAGTCTGATATTGTTTAGCAAAGAGAGTAACATCTGCTGAACACTGAAAAACTGCTATAAATGTTAGAAAACTTCTCTGAAGTCTTTGTACTGGGTTTAATAGAAAAGCATTTATAGTTGCTGTCTGTAGTTTTGTGAGATTTGCCTGTGAGATAATATTAAGCTTAACAGAATAAGTTTTAGTAAAATATTTAGTATGGCCAAATGCTTTTGGATAATGCAATATACAGCACTCTATTAGTGGATAAACACTCTTCCCTACCGATAAGACAAAACAATTAGCCCATGTACACTCTAGAAACAAAAGAGATAATTTTTTGTTACCTGGTCCAGTCTTCTATCAGTCTAAGTGAAACTTCTTGTATTTTCCAGATAATGAGTTAAATCATCTGTTCAGAAGAAATATTAATGGGACTCCCATAAGACTCCTGACATTTTGCTGATGTTCCTGTTAGAAGACCTATCGCCTCATTTTGAAAACAGTAATAAAAGCACAAGTATTCAAACTGCTGGGCTTAAATGCTCATAGTTACTCACAAACTAAGTTACTTCCAGTCATTCTGCTGCTGAACACAATTACTAGTTATGGATTGGTGGTTTGAGATTTTTATGTAGTGTGCAAGAAGGTAGACGTCTAAGAATGATACTGTCAGCAGAAAGTTTTTAGTTCATTTTGCTTTTAAAAAGGGGAGGGCTAAATCCACTGGTGAGAAGGATCAAAAGGAAAGCCTCATTTCAGCTTATCAGAACAGGACACCTCTTTCTGTCCAAGTCTGATATCTTGTGTGTCTTTCTAACTTGTGATAGTGCCTCGAAATAAAGTCCCTTATTGTGCCTTAACAATTGAGCTCTATTTAGCCAATTTTATTGTTTCTTGAAGCTTTTTAGTGGGATGGTTTGAGCTCTAAGTGTTCTGCATGCTAAGTTAATGATTTCAGGGTACCATCAAAGCAACATCTGGCAGCACCAACATATCCTCAATTTGAGGGCATTAAGAATCCTTGAAATGCGCTTACGCTTCTGGACTCCACAGTTAAAATTTGTGTGGGATGCCTAAATTGTGAATGTTGAAGAAATGTCTGTGGAAAGTTCCTGGTTATTTTGAAGATGTACTAGTTTGAAAAAGTCAAAGCCCCACATTTAACAAATAGAATGGAATATCATGTTCAAGCTTGAATGTGGACCTTTAAACAAGGCACTCTTTAGACTACAAGCTTGCTTCTTAATGACAGTGATTTCAGTACATACCTCTTCGTAGTAATGCTCTGCTTTGTGAATTGTGAAGCTGTCTTGGAGCAAGGACACGTAGTATGACCTTAGTAATAGAAGAGTAGAATTATCCTTTGGGATGAGCCTGTTAGACCCTTGTTCCTTATTTGCAGATGGTAGTGGTTCTTGAGTCTTCCAGTATTACAGAGGAAGCATAATTTTATATACATCTAACTTACACACAGAGCTGAGAAATGTTACCTCTAATGACAACACCTCTTGCCTCTTTTCACCCAGGAGTTAGGAATGCCAAAGTCTTTCATGGGCCTGAAGAAAGACTGGGCAAACTCAAGAAAGTGAAACTGATCCGCTAAATACAAAGATGCTGTTACTGGATCAAGTCTTGAGCTATAGAAAGCTAGGGGCTGGGATTGTAACTGTACGCAAAGAACTATGTTCTTGTGCCCAGTTTAAGTTCTACTGGCATACTCTGTGTACAGCCATGATGACAGGAGTGCTTTTGTTGACATAGCTTGTTTTGTGAACGTGCAGTCGCAGTGAGGCAAGAAAAGCTCTGAGAAGTGTGTGTTTGTCCAGGAGGGGGCTCTGGTGGCTGGTGAGCCCCGAGGTAGCACTTCACTAAGGTGGCAGCCTGTAGTGGCTGAATGCTTGTTGCTTCTGAGAGTGATTACATCTGTTTGTCTTCAGCACTTTTGAATTCCCTTATCTATTCCAAGTTAAACAAAAAAAAAATTACAGTAAGGTGTTTTTCTCTCTCATTTTGAGAAATGCATCTCGTGTAACAAAAACTTGCCTCAACTTTAATAAACATCACTGGCGGTTTGATCTCTTCTGTGGCAGAAGACAGGTGGTACCAAGCATGTATCATCACACCTGAGTTTCAACTGTACGAGATATTTCTTGAACAAAAATTCAAGAGTTTTGTACACATCAATGTATTTGTAAAGTAGATGGAATTATTATGGAGAATCTTAATTACAAAGTTTTTTTTAAAAATATTAGTATTATTAAACTGAGTACTATAATATTTCAATAAAGATTTTATTTTTTCATCACCTAGCCTTTAGTCTGTCTTTTTTTTTTTTTTTTGCTAGGAACGCATGTACACATTTTAAGGAATTTTCAAGTTCTGGTACTGTTCCTTTGAAAAGGAACTATAGTCTAGCCAATGCTGTGACCCTAAATCATGTCAATTGCTGTTGTTTAATTTTTGCTTGACAAATCTGTATTAAAGAAATTCTGAGGAGCCTGGAAGCTTTTTTGTTAAAACATTAGTCTTCTGTTGCTAGTGTTATCAATGTAATTTTATATTATGTGTAGTATAAACAAGCTGTCATTACTGTAAAAACGTTGAGGGTAATTCTCAGCTATATACCACATGTTTGTGAAAGTGCAGTAGTGATGTTTTAAAGCGGGGATGAAAAAAAAGTGAGTAACTAAACTAAAACTAGTTATTGCATTCAATGATACTTGTTCTAAAAAGATGTTCCTAGTCCTGCTATTCTATAAAATGGTGTGCAGAATAAAATGACCCTCACCTCACTTGTTTACATCTTTTCATATGTGTTGGAGCTTTCATGTTTTTATGCCAACTGGAATTGTTTATACTAAAATTTCCTACAGGCATTGGGCAATGGTTTATGCTCTACTAAAGAGAACTTGAATTTGGATGAGACAGATGTAAAGTGTGATGCTTCTGAGAAGACAGCTGTGATGTGGAATTTGAGGGCTTGAAACTTTACTGAGAACTGATCTTTGACAGGAACGTGTGTGGGAATCTGCCCGTGTTTGGCTGTGGTATGAGGTTCAAACTCTTATTTGTGTATGTACGAACTAAATTGAGCTCAAAGTATGCTAAGTTTTTTCCTCACTGTATGTGATACTGTCCCTGTATTTCTGATTTTTTGGGGGGCTGGGATAGACTCTGTTTCCAGTGATGAAAGTAAGGGAAAAGTAAACAAAGGTGTGGGAGGCTGGGGCTCAGACAGGTGGAGGGGAGGTGTAATTCTCACCTGATGCAGATAGCTACATGGGTGGCTCCTACAGATGGATGGGACAGTGTCTTCTATTCAAGCCTATTCCAGTTATTGTCCCTCCCTTTCAGAGGGGGGAGATTCTCAGACTAGATGTGTAACCTAGCAATAGACACTGGGACAGGGAGTATGGAGAGGGAATTGGACTGACTAGAAACATGGGTGAGGCTGTAGCAAGTAGGTTTGATGGCACAGACAGCAAACTGTTGGAGCAGTGCTGGATGACATCTATAAAAGAGGAGTTCTGGGTAAAAAACCAAATAATAAAAATTGGGCTCTGCCATGAATAAGATGGATGGGGATAGGACTGAAAGGGCTAAAGTTGAGTGATGCATACAAAGTAGGCTTTTTGAAGAGCACAGAAATGAAACCTCAAGGCTTTTAGGTGAGACTCTAGCGGCAGTATGTCTGTCTTCTCTGCTGCTGGTCACCTTAGTGACCACCTTATGGTCACGAGTAACCAGCTTGTGATCTTTCAGTCACTCCCTGTATAAGCTACCAGACTCACATTCTGATCCACAATGGTTTGTGCAACGATTTGTGAATTTGCATTGTGAAAATTTTTATTGATTGACTCCTAAAGAAATAAGCATGGATGCATGTTTTTAAAGGAATGCTCTTAAAGTTACACAGTCGGCTGCTCAAGAAATGTTAGGTTTAGTCTGAACAGCTTTCAAAAGCACGTGCATGGGAGGTCAAACCAAGATTTTCATTATGATATGAGATCTTTTTCCACAGAAACCCTGCATATTCAGTGCATAGGCATTGGTTTTCTTGGTGTGCCCTGAGGTTCATGGGAAAGAGGGCTGCTTGCAGGGAGGGAGTATAAAAGCCTTTAATATGCTGTCCTAAGATACACATTATTTCAATCTCTACTATGGAGAGAAACCTGGAAATTGGCTTAAAGCACGGTCCCCAACAGTGCTCGCAGCTGGTGTTTCTCACGGAGCTTTCACGCTGATGTAGTTTGAAGGCTGACTTGGAAAAGTTCTCAGCCTTTGCAGTGATAACTAGAATCAATAAAGCAGAGAGTGTGTGAAGTTGGAAAATACAAAGTACTGCAAAAATTATTGGGGAAAAATTGGGTGTCTTAAATTGGGTTTCTGAAGTAAGTGGGTGCTTTGGACATCCTGTTTTAATCCCTGTCTCCTGACCACAGATTGATGATACTTGTAAATTTTGAACTCCTGTATGTGAAGGTCTCTGAAAAAGTGTCCATGAGTTAATGTGGTAGGAATATTTTGGATAACTTGGTTTTCAGAGAAGTTTTTCTCCAGTGTGAAGAAAACTAGACCCAAAGTACTAACAAAAACTTCAAATGGGAGAGGAGGATTGTGTGCTGGCACACTTGAGGACTCAAGGCTCAAGAACAGACTCAAAAGTATCTGTTGTGGGAGGTAAAAATACAGATTTCTAAAGGAGAGGCCAGAAAATTGAGGTTTTAGATGTGATGTCTTACAGTTTGCTTATTTAACAAAACAAACAAACCAACAAAAAAAAACCCAAAACAAAAAAAAATCCACTTGTAAACCCAGAAATTTCAATATAAAGATGAGGGAAGTTTGGGGGTGCGTGTGTTGGTATTCTGAAGTGTTTTTTCTCTCCTTTTGTAAAATATGAAAACCTGTATCTCTTGAAAATGTGACTGTTCTAAGAACAGGAGAACTACTTGAGAGAGCGCTGCTAAATGCCCCGTATAAACACTGTGATGTGACTGTTGACATGCAGTGTTTTTAATGCTCATATTGCATAACACAAACATCCAGGCTGGTTTGGTGGTGGTTGCTAACCATGCACTTCTAGAGTGTAAGCAGTTCTTTCACAGAATAAGTAGCTTCTCTACAAATAAAAAGTAGGCCCCCTTCCTAAATTTGCATTAAAATAATTGCGTGGAAGGTCTCTCTAATTTTAATGCTTATTTTTAAGTTAATTTCTTGCAATTCAGTGATTGAAGTTTCAGTGCTGCAGTGCTGTCAGCTCTTCCTCTGAAGTTTGTAGTAGTCTTCATCCCTTGCTGATGTCCTTGGCAGCTGAGATTGCTCAGTACTGTACTGTACTTGTACTCTAAAGTTGCATGCCATTTAATTGTAACGCTCGTTGGACTTGTACAAAGGCCTGTTTTATAATCAGCTTGATTCCATTAAAAAAGAAAAAAAGAAAAAAGAAAAAAAAGGCTCATTTGCACCCTGTGAACAAAGGCCTGGGAAAAAGCTCTGAGTTCTAGAACAATCACTTTTCTTGTGACAGTGGGGTGCAGATAACTCTGAATCATCCTTGGATTCCCTTCCCTATCAGCAGCCCTGTTGCTCTTTGTCCAGAGATTTGTCTGGATACTAGTTTTCAACTGCTGCTAGTCCTGGGAAGTATGAGGAGACCAAGGTACATCCTAGCAGCTGCTTTCTGTCACTGTACTTCAGTTTGAGACCTCGATTGGAGGAAGCTGATCTGCGCTCTATTGTAGTTTCATGCTGGACTACTGTGGTGAATAATTTAAGGTCCGCATGCCATGGAAAGAGGAAAGTAAAACTAAAGACTACTCCTGGAACTATAGTCTTCTAAACACTGGCACACAGGAGTTGTTTTGGGTAGCGTGTGTTTCCTTTCCCTTAAAAGGATTAGATGCAAACAAATAAATTGTTTCAAAAAGCTGGCATATGTAGAAGCAGGGAGGCTAATATAGATGAAAGTGGAGGTCCAGTCTAATGACTCTCAAGGAAATCAGAATAGCAAAACTATTCGTGGTATGAAGGGGAGCAAGGAGAGCCATGTGTAGTCACATGTGATTAATTTTCATGGTAGAAAGTTTATGGAATGTTATATTTCAACAGTTATTTATCCAGAGGATTCCAGAGAATATTTTTTAAACCACTTTCTGGCATGTCCTTCTGTAACTTAAAAAAAAAAAAAAAAAAAGAATATGTGGAGAGGAATGAGGAAGAAAACCCAATCCGCTGGAGCTGGAGGAGATTTGGCTTCAAATCCTGATTTTTCAATGGGCCTTGGCTTCCCCTGGCTTGTCTCTTGCTGTAAGATACAAAATGTAGCGCTACAAACTCCTAAACATTGCATTTTTTGCTGCTTCCTTCACACTTTCAAAGCAGAAATCAACATAACCCTTCTGTCATCTGCTTTCTGGCATGGCTGGATTGTTGCTGCTCCAAAACATCAAGTCTTTTTCTCTATGCATGTTCAGACTCCCTGGCAAACTGTGTGTCTGCCTGCAGTTGGAGGTCTCTGGGTGCTACCGCAATACAGTCAGTACACCTGTTTTAGTCTGCAGAGCATTCACAACATAAATCAATAATTGCATAAAATCTGAGTCTTCGTCAGCTGCTGTCTTAAGCAGCATTTTTAATCTTTTTTATATGTATGATTATTATAAGCATAATTAAATTTCATACTCTTATTTAAAAAAAAAAAGTGGATGAGTATTGATTCTTTTTTTTTCCTGTTTAAATACTGTATAAAACACACAAAACAGATAATATCTTTCATTTCAAAATGTAGGGAGACATTTAGACTCGTCTTTATTCCTATACCAGTTTACCATGGATGTCAAGTCTATGTTCCTTTAATTCACTTTATTATAAATTAATAAAATTCTCTTAGATGAATAACATGAAGATTTACATCTAAGAAATTGTTTCTAGTTTTAATATACCAACTATAATTAATGTGATTTTTAGACTATCTTTCTCGGCCATTTGTAGGCTTTCACAGGATTCACGTTGTGTGTGCTCCGTAAGTGCAGTGCTCCAAACCACACAAACCTCAGCAATCCCACTGTCTTACCTCATCTGGAGGGAGACATGTTGTATGAACATGCTTCCTTATTTCTCTTTACAAGTGGAGAAAATTGTGTGCTTTTTTCCCTTTATTCTCAAAGATACTTTTACACTCTCCTTCAGTTTGCAGCCTCCTCCTACTTCCATGTTAACTTCCCTTCCTTACTTATATAGGCCACAGAGGACTGTAGACACACGAGGGAAAAGAGAACTATGCAGAATAGTGCTTTTTAACATATATTGGGAGGAAGGTAGCTGAAAGCAGGGGAGATTTCTCAAAGAAACAAAGTAAATTCAATCTTTTGTTCTAGTTGCAAAATGTAGACAAATTATAAACTGGATTTCCCACACAGCCTAAATGTTTGTCCTGGGTTGAGCGACACAGAACTAACTTCCCTCCTAATGCTTTGGAAAACTGCACTTTTAGAAGACTCCAGTGTCTGAATTCTTGAAAATATTTACTTTATAGCCAGCCAGGCTCTGTGGGATTCAAGGTCTTAGTGTTTTTGAGCCAGGTGCAGGCATGAGGAAGAGCAAGGCCTCGGCACTTGACCCAGGCTGGCCAACAGGATTATTTCATACCATGAATGTTACATTCAACATAAGTTAAAAAGTTTGCTGCATAGTGTATCCCTTGATGTCTGTGATCCTAAGAACTTCTTGCCTGGTGCTGAACCCCTGAGCCCTTCCCTTCCTCCCAAAGCTGCAGTGCTCCCAGAGTCTAATGTGTGCTGTCCCCTGCTGGGAGTGCACAGCTTCCTGCCAATAGAATGGGCTGAGTATAATTCTTGTATAACTTGTATTAGTATCGGGATTAATACTGGTTCTTTAGTATTACTGTTAATTATTTAGTCTTACCCTATTAGATCTATTTATATTTCAACCCTTGTGTTTCCTTGGTTTCTCTGATTCCCCTTCCAGGGTGGGGGAGGGCTCATCAGGTGATAGAATAATTGTCTAAATGACAATAAATTGTTCTGGGTTTTCTCAAACCATAACAACGTTACAACGTGAATGAAAAAACCCCAAACTCAAGTCACCCTGGGGAATGGGGGGCACAGAGAGCAAAGAGTGGAGGACTTCATAGCCCGCTAGTGAAGGTGCTTCTCTGGGCAAGGACAGTCATCACTTGGGGTTCTGCCCCTACCCCATCTGGACCTCTGACTTGTTCTCTGTCTAGTTGTTCTCAGGTTGACACTTTTGCTTGAAGAATATTTTTTAAAACAAAATAATCATATTGGTACTCAATACATAGTCTTTTTTTTTTTTTCATATAGAAACAGTATAAAAAAGTTTCCTTTTAATAAAGCCAATATAAGGACTTTCACTACTGTGGATACGTCAGGAAAACTGCACCAGTGTAGTTAAGTCTACAACAACCTTTTACTATTGTTTCTCTGTTCACTAACTGTGAAGTGATGCTGTCTCCAAAGTTTGAGCCTGCTCCCTTTATCAGTTTTTAACACCCCTAGTGTATTGTTTTGGGCATTGAGTATTTCTCCGTATATTTAGGGAGAAAATTAGAGCTTTCTGAGTGCTTTCATACTGTTAAAGCTGTGTCGGTACTGGAGTGAGAACAAACGAGCAGAGCCTGTGAGAACCTACAAAGAAAACGGGTAGAAGAAATAATGATGCTCAGGAAAGGGAGAGTTGCTGCTTTGCTCTTGGAACAAAAACTGTTTGATATCAACATGGAAGTTGAATGTTATTTACGAGTCTTTTGATAACACTGGAGGACTCCAGTATCATCAGTGAAAACTGTTCCTTTAGAGCGGATGTTCCAAATAATATGGTGTGATTCAAGCGGGTGTTGTTCGCATGAAGAATCCTGACGTCTAGAGCGTGTGATGCAAACAGTCTGGTTTGCTTATAAATAAATGGAGTGGTGCCTCAGCTGGTTCTTACTGGCCTAAGTCTCTTTGAATTCAGTGGACTTAGCAGGTTTTTGTCTGCTAACCTTGCTCCCACATTCTTTTCACTGTCAGGCTTGCTTCTATCTATTGCAGAAGCTGCAGAGATCTGAGTATCTTGCACCTAACAGAGAACTTGAAACAAAGTTCCTCTGTTCTTAATTGCATATGCTTACTGCAGTTCTGGCAGTGATATTGGGAGTTGCAAGTCCAGATTTAAATAACATACTGAAGGCTCCTATTCTCATAAGGGTATATGGGTGTAAAGGACATGGTTTACAATAATTGATTTAATGGATGTTGTTAACACTTCTTGTACTTAACATTGTGCAAACTCCCATTTTGAATGCACAGCCTTCTGTGATATTTGTTAACTTTCAGTTTGAGATGAAATTCCAAATTTAAAAGGTAATGAATAAGAGGCACCAAGTATCACTTTTGTTCTGTTTAAGTGGAAGCATACTGGCACACAAAAAAAAAAAATGAATTAATTCGGAATTTGCCTTGTAGAATCCATGCTTAAATTTCAAGTGTCCTTGGGGGCGTTAAAATATCCAAGTCTGCCCATGAGTTGGAACTCTGGTGAATAGTAAATGTCTAACTATGGGAGAGTATTTGGGCCAGGGGTGCCAGAGTTGACACTGTAGCACAAGGTCCCACTTCAGTCTGCCTGTGCCCAGGATGTAGGGTGTAATTAGACAAAAGTTAAATTTCAAAATATGGAGCAGGGAGAATGTGAAATGCCAGGTTAAGTCTGTATGATCTCCGCGTGAATACAGGGCAGGAAGTTAGTCTGGTTTACTGGTGTGGTCCTTGTCCTAGCGTTCCTAAAGATACGCTGGTTTGCCATTTAGAGTTTATTGCTCTTCATTCTGCATCTACGGAGGAGAGGGTTCTTCTGTAGCAAATCCTACCACCACCCACAGAAGCTTTCTGTCAAGCAACGTGCAACTTTTATTAGCTATAAAACAATACCAAAAATCCACCCCACAACCCCCTGAGAAGCCCTAATGTTGAAACCTGTCATGCCGAAGACATATGTCGCTGGTATGCTGCACACAAATGTTACTCTGCCAACAAATGCTGTTTCTCCCACCCCAAGACTGCCACGTGACACATTTGAATAACAATTTTAAATTGCTGTACGCAAGCAAACATAAAGGGAAACATCTTGTATGTATCTTGTAATAGTTGTTTGTCATTGGTTATGAGTGTGAATAAATGGGTGTGTTACACTAATAAGAGAGAGAGCAGCTACCCTGCAGCATCGTAAGTGCTTCTCTGTTGCCCTTAAGATATTGTGCAGGTCCTCCTCTGGAATAAACCTTGCCAACCCCATTGTTACTTTTGCAGTTATTTGGTTCTTTCCACATGGTCTGTTGGGTATTACTCTCATAACAGGAATTGTCTCAAAACGCTGTTATGTTCACTGACAAATATTCGTGGTTTGGAGGCGGAGCCAACTGGTTCTAAAAATATATTCCTTTCTTCCAAGGAAAGAGAGATAGATCTGTTTTCTTTCCTTTTCAGAAGCTCCTCCACCCTTCCATACTGCTTGCAGTCACTCTAACCTCACCTTTGTTGTTTAGGTGTGGTGTGTGGGCAGCTTTGTATTGTTTGGATAATGCACTGAATGCTCATTTACTTAATGCCTGCTGTTTCCCTGTGTAGATTGGTTTTTCTAACTCGGCATGTACAAAGCTGTTTGAGGTAGTAAAATTACAGCCATGAAAGCCTCCGCATAGGGAAGTGCAGAAGAACTTAATGCAAGCAATCTTTAGCTCCAGTGATGCATTGTCCAACACCAGCAAGCTTTTTCAATACAAGGGGTTGTTTATATTTTGGACTTAAAAGGTCTAGGTATACAAAGTAATTTCCTAGGGGGTGGTTCTGTAAGGAATTAATTGCTGACAGTGAGGGTTGCTCATACACTCATTGTGGTGACTGAACCAATTTTGCCAATGCAAATTCACAGATAAGATTTTCTGTTCTCTATCATCTACCTATTCTGGACACATTCCTTTCGATTCCAACCCTTTTGAGTTGCATCCAGTTACTCACGCTATTCCAAAGGTCATTAAGAAAAAATAAGCTCTGAATTACTATGGGTTGCGTAGTATAGATTCAATTTTACACAGCGGTGATATAAACTTTACTCCAAGTAAATGGTCTGTTAAAACCATGCCAGTGAATAAATTAGATTTTGCCAAATTAGATGACAGGCTTGTCCACAAAGAGAGATTACAGCATTCAGTACCTCTCTCAGTAACAACTTTAAAGGTCATAATCACCCCAAATTGTGCCATTACAGGACCCACTGTGGTCATTCAGAGCTTCAAGGTCAGAACCACCTATAAAAGCACGCTCTTCACTATTAAGTTCTGATAAATTTTTCATTTACCTTTTTCACTGCTGGTGAGAAATGGTGATGCCTGATGGTTTGGGAACAATTTCAATAGAGAGCTATTCCAAGTAAAGCTGTGTTGGCACGTGGATGGCAGATCACCTTGAATACCTGGCTGTGGGCAGAAGTGAGCGCATGAAGGCGACCCCGGCTGATGCAGCCGGATAACACTATTGATGTGGGCCAGCCTACCTCAGCTGGCATCGGAGGGTGAACAGCTGTCATCCCCCTGCCTCTCACAGGCTCTGGGAGCTCACCCTCTTTCTGCTTTTGAACTACGGCTCTTGAGGCTCTGGGCCGCAGAACTGTTATGTGTGGTCAGAGACTTTTATCACAAATGGCCCGTTTTTCTGCTCGTTAGGCACAAGTTCCCAGCAGCAGAGGGCAGCAATATAACCTCTGCCAAAGAATACGTTTTTGTGCCTTATGAAATAGAGACTTCTTCACATGCTCATTCAGTTTGCTTACATTATGTTATTGTTCAAATACGAAGAAGCTGTTCATTCTTTCCTCATTCCCTCCCAGTGGCTTGATGCACTGGCTTTCAAGTGATTGTAACTTTCTGATGCTGCAGATGGAGTAAAAGATGTTGACGACACTTTGGCTTCTCTCACTGGGCTACTGAGCCGACACCATGACTGGCAACACACCACCACTGCTGCTACTCGTATCTAACTCATTTTTCCAGAAAAACCTGAGTATACCCTGCAGAGTTTTTGCTTGGTTACAGAGAAGAGAGTCACCTGAATCAGACCACAGTTGGAACAAGGTTTTGTTTCCTAAGTTCCTGGGTGTTTTGGTTTCTCCCCCCCCACCAAGTGTCAACTACAACACTCCACGTGTCCAAATGAATTCCTGTTCGTACTAACTGCGGTGAGCTGGAGTTGATTCATTCACGTATACCTGCTGATATAGAGGCCGCCTTCTTGCTTTCTAGGCATTCCAAAACACGTGAAGAAACTTGCCCACACGTTGGCATGGATCGCTGGTGATACTGGCACCTGTAAAGGTGGTCTGTGGCTTGTCACGCATCTCCTTTGGTGCCTCTCGAGCCCCCAGGAATATGATATCGTGAAAAAGTCAAAATTTTCTCTTCTAGTGCATTTTACTCTTCTAAAAATAGCAGAGTGCTGGTGCTCGGCCGTGGCTGTGGCCTGCTGCCGCCCAAGGACAGCCCGCAGGGCGCTGGGCCAGCCTGGGCCCTGGGCCCGGGCGGGGATGGGGCCTTGCCGGGGCTCCTGCCCCGCCGCCGCTGCCCTCGGAAGGGGCTCCTCTCGGAAGGGTGTCTCCCTCACGACGGCTCTTCTTCCTCACGGCGATTCCCCTCAGGGCGGGACGGCGGCGCCGGCCGCGGCCCGGGTTACATAACACCGCCCGCCGGGCCGGGCAGGGCCGCCGCCGCCGCGAGGGCGGGCCCTCAGCGCAGCCCCTGAGGCGGCGCGGCCGGTGGCGGAGGAGCGTCCCAACGAGCGAGTGAGCGGCCGCAGCGTTGGGGGAGTGTGTGTGAAGAAGCACCGCGGCCCCCTTGGGCTGCCCGCGGGGGAGGAGGCGGCGGGTGCCGCGGCGGTGAGTGGGGCGCCGGCCCGCGGGAGGGGGGTCTGGGGGGGCTTGTTGCCGGTGGGAGCTGAGGGCTCGGGGAGGAATAACGGTGAGGCGGCGGCCCGGGACTGCGGCGTCCCGTCCCGTCCCGTCCCGTCCCGTCCCGTCCCGCCGGGGAGGGAGGGCGGCGCAGGGGAGGTTCGGCGGTGCTCGCCGCACTGACAGCCCGCCCGGCCCGTTGCCCAGACCCGCCTCCCGTTGCCCGGCACTGCCTTCCCCCCCCGCCCTCAGCCCCGTCCCGTTCCCCTCCGTCTCCGGGATCGGCGAGGCGGGCTGAAACGCCGCCGAGACAACGGGGCGGCCGGGCCCGCCGCCGGCCCCCGAGCTGGCCGTCCCGGGGCCGTCCCCCGCCGCCCGGGTCGGTGGTGCCGCCGCCGCCCGGTGTAACGGTCGCGACAGGGAGAGATGGAGCCGCCAAGCAGAAGGGCTCACCCTCGCCAAGGTAGCTCCCTGGGCACTGTGACAGCTCCCTATCTACTACTAATATATGTCTCTATGTAGTAACCTAGCTGCAGTAATTGCAATGTACCTCCCTAAATAATACAAGCTAAACAAGTAAAACCTTCTATTTAAGTTCTTTTTTTTTTTTTTAAAAAAAAAATCTCATCTGTGAATGAGCACTGGCCTGGTTGGAAGCGTTCAGCTGCGTTCTGCAACTTTTCCTCCCCAGGTGTCGGGCTCTTGCCAAAGCCGGTTGCTCAGCGCTACTGTCAAATTCCTTCATCCCCGGGTCCCCGCTGCCAGGGCGCTGCTGCAGTTTGCAAGCTCCTTGTTTCTGTTCTCCTTCCCCAGCTTCTCTCCCTTTCAAATACATCCTAGCTCACGTCTGATTCCCCTTAAGCAGGTCTGACCTTGTTTACCTTTTTCTTCTTAAACAGTTAGAAATGTTTCCCAGCTTTTCTGTGATAAGAGCCATTACCCTTGTTTTTTTAGATTGTGTATGACTTCTGTATGTAAACGCCTCCATACCAATGTGTTGTAAGGCTTCAGTTTCTCGTACGCTTGTTTCTGCCATCTTTCATTCCCAAATCCTTACTAGTTTGACCTGTGTGAATTTAGGTCTTTGTCCAGGAAAGCTTTGTTCCTACAAAATAGCATTTTGGGTTAGGCAAGGTTAACAGACTGAAATCTGCAGGAATTATGGATATATATGATGATTAATTGTGAAAATTATGGTTGCAAGACACTGGGGTTTTTTGCCAGTTCATCAGAGCAGGTTGCCCGCCTTCTCCTTTGCCTCAAATCTAAGCCTGGTTATCTTAAATCATTAATGAAACATAGGATCGCTGTGCTACTCTTACCAGCTCCTTGCTGCTACTATTGCATGTTACTTTTAAGCCCTTGGCATGCTACTGCTGTTCCAAAAACTTTGTACACAGTGGTTGTTTTCTGGGGAAGGAATTAAAAAAATGCAACAAAACTTTACAAGCTGATTGGTTGCCTTCAAATGTTTTCCTTCTTTTTCTAAAAGTACCTCTAATCTGTGGGTTGTTGAAAGGCACATCAACTTGGCACAGTCTTCGTGGTTGCCAAGTATGAGCCAGTTGGATCTCAAGGAAATGTAACTCGCTGCAATCAGTCCCGTGGCGACTTTTATTTCAACGAGAAGCAAACATCTTTTGGTGAGTCATGGGGCATTGTTCCCTACAAACTAGCTGTCAGGAAGTGGAGTCTGACAAAGCTGATGGGACTCTATAAAAACAGTTTTCCCCTACACCCAGTCCTGTTTTCACGTTCTTTGTGAGTCATCAGATCCAGAGTCCTCTCAAATTCCCAATGAAGGCAGAATTAGCTACAATTCAGGGTGCAGTACTGTGCTACTTGTTTCTCTTCTTCTATTTCGTCTTCTGATAGTTCTAGTTCTTTCCTGCAGCCATGTATTTCACTGCTATTTCACTGTATTTCACCAAGTATTTCCTTCACATCCTGGTCAAGACTTTTACCATGCTTCTAAGTCTGTTCCTGGTGCATCTGTTCCTGTTCCTCTGTGTGGCCTTCGTGCACTGACCTCGTTGAAAAGAGAGTCTAGCCTTTCCCCTTGTGTAAGCCATTTTTTCTGTGCCCCTCCAGTTATCTGTGGCTCCCAAATCATCCTGAAAACCTCTCTGTACGCTTGTGGAATGCTCAGCCTCCGGATGTGGCTGTACCTGCATCCACATGACTTTAGAGAGCAATGCTGCTGTCTGGGGGAGATGCTCCAAAGCTAGCACCTGCATCACCGACTCAAAAAGAGAGCTAGCCTTCACCTTTTAGCATAGCTTCTGTTGGAAACAAGGTTTATGCCATCCCTTAATATGTGTACACACATATGTCTTGGTCTTTGTCCCTTTAATAATGTTTTATTGCCATTTCTCAGTTCCAGCCAAGTGTGATGTAAGGAGGACAGCTCCAAGGTATTTACATTCTTGCAAATTTCATAGAAACAAACCAACAGGAAAAACCAAGTCCAGAGTCAGACACTTGCCACTTTTCTCCAGTTCTTAGGTTAATGACTGATATCCCCATTATGTGACTGGCTCTATTTGGCAGTAAGATGTTTGGTGTAAGTGGAGTTGTAAAGAGAAAAAGAGCATTTTCTGGGTGAATGCCCCTGAACTACCATCTCCCTCAAAACTTCAAAGAAGATAAATAACTCTGATTTGATACATCACATTTTGAACATGGAAACAGAAAATCTTAGTCTAGTTCAGTGTAAACATTTAATCAACCAAGGAACACAGTTCTGAAAGAGATCTGAGTTCCTGAGTTGTCCTGGTCACAAAGCGCTTTGTTTTTACGTCTCTGCATCTCTGGGGCCCAGCTCCTGTCTTTGTTCTGCTAGGCACACATTTGCGCAAATACATCAAGTACAGAAGGGCTATGATCTCAGCTAGTGTCTTTAGATCTGTTTTATTTTGACAAAATTGGCCAACAGTTTCAAGACTTATTGAATGTCATCACATAGGCATAATTCCCTTGAAACAAAGCAAAAGTGATGATCACTCATCCTGACTCAGAATAATGTGTTCCTTGATGCAGCTGGTAGGGCAAATCCCAGATTATTTGTAGCAATGATAAGATACTGGGGTTTTTTTATTTGATTTCTTTTAACTCTTAGTCCTTGTCAACTGTAAACGGGACTTCATGGTACAGCTATGACCTGCCCTGGCAAACCTGTTCTACCATATACACGGGTGTAAAGAAAGAGAGTCCCTTTACAACTGCGTCACACGTGTCCACTTAAATACTGTGGGCTAAGTGTGAATCCTGGCAATTCAGGCATGTGAAAGGAAAAAGCCACGTGGTAACAGGAAAAATTCTTGAGCTCCAGGGATGTTAACAGAGGGTGTAACTAGCAGTTTTTTACTTGGCACAGTTACATGAAGACAAAGGTATTGAGGCACCTGAGATCAACAGGAATAAATATCAGATTTGTAAGTATCCCTTTCAAGTCTGGCTAAAAACCTTCCTTCTGTCTTTGGAGCTTAGGCAGTGGAATACTTGTATTCTTCAAGGAAAATACCTCTTTAGGTAGTACTTACTGATGGTCTGTAATGTCTCAGCTTTCTCAGTCTTCATTTGACTGCAATTCTGTGAAATTTAAAAATACCAGGTGTTCAGAGTCTATTTTGATCATATGGGTCTGCTCTGCAAATAACTGAACAGTAAAATTTGTGCCTTTAATTAATATTGATTAAATAAAAGTACTCTGAAATGACACAAGAAAAAACTGAAAAGTGTTTAAAACTCAGTGTTTAAATTTCAGAACTCAGCTTAATATTGATTAGTGATGGGCCCTAAACTACACATCCTTGAATTTTCCTAAAGTTTTGGTCTGAAATGTAATTCCGCTGCCTGTAGCTGATATTGGCATATGCATTTAGGAAGGTAGAATTTTCTTACAACAATTCTTCTATGACTAGCAGTATTGTCATCATCACATTAAATAAATTTTTGTTCTTTTGTTTGAAAACTTATTTTTCTTGCTTGTTCTCTACTGTTTGACTGTTTAGGGCATAATAGAATTTTGAAGAAACAGAGTCTTTTTAAATGCAGGGCAAGCAGTAAACATGATGTCTGTTAGATATTGCTGTTGGATTCACTGCTTCAACTTACTGTTGAAGTGTGGATCTCTTGCTTATCATGGTATGTCCCTGTATACCAAATAAATTGAATCACAAGGTGGTACTTCCTTTATTACCAAAAAATGACTCATGCAGTTGTGACCCCTAGGGTAATTAACTTCAGCTATCTGAAGTGGCCCCACCTCAATGTTGAAATAAAGACGGTAGATCTGACACGGAAGTGCAGTGTCATTGATACCACATCAGGTTAATAAGCAATCTTTGATAGGTCGCTTTGTCTGTGCACCCAGCTTAATTGTATTCCAAGGAAAAATGCATTGATTTTAAAAACAATGTGGACTCACTCGTTTCCCTTCAGAACTGACTTTTCCTATCTCTGCTGGTACAAGCATCTTTTCTATGTTACACTTAAACAGAAGACATGGGCTTGATACGAAGTCCTTCATATCAAGAGATTTCAAGGGAATTTCTGCTTTGACTGTAATAGGCTGAGGATTAAGTGGCAATCTGAGCAGATGCAAGAAATCACAGAATAAATTGAAGGAGATAGCAAGAACCATGAGATTGTAATTTGCTTGGAATTCAGATACCAAGCTGTGGCTTGCTTGTTTTGTTCTTGATTGGTGTTTGTTTAGTGGTGTTAAAAGGAAAAATAAGTGTTGTTATAGTTGTGCTATGCAGAAAGCCTTTTCAGAAATGTGACAGTAATACTTGGGAGCATAAGATAAATGAGAGGCCCATGTGGGTTAGCTTGTGCTGCAGGACCTACTGTTATACTTAGTAGATATAGAGCCTGGCACCAGGAAATCCTAGAAACACTTTACATAGAGCTACATGCTGCTTCTCTTGCAATTGATGATGATGATAATAATAAAATAATAATAATTGAATAGAATATTTCAGTTGGAAGGGACCTACAGTGATCATCTAGTCCAACTACCTGATCACCTCAGGACTGACCAAAAGTTAAAGCATGTTATTAAGGGCATTGTCCAAATGCTTCTTAAATGCTGACAGGCTTGGGGCACTGACCACCTCTCTAGAAAGCCTGCTCCAGTGTTTGACCACCCTCTCAATAAAGAAATGCTTCCTCATGTCCAGTCTAACCCTCCCCTGGTGCAGCTTTGAACCATTCCCATAAGTCCTATCACTGGATAGCAGGGAGAAGAGCTCAGCACCTCTCTCTCCACATTCCCTCCTCAGGAAGCGGCAGAGAGCATATGAGGTCACCCCTTGGCCTCCTTTTCTTCCAACTTGTCCAAAGTCCTCAGCTGTTCCTCGTAGGACATGCCTTCCAGTCCTTCTACCAGCTTTTCTGCCCTCCTCTGGATGCATTTGAGTACCCTGACATCCTTCTTAAATTGTGGGGCCCAGAACTGCAGGCAGTACTCAATGTGATGCTGCACCAGTGCTAAATACAGTGGGATAATAAAAAAAACCTCATTGGCTTTAGTAGAAGAACAGTCAGATCCACAGAAACTTTTGGGTTTCTTTGAGGCAGGTGGATATTACTGTATTTGTAGGATGGCTGAGCAAATTGAGGCATGTGCTACTGGTTGGGTTTTGCCCAGCTAGTGCAGGAGTTCATTGGCAGAGTCAGGAACAGTGACAGAATTCTGACTGGTGGCCCAATTTGCAGGCTTCCTCTGCTAGGCACGTTCTTCCCACTGTTGGACAGTAACAACATCTTGTAACCTCTTTCAGTATCGTGCCTTTTGGGACTAAGTAGCAGATTATTCAGGAAGTTGTTGTCTTTGATAGAGCGAGAGATGTTCTTCAAGACTCCTTGAAAATACTTGATTTTCAAGAATGAGCATACCCATAAGTATTGTTTTGATCCAGGCTGGCCTATACAACCAGAGTTCTCATGAATTCTGAAACTGGTTGCATGGTTTCTGCTGAGTAAAGAGTGTAGTCGTCAAGACCTTAATCCATGACTCCCAAACAACATACAGCGCATGTTGTTGAGCACATGGTTATCCTTCTTCTCTTCATGTGTTGGACTGATTTGGAAGAGCTGTGTTCTCTGCCACAGGTTTGCTCTGTGATGTTGAAGGAGCATGTACAATCAGAGGTTTAAAATGGGACCAGTGGTGTCAGGTTCTTCACATGTTGTTGAGTGTGGTACCATCTGTCCGAGGCTACGTTTGAAAGATAGATGCTACTGAGAGCATCACTGTCTCCATCTGTGACAAGGGGACGCTAACATCTCATAGAATCATAGAATCGTCTAGGTTGGAAGAGACCCTTGGGATCATCGAGTCCAACCATCTACCCTACTCTACCAAGTTCTCCCCTACACCATATCCCCCAACACCACA
>JAOXNO010000041.1:7373738-7444606 GCA_028565335.1 Limnodromus scolopaceus | reverse complement strand
AACCTCTCTACAGTGTCCTTTCAAGTAGTTGTAGAGAGTGATGAGGTCTCCCCTCAGCCTCCTCTTCCTCAAACTAATCATCTCATAGAGTACACCCAATGTGTGGGGTAACTGTGGTGTAGGTACTAGGAGTACAAGGTTGGAGGGTGTCACGGGTGAGGTGGAGTAAACCACCTATATTGGATCTGGATACTTGGGTTTATTTAAAAACCAACAAGAATGGAGCTTTTACCCTACAAGATTATCTCCCACTGGCTCACCTACTCACTCCACTGGACTCACACAACAGCAATAAAAAGATTAAGCTGCGAAAAAAATGTAGGGTTACTTTTGGCTTTTTTCTCTTCACCTTACATAGAAATGATATGTAATTTGAAGTACTGCATACTTTTGTTTTCCTACCATTATGATGAGGCAATCCTTGCAGAAATACACATGTTGCCTCTGATTGAGGAGTAGTTTAAGAGATGTAACAGCCGGTCTTTATCCAAGCTATGTACCCTGTTGTCAGTACAGCCTGAAGAAGTTCAGGGAAGGCGAAGGTGGAAAGCATAGAGGCACTGGTGTATCCGCTGCATTTTCGAGTCAGTTACGTGGAAGGGCAGGGTCATGTGAGGAAATATGCCCCTGCCTTAAAGATTCTGTGAGTAAATAAAAGAACCAGTCTTTGGACCTGTCAGTTCTTCCCCAGGCTGTGCGTTTCCTTTAGCTCAGATGACTGATTTTTCTTAATGCAGGAGTCTCTTTGCATGAGTGCTCTTGAGTCTCTGTGAGAACGTGGTAGTGGTTATATGAATGGCAGATGACAGTGGTTGACAAATGTAGGTGATGTTTCTTATGTAAGTCAGCAGAAATGGTCTATAGCTGCAGTGGGTTAAGCAGAGGCTTTGTGTGAAGTGTATAGCTAATAATGCTAGCTCAGTAAACACCAGAGAAGCACCTGGGTTAATTTAGATCTCCGGATAAAGAGAGCACCCAAGGAAAATTTTTTTTTGTTACCTTGTCTTTTAAGTCCACAGGAGTCAGGGTAGAAATCTTGGCTCTGTGACAGTATTGCCTTTGGCTTCACCAAAGCCTGTGATTTTCCCTTGTATTCTCAGGTTATAGACCTGCTGACTCCATTAGTTGTTCTGTCAGCGTGTGCATGCTGTTGGTGTGAGAAACCAATTTACAGAAAATGTCTTCAGTCTAAAAAAAAGAAGAAAAAATTCAAGCTTCTCTGGTTTTGGTTGGTTTTGGGTTTTGTTTTGGTTTGTTTTGCTTTTTCTTTTTTAATAGACAAGCATCAAATTCCTGTCTTATAGAACTTTTCCCCATTTCCTTGCATCCTTGTTCCCTAGTTACTAGTTTGGTTTTTTTTAAGACACCTTCAGTGTAGAATTAATTTCTTTACCCAGGCTTTTCTCAAATCCAACTCCAGGTATGACTGCTTCTCCTCTGAAGCACTTCAGTTGGAAGGCAATGCCATTGGCACCGAGTTCTTGGTCCAGAACTAAAGGCTCTTGTCTAGAAAAATGGTGCTATTTAGGGATCACCAAAATGATTGCTACCTGTCCTGAGAGAAGCTCATGGATAAGTGTAGAATCAATAAATTAATAATTAGGGAGACAAAGAAGAAGGAAGAAAGAGAATGATGGTAAAGCAGTGAGAGGGAGTTACTTCAGAAAGGTGAGGGAGCAGGAGCGTGTCCCTGGCATTGCCTGGCAGTGGCCTGCACCTAGGATGTGTGAGGCAGTCATAGCTGTGCCACCTCCAGCTGTCCACAGTATGGCTAGCTTGCATCACTGCCCATCAGCCTAGATCTCACTGCCCACATCCCTGTTTTGCCTGCAACACCATGTACCTTCTCCAGTGCTGTAGAAGACGGGTAGGAACATCTGTACATTTGCAAAATACCCTTTCTTCAGACATGCCCTTGGAGGCATCCCTTGTCATGATGCTTGTACACCATAACCACCTGATGGCAGTTACCTAGGGGCTACCAGCAACACTACAGCTATTCTTGCCTTTAGCATTACTTTATTTCTCCCCTCAGCTGTTTACTTGTCCAGAAAACAATTGTGAAAATACATAATGATGGAGGAGGGCTGGTACTGTCATTCTGGTATGCAGAGCAAAGCAGCATTTGGTATCTGATGAAAGAGCTGAAGGTGTTTATAAAAAACATTTTTGTAAGTAATTATATGAACACATTTAATCCCAATACTTTAAATGTCACACCCTTTTTCTTTTTTTCTTTTTTTTTTTTTAAGCCCTGCTAGTGTTGAATAGTTGTAATTAGTCAGTACTGAGGAATTTATCTGGCTGTTAATAGGCTGTTTCAGTGCAGCACGTGTAATTGTTTTCTATAGTGTGCCCTTCCCATGTCATGTGTGAAGTGCTTTTAGGTTATTGCTACTAACAGGTTACACCTTAGTTTGGGGATTTGCAAATAGATGCTTTTTTCAGTCAAGCACCTGTACCAGCAGCTAACCCACATCTTGGTTCTTTTAGTCTTGCTGAAATCAGATCTGACATTTTTCAGGGTTTGGCTTTATGTGTGGATTGGGTTTTCTTGAGGTTTTTTTTTCTTCTCTTAATGTTAACTGGTAAAATTGAAATATGTTTTTTTCTTGTTGAATGGGACAGAGCATAATGACTATTATAATGACAATTAGCCTGATCTTTCAGATGCTCAGCTTGCAGGTGGGACACCTGCATCATTAGGCTGTGCCTAATGATTAGGTTCTGCATAATGATTCATTATTTACACAGAGTGAAATTGTACCAGAAAGAGCGACCAAGAACTTGACTGTGCCAAGTCTGTGCCACCCCTGCCAGTGCCTCCAAGCCCAGTACTTAGGACAACTTGAATGCTTGGTGTGGGTGTTCCTTTTCTGAAAAGTTCTTTCACAGCAGTTCCAAACCAGATTCTTTGGGGAGTAGCAATTACATGGACAGTCCCTTTATACCAATGTTATTCTAATTCAGAATTAAAATATAGTTAGAAATCTTTCCCAGAAGATGGAAATTTTGATTCCCATGCATCCCCAAGCTGCATTTCATTTCCTACTAAGAGAGCAGCTTCCACCCTACGGCCAGCCTGTGATACCAACCTCCACTAACGCTTGGTAGACTTCTACCTGAGCGCTTTCATCCTTTTCCTCCCAGTCTTGACCTCACATGTAATCCTTCCCAAATCCACATCATGACCATCTCTCAGATTCCTCATTAAAACTCTTTTGCTGCAATGTCTATGGAAATTTGACCGTCGTTAGGCAGCTGCTGCTCTGCCTGTGGCTTTTCATGCTGACTAATACTGCCTCGTTTCTCCTACGTGTGTCCCCTCTGTCTGTATCCATACTCTGCCTCTTCTCTTCTGCCTCAGCAGTAACCTCAGCAAATTGGGGATGCCAGTGCTCCTCTGCATGAGCTACCGGCAGCCTGGTGGAGTGCTGGTTCACAGCTAGGACCTGAATCTCTGCTGAGTAGTAAGAGCATGTAACACAGTCATAATGGTTTTCTTGAAAGAATTTTTTTTATACTGCTGCTCTGTTTCCTATCTAAGGGGTTTCATAGCTCTTTGTCATAGCTCAGACTTCGATTTATAATTTATAATCCTTGTGACCCTACTAGGGTGGCAACTTCTGTCTCCTAAACCATTAGTGGTCTGGTACGTTACTGGCTGTTCAAGGATGCAGACAATTAGTGAGCAACGAGGCCAGTCTGTCCAGAGTATCACTTACGTACGGTAGGTTAATCAGTAGGGCAATGTAGTCATTTAGCTTCATGGGCTGCGCTGGGTTTGCTGAAAGACTTTTCCTTTGCAGTGCCTACAGACTGCCAGGTAATCTAAGATCATCCAACTGTTTTTCTTACAGATGTAATTCAATCTGTATTTGAACATAGAAATGTCAGGCTAAAGAAGGGGCCATTCAAATGCTTTCCACCACCACAACAGAAATGATAGTTGGCCTGAAGAGTGGGAAAAATACTGTTCCGTCCTTTGCTGAAACTAAGAATAGGCTTCTTTGTATGGGAAATAAAGGAATGGCAGGTCAGATGCTGTGGGAACATTTGGAATATTTTGCTGAAACTGCAGTTTCCTTTTAAAATATGCAAAAATGTAAAATCAAATTTGGTCTAAAGGTAATTATGCTCAAGTGGTAATCTAGGATTTATATATTTGAAATATGTTGTGATAACAACTTACAGAAACTTTTATGTGGAATGCTGCATTTCTGACTGTTAGTTTGATTCTTTCATTGCTGCCTCCAGGTTGTGGCTGGCTGTGCTCACCGGGGTAGCTGCTGGGCTCCTTTGCTTTCTAGGCTAGTCACCCAAAGAGACCACTTCTTGCTGTGTTTTAGAAGGTGTCGTGTGTAGCTGCTGTTAGCCATATATACTCTGCTTCCTCAGTTCTAGTAGTTTCACTCTTTTTTTTTTTTTTTTTTTTTTTTTTTTTTTTTAAGCAGGACTATGGGAAACTTACAGTCACTGGGATTTACCACAGGAGAGACAGAACAGGGGGAAAGTGCATGAAGGGGTTCATTTATAGACCTTTTAAACTCTACTGTTTAAACAGCAACACCATTCTAAAACAACCCTGATTTGACTCTCATAAATGGAGCATTCTCCAGTTTGCATTCCCCTAGGCATCATATAGTTTAGTCTGTAGGCTGATGTCTTTTGAGATGTTCTTATCATTTCTAAGGATTATTCCTGTTTGCAAAAGGCTAACAAGACAGTTGGAAATTAGCTGGTATATCAGGTCCCTCTCTTAGAAGTATTGGTGGCGTTGCTAACTCCTGAGATGTTCCTCTTCTTCTGTCCCTTGGATTTTTTCACGATAGGTGGCAAAATTCTGTGTTCAGTTGGCTGCATTGGGGTCACTATTGCACATGGGGGTCACAGCCTAGCTAAGGCTGCTGGTCTTCAGTGAATCCTCTGTATTAGCAGCTTCACAGGGTTAGCTTGAAGAACAGCAATGTAATGGAAACTGTTGATCCACCTAGATTTTCATCCCATCTCTGTTCCTCTCTTCAGTTTTTCCCCATGCTGTTCACTTGTGCTGCCTGATTCTGAAACGGGTGAAGAGGTTCATAGTTTTATCCCTGTTTGTATCTGTAAATTCTAATTTGGAAATAGAATTTGAACTAACTTTTCCCCCCACGTTTTGTTTTCACTGATTTGTTCACCTTTCCTCCTTACTTTTATTGTAATCCTAGAAATGCTGCTCAGCATAGTACAAATTGTGACACACAGCAATTGTAGAACTAGAGAGATTGTCGGCCGTATAGACTTGCTTTAGATTTACACAAGCTTGAGTGTAAGTGGGATCTGGTTTGGTCCTGGAGTACATTAACTAGATTTACACCATTAGGATGAAGCAAATGGCAGTGGGTGGGTAGACCAAACCAGTGGGTTTCATCGAATGTCTAACAGCAGACGTATCCAGCAGGATCATAATTAATTGAGGGAGAATGCTGCCTTATATTTTCCAATAGTTTGGAGGAATCGGGAATGGAGGCTTCATCATGTGTTCCATCATGAGAGGGAGCTAACGCCTACAAAGTGTATTCCGTTCAGCCAAATTGTGTAGCAGTGGTATTGCCCGAAAATATCTGCTAACCTCTTTTTCACATTGCACGGTTCTAACTGAGAACAGAATCTAGATTAGCGTGTCAGTCTGTGAAGGGAATCTCCTGCTAGAGAGCTGAGAGGAAAAAAGAAGTGGAAGATAGGGTGGGTAGAAAGGAAAATTATAATGTTACAGGTTAACCTAATGATTTCTAAAAAACTCAGCTCTGACATGTACCTGTCTGCAATTCTACTTCTTGTTAGTTTTCATGCTGCATATTCTGGACTAATTCCTATTCAGCAAACATCTGTCAGGCATAATTTCAAGCATTAATCCTTACAGGAATTAACCAGCTTGTTAGTTGATGACCTGAACTAGATAGTTTCTGGGGATTATTGCTATTTAAATCTTACCTACCTTTCGAACAGTGGCAGCATGCCATGCTGGTTTTCTTTTCTCTCTCTTTTTTTTCTTTTTTTTTTTTTTTTATTTTTCTCCTCTGGGCTGATACGTCTTTAGATTATCATCCCCTTTTTCACTCCTACCACGCCGTAGGAGGCAGAGAGGAAATCCTGTGCTGCCTCTGACATGTGTAAGGAGGAAGCCGCTGGTTTCTCTTCGCGCCAGACTTGCTCGTGCTGCCAGCCCTGCTGAACCGCTGTCCTAACGCCCAGCGGAGGCCCGGCTGAATTGCACTTGCCACGCTGAAAACCCATCACGGGACTTGGATGAAATTACCATAGACTTTCACCTGCTCTTTTTTTCCAGAATTGCCAGGATTTTGGTAAGGTTTTTGCAAGGTTTGTTACTTTTATTTGATAATGAAGTGAGATGATCATGACTACGAAGTGTGTCTATATGTTTTGGCTCCTAATAACTTTTTGAACTCATTTTCTGCTTTTCATTAAATTTGCCAGAGAGATAGAAGCATCAAAGATATTACGTTCCTTAAAATTTCAAGGATTTGAATTATAATTAAAAGGAAATAGAAATTAGTGGCCTGTTGGGGGAGGACTCCGGCAGCACCTGACTGGTTGCTGGTGACACAGATCAGCACATTCGCGCGCTTTTCTCCAGAGAAAGCCCTCGCCTTGTCTCCTGCTTGGTGCCTGTGCTGCGGGGGGGTGGGAGGATCCAAGGGCGAAGGCCCTGTGCAACAAAATAAGGCCAGATAAACACTTTTATGAGCAGCAGGCCAGCATGGGGAACTCCTGCATGTAAGGCAGGAAAAAAGAAGTGAAAATATCCCTGCCGTGGTGCTCACCACAAGGGTTGGAGATAAGGGGCAGCCAGTGAAGTTAATAGGGAGAGTGTCTGTTGGGAGTGTTGCTGGCACTCAACACATGATATCAGCTTTCACAGCCCCAAAATGTTCACCGAATTGGGACTGCTGAGATCCCGTCCCTGAAGTTTGTTAAATAGCGTGGGTTTAATGTTCCTTATATGACTGTTGAAACATGACCTGGGTGCACGCAGGAAGTTAAAAAGAGATTAAAGAAATTCAATATTATTTTTTTTAAATAGGGAGTATAGTTTGTACAAGCATTGTTGTTTATGTTGTGCTCATTGAGCCCAAACATGGTCATTGGAGGTTCTGTTGGGCTGTGGTTTAGCAGCGGTCCCGTCACAGAAGAATCGGATACATTTTCCTTCAGGAAGGTGATAACCTGCTTCTCCTGTTTTCTGAATCAACCTTTACCAAGATACCTACTGAGCCCTGATCTATGAATTCAAAGGGAAAAAATACAGTGACATGAAATGCCTTTAAAATATAACAAGTGTTTGTGGCTCTGGAGACTATTGAGGAAAGATTATTATTTCTTCTAGATCAAAGTTAAGTTTGTGCTATGATGTATATTACTCCTTGTAGAAGACTTATATATTACTTGGGTTATAAGAATCTGTATCTTTACACCTTTTCCTTCTTTCAGGTGTTTGAGAATCGTCAGTGCTGTGACAAATCTGTCAGATGTTTGTCAAATATGCCAGTGTGTGTGTGTAAATCCTCAGCTGATGTAAAACCCTGTTGCTCTAAATGTATCTCTGCGTTAGCTTTCTGGCAGCCAGCAGCCCCAGAGATACGTCCCATAATATTTCGGGTGGGATTCTCAAAATTGCTGAGAAGAACTAGGCCCTGAGGTCCCATTGGGTTCTAAATAGAGCTGAGGTGCCTGATCTTTTCAGATGTTTGCAGGAAAGAGCGAGCTTTGGTTTTTTTATAGTATTCTGTTTCTAAAAGGTAATTAAAAGTGGGTGATGTAAGAGTGAGAAGAATAAGCATCGGATTTACTCTCATTGCTCAGCACGGTAATTATCTGTGATCACAGCTTTAAATAACTCTCTAGTTGTCCTCACTGGAGGTGGACTGCTCACAAACGTGGCTTACTGCTGGGTCCTGCTGTCACTTTACTCCTTGGTTTAATTTTTATTAATCTCAGGAGGAGGGGGTTCAAATCACCCTTAGGTTCATAAACTATAGGACTTCAGTCCTCAGTCAGGCTACATACTACTACGAAGGCAGTGCTGCTTCATCTGGGAGGCGTTCTTCATCCCTGTTGTGAAATCCTGGGCTATCAGAGCGCTGGAGTTGTGGCGACGCTGGTCTCTTTACAGAACCGAAAGCGCGGTGGTGCTCCGGCGGCTGCTGGGAGGGCTCTCTGCAGCTGAAAGCAGAGATGCAATCGTGCTCTTCAGCCCACAGTGCCTGGCGAGCACGCACAGTGGGAGGGTGACGAGGATGTGGAAACTGCAGTAGTTCAGGCAAAAATGAGTCACGAGAAAGCAGCCTGTTTTATTCAATTCCAGAAATGTTCTCAGCTATTCAAAATTAATTTATATCCACCACTTTGCAGTGGTCTGCTTTGTTTCTCAGCTTGGGGACGAAGTTGCTGGCAGTTCCGATAGCGTATTTTGTTAGGACACAGGCAGGCCTTGTTTGCCCATGGATTTGTCTGAACACAAACCAGTGCCATTTTGCAATATAAAGCCTGGCATTATCAGCTTAATGCAAATATTACTTGAAAGTATGTCCAGATTGCTGGCTGTTTAGGTCTACTTTACTTACCCTGCTGTATGGTTCTGACAGCATTTCAAGTATTTAGCGCTTGCAGTGGTCACTTTTCCTCTTTCTTTATATAAACAGATCTTCCTGTTCCATACAAATTAAAATCTGCTGACTTTTCCATAATCATGTGCTTTGATCCCACAAAAATAACTCCTTTTAATCAACAACCTCAGTATTTAAAATTAGTATTGTCCTACTTGCTAACTCCTTTTTTTTTTTTTTTGTCAATTCCAATGAGTCTCACTTTCACCACATAAGTATCTCATTAGTGTCATTCCAGTGATAATGTTTTGAAAGATGGATCTGAGAAAGCTTATGTTTTGGGGAATTAGTCCTTCAGCTGTTGCTGTAAAGGGGACAAAAGATACTGTCCCTTTGGATATACTTGTTACATACTTACAAGTGACTTTTCCTAACAATTCTAGAAAATACTTGACCTAATGGCTTATTAGTTTAAAAGCTGTGTGCTTACTGCTCCCAGGTTGCACACAATTGCTCACTGGGAGGCAAAGGCATTTGACTGCTGGTCTAATAAGATTTTAACACTGGTTTTGTAAGGGGGGCGGGGAGGGGAAGTTGTATGCACAAAAACCCCCTAGATCCAAATGCAGGAACAGTGATGTGGAAGAGGAAAGGATGCATACTTGGAGACAGATTGGCATCCTGTAACCCTGAGCACCCACATTACAATTGTAGGCCTCTTCAGGACATGGGATTCTTGCAGAAATCAAGTTGTCCCACCTCTGGCATGGATCCTTGCTTGGAAGCACGCCTCTCTCACATGGAGTCCCCAGGGAATGGCAGGGCTCCTAGTTTAAGGTGTGTCACCAACAGCCTGAGGTTTAGTGCAATGAATCCTCTCTCCTGGTGTGAGAGACACTTCTGAGTCCTGGCATGTTTGCAGACCCAGTGCTGAGGCTATTTGCTCTAGCAGGGCTGGAGGATATCTTTCTGAGTATCTCTGGCTTCAAGGGGTGGGCGGAGGACTTGGGTGGTGGAATCACCACAGCTCGTACAGAGCACTTGAAATGCAGCTGCGGTCTCTAACCGGCCTTTCTTCCATTCACCACTCTGTGTCCCCAAGTACAGACTGACGCTTTGCTTTCATTGCTGACCCCCTTCTGACATGTCATCTGTAATCTCTTTGGGACAGAGGTATTATCCTTTTAACTGTAGGTCACTTGTGCTCACCACGGGATGCTGTGAAAGCACAATCTCTGTATGTGGCTTAACGAACTGGGGTCCTGATGATGAAAATAGCCCCCCCAGGAGTTACCATGGGACAAGCTGCACACAAAAGAGAAGAGACACTGTGCCAGCCAGCCAGGGAAGATGGACAATTTCTTACTACAGTTGTGATGCCAAAACCAAAATGAAGCAGTACAGCGGGGGTATTAAGAGTCACAAGAAAGAATTTCTTGGGAATAGTCTACAGAGCAAAACTAATTTGCAGAATATATTTGGCAAATAGTTAGGAATAACCGCACCTTGGAGAAAATGAGATTGTCCATACACAAAATATGACCAGCAAAAGAGGAATGATTTATCAGATACATTATTCACTCTGAATTGTTCACTGCTCTCTAGCCAAGAGGCAGATACCACAGAGGTTTATTAGTCAGTATATCAGTGCCATGACTGGCACCTAGTACTGGGGGATCATACGGTCTGTGGAGGACAAGTGGGAGATAATTAAATACATAAATTCTAGCCTCCAGAGACTCTGAGACTAATGCTGTTGGCTCGCAGTGTTTTTTTATTGGCTGGCTGATAGTAAAACTCTCAGGTAGCTGAGCAAAGCAAAGTTCACAAGATGTAGATTGCTGGTAAGCCTGCAGGTACCTCAGGTGGGCAATTTCTGAAGCAGATTCCCTGGACCTGAAGAATCTCTGCTGAAGTTGTAGGGCAGAGGTGTTTAACCTGTGATTTTGCAGACTAAAGGGTCTGTGAATGGTAACTAGGAAAAGCAAGCCTCTTGTCATTAAGTTTAAAGTCACTAAACAAAGATCTGCATCTCTGTAGAGACACTTGAAAAGGGATATGTATTAGAAAAGGTTGAAAATCACTCAGCGGTATTTATTAACTGAATTATCAATTTAGTTCTTGCCCTTTCAAGTATTTTCTTATTGCCTAGGAGCAAGAAACAAAGTGCCTTTGAACCTGAGGTGTTATCTATAAAGGGGACAGAGATAGCCTTACTTCCCCGGAGGGAGTAGAGGGGAGGGGAGGCTGAGTGAATAAATGCTCTAAAGCTTGTTTAATACCTCAATAACGTGGGAATAGAAGATAAAAATCTAAACCAGACAGATATCTAATATAGATACTCTGTCTGCTTGGTGATTAAAAGGAATTCTAGACCAGTACTAAAACCTGCATTTTACTTTTCTAATTGAATCATGATAGACCAGCCTGTCTCCTAGAGTGACGTGGAAATGCAGAAATGTGTGTGATGAGTGTATGGAGTGGGGAGAGATTTGTAATTAAGAGTCCACACCTATACTTTCTACGTCCAAATGATTTGAAGATTGCAATATAAAAAATAAAAATGCTGTGGTCAGATCTACTGATTGTTTTTCCTGATACCAAAAGGGTCCCAGGACCCAACTTCTCCTCACTTGCACAAGAAGTTTCCATTCAGATAAAGAGCTATTTTAAAATTTTAATTCCTTTTTTAAGGAAATGGCATTTTAGACCTGGGGATTATATATTTTCCACAGCAGTCTTAAATAGCAAAAAGATACCACCTTTGCAGTGGCTCTCACTAAAGTCTGAAATTAATCTTTAAACAAACGGTTGAAAAAAAAAATCAGGCTTTTTTGAGAAGAACATGTCTCTACTTTTCTTTTTTTTTCTATCAAATAGATAAAAAATTGTCAGGTGTGATCATGTTCTGGCAGAATGTCTTGCATTAGTCATAGGCTTCCTATGGATTGTTATGTAAGAGAAGGAAAGTGGTTATGATATGCATGAATGCTGTACATACTCATGATGTTAGCATTCCTTGGTTGAAGGGGATGCTTGTAACTAGGATATGGATGTGTTTATTCAAAAAAAAAAATATTTATTCTCTAGCTCATTAATTAGGGCAAACAATTGCTGACTGTCATAAATATTGACTGCAAATAACACAGGAAGAGGCTGTGTTGGAAGATGGCCAAGGTGATAGAATTAATGTTTTAAGCCTCTAAAAAGTTATCTGGAAACAACTACGCCTTTTATTTGAAACCTTGAAGGCTTCTGCACCTACTCAGGCAGTTTCAGTCCACTCTACATGGGTGCTACTCCGGAGGGTTTCAGTCCCTCGGCTGGTAAAGCATCAGCTACTAGTAATGTGATTCACAATAGCTCCTCCTGGAGTAGACCAAGAATATTCAGCTTTGGAAAGAAAGCGGTAACTGCTTATCCTCTCTGTGATCTGTGCCAAAGACTGACCCTCTGCTTCAGTCTGAAGCAGATGGGTCAGAGCTCCTAGCTCTGCTCCTTCTCAGAGCTCTCTTTACAATATCCAGGGAAGCTGAAAAGTTATTAAATTATCCCAGATACAATTCCCAGATCCGAAATTGCTTCCACACTCATGCATTTGTATAAAATTTGACACAGTCCAGTGTTTTTTTTAAAAATCTTTTTTTTTTTTTTCCACATTCAGTACCAGAACCAAATGGAAAGGGTTATGAAAAGTTTGAAGTATTTCAATAATTGGAAAACGGTCTCCTTAATGATGAATGATTTGAATTTCCTGGAGCATTTTTGTAGTTTTATTTTTGTAAGAACTGGATTCTGGAAACTGGTCAAGTACTACATGAATATGGGAATCTAAGACATATTGAAACCATTTAAAAGCCTGTGTTCTATAAATGCAGGGTTTAAAAGAATGTGTAAAATGGGAGTGGTTGTGAGAAACGTTTTAAGAAGGTTTGGGGGTTTTTTTAAAAAAAAAAAGGCAGCATAGCTTGGCAGAGAGGAAATAGTACGTTAGGAAACATTGCAAAATAATAGGATAATCCTAACAAAAAGACACTGCACTTGCAAAATAACTTTAAAAGCTCTCAGTAGTCCATTACAAATATTAAATAAGTAAATCTTGCAATACTCTAGTGGGAGTTATTAGATACACCAGAAAGACTGCTGAAGTATCTGTACTTAAGGAAGAAGTGCTCAGAGAAATCTGGCCCCACAAGCACTGGGTGGATCACTTGGAGGGTGACCTGTGCCTTTCACTGTGTCAGGGTCTGCCGTGGAGACCCAGGCATCTCCACATCCCTCAGTGGCACTGCTGCCATGTAGTGGCTCCAAGAGCTGTAATGTAGAGCAGTCAGCTAATTAATTTATCTGCTCTTTCACGATGAAACAGCTCCAAAACCACAGTTGATGCAATGCTGCCTCCGTATCTCTTTTCTTCAACACAACCCAACACAAACAGGGCACAGTGGGGAGCTGAGCAGATTTTATAAGCAAAACCCAGCTTGCTGTTGCTTTGGATCTCATTAATTCACATTGAGATATTCAGCCTGTGGCCAAGCTAGGGGGACAGCGCATGTGTCCCCCCAGCGCCCTGCCAGCTGCCCCTTCTCCTCGGGGGGTTTAGGTTGCAGTCCTCTGGCTTCCCTCCTCACTAAATGGTTTTGTGCCTGGATGAGAGAGGGGGAGAGGAGTGATGCTGACTTGAGGCAGGTGTGTGTCGCCACAGGAGTTCATCTTTCCCTCTTCCAAAGTTGCATATTTCCCGTGCATGGTAGCCGAGCCACAGGCAGCCTAGTACAAGCCCTGGACCTGGTACAGCAACGGGGTGAGGGCTGAGGCATTGTGCCCTCTGGGGTACTGAAACCTGTGTGCCTGCCCAGACACTGCCAACCAGTGTTTTGGGGGCTGTGGAGAGTGATTCAGAAAAGGTAGGAAGGCTGGTGTTATGAGAGAGGTTCAGCTAAAGGGTTCTGGAGCTAATCCGTGTTTTACATTTTCCTGTTCCTATAACATGCTTTTTATAACGTCTGGGCATGCTGCAGGAGCTGGCCTGGGTCATTTATGCTCAGAACCCTGAAATGCGCTTCTTCCTTACCTCTACTATGTTATTGCATTTGGACAAATAAAGCTTGGTGTTACTCAGCATCTCATTATCTATGCCAGAATTTCTTATGCATAGTAACATATGTATAGTAACATTTAGTAACATATGTATAGAGATGCTAAACGCTTTCTGTAGTATAAATAAGCCTTCCACGGTATGAATTAAAACACCAATTCAAGTGGCATTAAAATGAAAAGTAGTTTTGAATAGCTACGTATATTTGGAAATGACTATGATAAAAATATTTTTGTATAAATTGCTCAGAGGATCGCACCTGTGGTTAAGGGGAGTCTTTCCCTGGCACAGTGGGTCCTGGTGACTGAGCCTGTGGCCTGGGATGTGGGCTGTCACACCACAGTACAGGTGGCCTGCATTGTCTGATGCAGGTTGGTCTGTGAATGATAGATTTGTGCAACTGAAGAGCTCAGGTATGTTCCAGGAGCTGGTATGTCTCCTTTGTATTTCTTGTGTTGATCAGAGCCCTGTATTTCATGTCCAGAAGTATTGCTCAATCATTTAGTCCCCGTGATGCAGCAGAAATGGGGTAAATACTGTTGATTCATTAACACTTATCCAGTAATCATTTATCCCACCTTTAGGAGTGTTTGCAAAGAAATTACAGATATTGCAAATTTCAGACAGTCAACAGCTGCTCTTCCTCCAAAGAGGAGGCCTGTTGTTATATGACAAGGGTTAATGGCTCTAAACTAAAAGAAGGAATATTTAGACTAGATATAAGGAACAGTGGTGAAACACTGACACAGGTTGTCCAGAGAAGTGGGAGATGTCCCATCCCTGGAAACATTCAAGGTCAGGTTGGACAGGGCTCTGAGGAACCTGGTCTAGTTGAAGATGTCCCTCCTCATTGCACAGGCGTTGGACTGTATGGCCTTTAAAGGTCCCTTCCAACCCAAACTATTCTATTCATGCTAAATTTAATCATCTTTGTGGTGCTAGGTAATAGAAATTACTTGGTCAAAATCAGTCAATAATGTTATGCAGGGAGTTGGAGTAGCAAAGTGTTTCTCTTCCCTTTCAGACTGGTGATCTTAATATTGAAATAACATTTTTTTTTTATGGCTTCCTGCATTAGCTGCTTACATGGAACACCTGCACATGGGATGGGGGTCTGGGTATCTGAAAATCCTTGTGCTCAGAGGAGAGCAGCGTGAGGGCAGAGTGTAAGTGGGATTTCCTTCATGTTAGATGACAGTAGGCTTTCCACTGCTTCTTAACCATATTTGATTGCCCTCTACTTTTTGTAAGAAACAGGACTAGGGTCACGTAATGTTCTGTATTGGCTACTCCATGACTGGAGTTCTGAAGTCAATTTTAAATATGATATGGATGTTGCCAGGAATAGAAACCTCTCCTAGGGATTGAATGCCACCCCTCATCAGAGTCTATCCAGCGAATGTACCATGAGTTTTTGTTTCACAATAGCATAACTGGAATCGCCACAGTTTACACTTGCACATTCAGAAACTATTTGCCTGGAAATGTATGTATGTAACAAGGAAAACTTTATGGGACAGTTCCTCTGTAGCTGCCAGATATACTGAGAAATGTTAATGCGAAAATGAGTTGATTAGTCAGCTGCAGAGATGTGTGCTCTTTTCTGAGGGTTGGATTATTGTAGTTCAGAAATGTCAGTCATAGTTGGAGAAGGACGCAGCTATATAGCAATCCACTGAGAATAACATTACTCCTTTAGCTGGCTTCATCCTTAGGACTCTTGTGATTCAAGTAAATTATTTTAGCTTTAATTATATATTCTGCCATATTTTTTATATTTGAGAGAGGGAGTAGCTGCCTCATGCCACACCACCCTCACTAAATCCAGTACATCCTGTTCTATTCTTTAATCTTTTCAAGGTGATGTCACACTTTTTAAAACTGCCCTCTAGCTCAGAGAGTTACAGCTTTAGATTCTGCCCTGACATCTCTCACTTAGGGAGGAATTCTCTCTTCCATGCAAATGTAGCTCCACTTGTCTGCACCTGGAGATCTGACCCATCCTCTGCTGCAGTAATCCCCATGGGTACCAGTTCTGTAGGTGCTCTGTTCTGGGACCTGTGGAGCATAAAGCCTGGGAAGCAACAGTTTAGACTGTCTCTGTTGCCAGACATCAGTGTTGTGAACATTAATATTTGTCTGGTCTAATGTGGACAAAAATGCCTTGGGAGCTACAAGGGAGGACATGTAATATTGCGTGAATCCATTTACCTTATGAACAAGAACTTCGGCAGGATGGTGGACAGCTTTCTGCCAGTGGGCAGGAGAAGGATGGCTCTCCCTTGGACAGACTAAGCTGCCAAGAGTTTAAGCGGTTACAAAACACCACTGGTCCAGCTTTGCCAAGAGCCATGCTCTATCTCTCGCACCAAGCACTTTCTTCCACATGAATCGTCTCATGGAAACTGCTGTGGAAGTGAATTCTGTGCAACAAACTTGGGTTCAGTAATTAAGCCTCAAACTTTGTGCTGCAAAAGTGTTTCTGTGATGTATAACAAAGAGGAAAAGTATTTTAATTTACAGGAGATGCTGACTGCTTGGCTGGCAGTAGTTGTAGGATGTGATCCAAAACCATTTAATGTCAATGGCTGCTCACTTCATTGGAGCTGACCTACAGGGGGCTTTGTTATGATTCATCCTTATTAGTCAAGATTAGTAAGCAGTGCTTAAGGGCAAGCGTAGGATGGCTCTCCTCTATTGTACAGGCACAAAGGAGGCCATCTGGGCAGCAGGGAGCTTGCATCTAAACAGAGAAGACACAAGAGCACATCAACAGAGCAACCAACCATCATATCCTCCCGCTGATTGGGAAGGGGCAATAAGAGAGAGGAAGGGGAAATTTTAGAAGTTTGGATTATTAAAGTATGTAATAGAAGACGTGGCCAAAAAAGAAATCCATTGGTGTTGATATTCCCTTGTGATGGCTTGAGTGGTTTGTCTTGGCAGTTGCTGGCTAATTCCCACTGTCTGTGTCCCAGGCTCACTGCATTTGCATTCAGATAACCTGTCTCAGCAGAACAAGTTAACTGAGGGCCTAAGCATCTGATCCGGATCTCACCAGCTTTAAAAGGTGTCTATATCTCTAAGTTAAGCATGTGCTGAAGTGCTCTGCTAGTCTGATGTCAGATGCTCAGTACATGAGCCTGGAAGCGCATAGGGAGAGTGTACTGACTAGGCTCCAGGAAGAGACAGAACGTGTTTGCGATTGCTGTAGTCAATCTGGAATACACCACAAACACCAGATTAATCTCATTTGAAAGCTTTGAATTAAGTCTCTTTACTGTAATAGAGCCTCCCACAGTTCCCCACCTTTTTTTTGTTTCCTGGTATATTTTCATTTGGAAAAGCTGCTGTGTGAATGAGCTCTCTGCGCTTGACTGAATCGTGATACTGATATGTTTTTTGGTATTATCATTAAAAAGGAAAGCTGCAACATCATTAGTTTTTCTTCCTTGTTCCTTTAGATTGCCTTGAATGCATTCCTGTTCAGGTCTTAATCAAAACCTACTTCTTTGTTTCTTATCCTTTCAGCTTCTTGGAATGCAATGACTCAGAAGCTACAGGATGAATTTGACAGTAGCGTGGAGAATGCAGAAGCTTGGATGAAGGCCATCCAAGAGAGGCTGAGGATCAATGACAACACCAAGGGACCTCGATCTGCCCTAGAAGCCAGACTGAGAGAGACTGAGGTAAGGGAGAAGTGACATAGGGGTTCAGAGGTGGCTGTCACTGCAGCCATTGTTACAGCAGTTATTCCTATGAGCTCTGGAGTTATCCATTAGGAAAGTGTCAGCTGTCCCTGCTTGCTGGAATATTTGTTCTGTGTGGATGGATTTCCATCAGTATTTCTAATTTTTCCATCTGCAGTATGCTTACAGGCATAGGAAAAGAGGATCGCAATTTGGTATCGCAGGCTTCCAAGCTTTTCAGATTGATTTGGAAAACTAGCAGCAGGTTTGGCAGGTTAAAATGTTTATACTCTCCTATGAGCATGCTCAAACCTGAAACAATTGAGTCAGTGTTTGCTTGTACCAGATAGTGATTTGCAGAAGTCCACCATGAAGTACAAGAGAATCAGATCATGTGAGTGTTCCATCTCCTACAGGACTCTGGCACTGATAAAGAAATCTTGCAGTGTCCTAGTAATGGGCAGTTCTAGAGTAATCCCCTTGTCCTTTTCCATAAACCCTGATGGTAAAAGGGTTTACAGCTCTCCTTTATAATCTGTCTAATGAAAAGGTAAATGTTTTCATTTTTTTTCTGGTCTTACTTAATGTCTTGTATAACTCTTCTCACTGAGATCCTGTTGCAGATTGTGCCTGCTCTCTTACTGTGATTTCACACTCATTAACTTCAGTTTCATTAGATGTTATCTTGTTCTTGCAATCTCAGAGAATGAAACATTCCTGTTTGTCCCATCTCTACCATCCATGATTAGAAGGAGTGGTGATATTTCTATGATTAACGTTGAAACTATTTTTACACTTACATTACCTTTAATTCTAAATAGTCTGTTCTTTAAATTAAATGGCCAAATCTTCCCCATCATTATTTACCCAAAAGTCTTTCTTATTGTCTGTCTACTCATGTTTGGACTGCCTCTTCTGAAGTTTTAACAACTCCAAAAGAATATTGCACACTAACATGGGGGGTGAGGTAGTTTATATGAGGGTACAGCAATGTCTTCAGCCTTTTTCCTTAACTGCGGCTCATTGCAGGCTGGATCTTGCCTCTGGCATAATGTAGAGACCATTCATGGAGTGATGGATGACGGCTAGACTTGCATGTCAGTCATGAAAATCTGAAGTATTTCCTTTTGGTATATAGATTTATTTTTGCCCTTAAATTATTTTTACCCTTTCCTTTTGTTTGGGAAACTGTATGTACAGTCTCAGGAAAAAAAAAAAAAAAGCAAGAAACACAGGAACCTGAGTAGGGAGAGTGGTAGTTTGGCAAAGGGGGTACATTCATGGCCGAGATAACAAGATGTAAGGGTTAGAGGTTTGTGGTGATTTAATATGGCCTGAACTGAATCCTGCTGACTTCTGTGGGCTTAGGAGGAGGTCTATAATGTGCAAAAAATTGTGTTAGAAGATTTTTTGCAATTCAGACTTTGGAAATTAATCATTCTAAAGAATAACAAGTGTCTGTTCTCTCTTCCTGTGTGTACTTTATCCACCTCCTGCTCCTTCCTCCTGCCTTCTTTCTGGGCCTGGCTTCCCTGTCCAGCTCACGTCTCCTTGTGATGTGCTCGCTGCTTCACCTATTGGCTGTTTTCAAATCCAGTGATCGTTTTTCAGTTCCTTTTTTACATCTGGCTTGCCTTTTTTTTCATGCTTCCTTCCTGTGGTTTACTTTCTGTTAATTTGTTAATGAAAATGCCAGCCAAAGATAGCAATCATTTAAAAAAATGGATTTGAAAAATTAAAAAATGCCTGTACAGCCACAGCTTTCTCTCCAGCTGTTGTTTGCTTTCATTTGCTGGAAAAATATCAGGCTTAGAATACAGCTTTTCTCTTAAATTTTTCCTGTCAGGTGATAGCTATGGCTTTTTATTTTCTTTCTCTGCCCTACCCTTTGCCCTGCTTTCCTGGACTCTTTTAAACACACTTTTCATAGTAGATAGTTTGTTCAAATGCCTGTTTGTATGTCACATGCAGATGTGTTGTGTACATGCCAAAAGAGCAGTCTTTTCTCCGAATGTGAGATGGGAAATCGAAAAGCCTGTGATTTGGTCTCACCTTTGCAATAACTGATGTGATTTTTTTGAACAAATCCCGTGGGTCTAATCTTTCCAGAAGTTGTTGCTGAACCTCTCAGAAGCCTTTTCCTTCATACTTGAGAGCCTGCAGTTTGCCAGGAGTTTGAGGAAGAACAGCAAGAAATCTTATGGTGTCAGAAATATGGATGAAGTGATGCTGAAAGCTGACATCCAAATCAGGACATAATTAACCTGTTACATTTTACAGAAGTTGTGCTGGTTTTCCATCCCTGGGTAGAGGAAGAGTATCTCCTTAAAATTGTATGGCTTAACTTTCAGTCCCTGGCATTCCAATTTGTGCAAGATACATATTCACCAATTCATAGTTTAGCAGTTTAGGGTCAAAGCAAAAGTTGGTAGCAGGCAGAAAATTCCACTAGTTAATTTTTCTTGGCTTGTATTCTGAGACAACTTTTATTTGCAATAGAAAGCCGTTTTATGATTTCATATAGTAGAGCTTAAAACTGAGATGTTGCAGTGTACCCTGTGGAGATTGTCTCTATGCTCTTTGGCAGGTCAGGGAGAACAACTGATATGTGCCAACATAGTGCTTAACTTTAAAACCACAATTGAAACACAGCCTCGGATATTTGGTAGAAGATGATCTGGGTTTTGTAGCTAACTTAAAACATTTTTCAATTGCTACATGGTTTTCAATTCAATTCAGTCCTTTAGGATGTTTAAGAATAAACAAATCTGAAGCAAAGTTCAGATTTTCTGTTCAGGAGAAGCTTTGCAGCAGGGACTTCATGATTCCTGGGTAAAAACAAAGTTTAAATGGCAACAATTACACATGCTTTCTTTTCATGCTTTCAGTCTCATTTGTTTTTCTCATAGAAAATACGTGCACTGGAACCAGAAGGCAATTTGAAAATGGACTTGATTCTTGTGAAGGCAGATGCTGCTCTTCACAGCATTGGTGAGGATAAGAAGCATGAGGTACTATCTAAACTGAAAGACATCAAAGCCTTGTGGGAAGAGACAGCCATATACATGACTCACTGTCACAGGTAAGACAAAGGTACCCTGCACAAGACTGCCATTTGGTGTGTTGAGGCAGTTGTCTCATCCAGTGCTTTCATAAAGTGCTTCTTGCCTTTCTCTGCTGGGTGGGTTGTAGATGGCAGTCGCTGCTAATTCCAGTCCCATGAGCGTGTGGAGGACTGTGTGGGGGGAGAGGGTCCCTCTGCCTTCACAGCCAACCCACCTCATGGTCTTGAATGTTGAGTCTGGCCAGGCACAGGGACCTTGTACAAGGTATTTCCTCCCTCGTGCAGAGAGGACCTGGGAAGAATCTGGACCCTCTGAAGTCAGAGCAGCTTAAAATTGCTGAGAACCTTGTCATTTGCTTTGAAGACCCTTTGAGCTTGCAAGTCTCAACTGTTCCCATCACACTTTCATCTAACTCATCTCTCTTGCTCTCCCCAACAGCCGAATTGAGTGGGTCTGGCTGCACTGGAGTGAGTACCTGAAAGCCCAAGATGAGTTTCTTGCATGGATTCACCACATGAGAGTGATCTTGGAGCCTGACATTGAGTTGCAGCTTGGCTTAAAGGAGAAGCAGTGGCAGCTGAGCCATGCTCAGGTTCTGCTGAATGATGTCTTAAACCAATCAGTCCTGCTGGAAAGGCTGCTGGAGGAGGCTGCTTCCTTGTTCAGCAGGATAGGTGACCCCAGTGTTGATGAGGATGCTCAGAAGAAAATGAGAATGGAATATGAAGGAATCAGGGAAGAAGCTCAGGTACACCTGTAAAGAGTGGGAGGTGTTCAGATTTCACCAATACACAGTACTGTTTGCTGTCTGCTTCTTGAGTGCTCGGGTTTACCTGGTACGACTGCAAAAGGAAACAGAGCTGAGGATCCCTGTTCTTTCAGTCAGTGGACTGTTTACAAGATAAGCTGTTAATTAGGATGGTCTTACATTGTGATTTATAGTATGTTGTTGTAAAGTAACTGCAAGCTGCTTGCTGCGACCCAGGTTAGGTCATCTCTGTATGAAGTTTGAATTGTTCATCATCTTTCAGCACATTAGTGGTCCTTGTATAACCAGATGGAAAGTGCCCATTCCCGGGGCCAGAGAATATTACATGCATGCACCCTCATTGGGCTGGGATTAGTCCAGATCCAGAGCTGTACTCCCTACCTCCAGAACTGGGAAACACGGAGGTGGGAGTCAGTTGTGGCCCGACACTGAGCTCAACTAGCCAGTTCCAGTATCTGAAAGACTTTCACTGCACTTAGATACTAATTCTTGCCTGATGCTAATCTTCCAATTTGAACAGTTGTTAGGTAGGCTGGTGTAAGACATCATAGTTCATCTTTCAGTGCCAGTGATTTCCTTTACCCTATTCCTGGGTAAAGATTTCAGATAAGGCTCATACTTTTCACTTCTAAACGTCGGGTCAAGACAGGAATGGACTGTGTGACATGGCTGAGGGACAGACATCTGCAGGTGGGCAGAATAATTCCGTTTCTTACTAGCCTACATCAACAGAAATACTCAAAGGGATATTTGAAATATATAGAGACACGTCTATCCCAAGCATATAGAAGTTAAAAGCTAGTCTTTGTCTCACAGTGGTGTCCAGGAATTCTATAGTCTGGAATTACCTGGTGCAAATACAAATAATTTGCATTACATTGGCTCTACTATCTGCCTCTGTCATAATGTTGCCTTCTATCTGTTCTCACACCTACACCTCAGCCCAGAACTGGATCCTGACATGCTGATGTATGCTCTCCTTCCCCCGGGGGCTGTCGTACGAAGTTAACTTCAGGTCACACTGGAAAAACAACAACATTGAGATGCTCATGCTATTGCTCTGCTTGCTCTACAGATGCTTTTGTGTTTTTTAAAAAAAATCCACCCCAAATCCCAAAGCAATGAAAAAACTGCCAAGTTGGTACCTTCCATGAGTATGAAATTCAGATATTTTTTAAGCCATAAAGATAAAACTGTTGCTATAAGTCTCTCCAAAAACCAGAGCATAATTGGAAATTCTGTAACTGCAGCTGTTGCAGAGAGGCTGTAAAGCCACCAACAGGCTTGCGCCTCAACGTTGATTATTTATTTTTAAAGGTAGATCTCTTCATTTCAAGGCAACTGGATTTAAGAATAAGAAGGTTCTTGGCAATTCAGGTCTTGTCTATCTAGATTGCCATTTAAAATTCTCACTCTCTCCCTTCTAACTAAGATTTGTCTTTGGTTTTGAAGCAGGAGACAGTCATTAGCTATTTTAATAAGGCAGTTCTTCCAACCAAGTCATTTGAATACTCAAAGCCAGAATATGACCTCTCTGAGACTGGTTTTACATAGTGTAATTTCTCTGAGTTGGATACATGCTGTTGTAAATAAGATCAGGAAGTGCCTCATAGAACTTAGATAAAATATGTCTTTATGTCTCCAGCCAACTGAGATGCTAGAAAAAGCTTTTCTTTGGCATTGGTTGCAAATAACCCACTTCATAGAAGGATGGAGTGAGAGAATCCAGCTAAGGAGTTACGGAGGTAACTCCATAACTTTCAGGAGGTACGGAGCAAAGAAGGAAGTTGGGAAACATTGGATTTTGCAGCTAAAGTAAATGCAGAGCCAATGCTAATGCCAAGGTTAGAGGCACCTTGGGAATCATGTTGGAAAGTATAACACTAGTTAGAGAAACCCTGCCACCTTTTCCAAGGGGAGGGAGGAATGAATGAAAGAGATGCAGAAGTTGTAAGGGGGTTGCTCCGGCCCCTCACATGATGAGAGGCTAGGCTAAATTGAGTTGCAGATGCCAGCTGAATGCCTGAGCTGCCTGCCAGAGGAAGCTCACTGGTGTTTGTAGATTACATTTGTGTTTGAAGAGTGTTTTTAGATCCTGTGCAGTTGTCCAGCTCTGTCAGAAGGCAAGCTCTTGCACAGTGTTTCTTAAATGGTCTGCTTGTGACATTGCTTTTCTGGTATGAGCAAATGGTGGGGTGTTGCTTTTTTTTGTCTTAGTGCTAACATGTGTCCTTATCATTCCCAAATTTTAAAAGAACATAATCTTCTTTTAATTACATTGACAGGGATATATTTAGTTGTGGCAGCCATTTCCTATGTGCTTGCCCTTGCCTAGTAAAATAACAATATGCAGAGGTAGATGGTTCTGGGTTTTAGCATAAATGATGACTAAAGATAGTAAGAAAAGTTATAATATACAGTATGTTGATATTTAGTCAAATATATAAAATATGTCTAAACATGTCAAATGAATTTCAGTCCCTATTGTCTCTGTTAACTGAAACCTAGATATTTATAATTCCAACCCGGAGTTAACATTAAAAGCACCAGGAAGGGCTACAGCAGCTTTCTGGACTCTACTTGAGATGCTGCAATGGGATTTAAAGCAGGAACTTCCTTTATGTGCTCCAGATTGCCTTCCAGTGGAAGCTGGTTTGCCTTTGCTGACTGTAAGGGAAGCTTAGGGGAGAGGGTTTCCTATGCTTCCATCCAGCCTCCATGAGTACCCAGGGCTGGGCATATCCTGCCCAGACACATCTCTTCCTCTCCAGCTGATGGCAAACCCACTGCTTTCCTGTCGGTGCTCTCACTCTTTCCAGGACCATGTCTTTGCTTAAGGATCCTCACATTAACCAAGTGCATGTGGAGATGGAGTTTAACACTGTCTTGCTCCTCAAACAGCTAACCTAACAGAAGCAAGTGATACTATATTTTCCATCATTATAAAGTTTCTCTGCCTAACCTCTGGGGGGAGGGAGTGCTCAGCCAGCTCTTGGTAAGCCTTTTGTTTGACAGCTAGCACAGTCTGTCCAGATCCATAGCATCTCTTTCTTGGCCTCATAGACCAGCAGGAGTATCCAAACTGTGCAATCCTTTGTTTTGGCTGAATAGCCTGGCCAGGGTTGGGTCATTTAAACTTCCTTTTTAACCCTCTATATTTTAGCATAAGACTTCGGAGTTTAAAAATAGCTCCACTTTGGTTTTCTGACTTGCTCCCTTTGGAGATTCTGTTGAGTGCAACAAATTAACCTAAGTCCCTTGAATCAATAAGCTTGAGCTGACTTGTTTCACTTCAACGTTTGGCCCGCTTATACCATTGTAAGATTGTATTCTTCAAGACCCTAACTTGAGGTCAAGGTGAGAATCCTTAACCTGTATGCACCATGATGGATTTGAGAATCAAGGCAAGATGATTTAACAAAGAAGTGAGGTGTTCTGCTGGATACATCTTGGCCACAGGAGTCTGCAGTCATAATTCTGCTTTTTGGTCTCATCCAAACCCATGTTTGCACAGGTGGTGCTATTAAAGGTCCTGTCCTAATAAGTGGGCAGCATTTCATCCTCCATGGGAATCAGTTGTCCCTTTGCTGTCCCTTTTTTGTCCCAAATTCAGCTAACTTTAGGGGAGTCACTCTTGATTTGCACAGGTCAGCAGAGATTGCAGTGGCAGCGTGGAAAATACATACTGGTGTGGTGCCACCGGGAGAGTGCTAGCTTTGTACTGCACCATGAGGATAACCTGTCCCAAAGGTGAAGGGCAAAGTCTCAGAGGGACCACCACCCTACATCACATGGGAGATCCCATGGTGACTGATGCTCATGCCATCCTTCTGCTGGCCTGGATGGAGAAAGGCTGACAGTATGGCAATGGCCCACTGCCACCTCAGGCAGGTTGACAGCTGTGGGGACGTGCCCAGAACCTCACAGAGACAAGAGAAACACAGAGGGGACTTTGAAACTCTGCCCACCATTGCAGTGATCACCCTGCTGTCCATGGAGGGCAGCTGGGATCAAGCTCTGCTCAGAGGCACAGGATGTGTCCCATATTACACAAAATGAAACTCAGCCTGTTTTCTGTGACAGCAAAGCCTGTCACGGGTGCTGCAAGTGCTAAATGGATTGCATAAGGAACAAATATTTTTTTTTCTAATGTAACTGTAATGTAACTCAATTTCTGTCTATGCAAGAAAAAAGTCAGTCTGACTGTAGGAAATAATACTTAGGTTGGATATTATTTTAGTGAAACAACTAAAACAAGATTTCTCATGATTTGTGTAAAACTTCCCTCAGCAAGGTCAAAACTTCAGCTGACAAACACAGGTAGTCGGAGAAAAAGTGACTGCCTCATGAGGGCTGCCAGACTGGATCCGTGCGGAGCAACTCATGATATGCAGACCCTTGTGGGATCAGGGATTGTTGGTTATAGAGCGCACACAGTACCTTGGGAAATGAAGCCTACTTCCCATAGGCTTAAATTTGCTTCCAGGGTACCACCACAGGATAGTTTGTGATCTGCTAATTGAATAAGTATGAAAGTTCCTGGGTTATATGTTTTCTAGGGATGCCTTGGAAGTTGACGGTTACTCTCTGGACAGTGTAACGAACACTTAGAAACAATTTGCATGCCCCTAGGACAGTCTTTCCTACTCTTATTTTGACAGATAAGCAAATTCAATCTGTTGTGTGCTCATCTTTGTTTTTAGTCTGTGTGAGGAACATAAGTGCTTGTCTCCCAAAGTCAAAACCAGAATCAGTCTTCTGTCTCTTTTCTTTTTCTAATGAGAGAATAGGAAGGACCTGGGGTTGTTGGTCGACAGCCAGCTGAATATGAGCCAGCAGTGTGCCCAGGTGGCCAAGAAGGCCAACAGCATCCTGCCCTGTATCAGAAACAGTGCGGCCAGCAGGACAAGGGAAGTGATTGCCCCCCTGTACTTGGCACTGGTGAGGTCCCGCCTCGAGCACTGTGTTCAGTTTTGTGCCCCTCGCTAAAAGAAAGACATTGAGGTGTTGGAGTGGGTCCAGAGAAGGGCAGTGAAGCTGGTGAGGGGTCTGGAGCACAAGTCTTACAAGGAGCGGTTGAGAGAGCTGGGGTTGTTTAGCCTGGAGAAAAGGAGGCTGAGGGGAGACCTTATCATTGTCTACAACTGCCTGAAAGGAGGTTGTAGGGAGGTGGGGGTTGGTCTTTTCTCCAAAGTAACAAACGATAGGACAAGAGTAAATGGCCTCAAGTTGCACCAGGGGAGGTTCAGACTGTGTATTAGAAAAAAATTCTTCGCAGAAAGGGTTCTTAAGCATTGGAACAGGCTGCCCAGGGAAGTGGTTGAATCACCACCCCTGGAGGTAATTAAAAGATGAGTAGCTGTGGTGCTAGGGACATGGTTTAGTGGTAATTTGGCAGTGTTAGGTTCATGGTTGGACTCAATGATTTTAAAGGTCCCTTCCAAACTAGACAATTCTATGATTCTAAGTTTTGAAAAGGGGAGGCTAGAAATTCACCTGAGAAGACCTTGCAGTTTGTATCCTTAGAGACTAGCCATTGACAGCCTGTAGCATGACCCAGATGGGGACAAACCTTTATGCCCTTTTGTGTGCTGTTTCTTGAGGTGAACTGTGCGTTCCTGTGAAGGCCAACTGCTATCAGGTCTCACGGAAAGGACTCTTGTTTATAAATTCTGGGTTAGTGTAAAGGAAAAAGAGCCAGATAAGCACTGTCCTCATGGCTTCTGATGTTTCTTGTTACAGAGCAGAGTGAAACTGCTTGAAAAGATAACCAAGGAACACGAACAGTACAACGCTAACGTCAACCAGTTTCAATTGTGGCTGAACAGTGTGACACAAAAATTAAACCGCTGCATCGGAGAAGCAAGCAAGTCTTCAGTAGAGGACAAGTTGAAGGCACTGAAGGTTCTTAACATAATTCTAACTGGGAGCTAGGATTGTGTGTTCTTCACGCCTGTATATGTTTCTCAAGGGTGTGCTTAAGAAAAGAATTACACAAAGAAAATAATACGGTGGTGATTGTAACATAAGCTAGAGGAGAAGAATTGTATCATGTCCTAAAACTGTTAATTTTAGTTGGTTCTCCCAACTGTAGCAGGAGTCACAGGCTGGTCTGTTTTGTTTTTCTTAAAGCCTGATCTCCTACAGTTATGTGATTCTTTGAGAATCTTGCCCTTTGTATTTATTTAAATGAGGAATATTTGGTAAACATGATCCAAGTAGAGCCTGAAGGCTCACATGTTTTGAGAGTTTAGAGCTGGTGACAAAAATACCAGTCTTGAGAATGTTGTCCAATATTTTGGTGCCGCTGCTTAAACTGTTTAATTTTAAATCTCCCAGAGATCTATTAGTATTTCTTAATGCCCGCAGCTCCTGTTTTCTTTGTCAGGGACCTCAGCTGTCAAGCATTTATGAAAATTAAGCCAATATTTTCAGAATCGTGGCAGTTAGTGTTACTCAGAAGGCAGTCAGGTGACCAACCCTGGCTTCTGATCACTTGAAAGAGGACATTCTTTGAAATAGGAAGTGATGAACAAAATGTGTACAACCAGGAGCGGTGGTCTTTTTTTCCCTACTGCTTTCAGCTTTTTCCCCAACTTCCCATTCCTGCAGCTAATCTCTATTTAACTTCTTTCTGCAGGAAATCACCAAAAACATTAGGAATGGTGGCAAGAAATGGAAGCACCTTGAAAATCAGTGTGCAGAGGTGATTCAGAATACTTCCCCACTTGGAGCTGAGAGAATGAAGGATGAACTTGAAGAGCTAAGAAAAGCCTTGGAGATGTTAAAACTGCTGAGTAGTGAGGAGGAGGAGAGATTACTCAAGATCCAAGAGTCAGAAAGTGCCTACGAGTCCCAAGCCAGACAATTAGAAGCAGATGTCCAGGAGCTGAGAAAAGATCTACAGAGACTAGAAAATTACCTGGACCCTGGGAAAGGGGAAAAGACTGAAGATGAGTTTGTAACTCTGTGGAGAAAATGCAATGTAAGTTGATACCCTTTGTATGCCTAAAACCAGTAGGATCAAGTGCAGTCATAGATTGAACGTGCATAGTCACATCCAACAGGTGCCCATCCCGTTGGTTAAAGGTGATAAGGAAAGAGCACAAGTGTGTATGAAGCAGACTGAGGAAAACCTGGATAGCAACAATGGAGTCTAACCTGTATCTCACTCTGCGCAGAGGGAGCAAGATTGGAGGATATGTTGCAGTTTGTGTCTTGAGTTCAAAGGGACCATATGCAAAGAAGAGCACAATACAGAGCAAACAACACAATTTGGTCTACTTAAAAAGAAGCAGGAAAAATGATGCTTCACAGTATATACAAATGTATACATACACACACATATACATACAAAAATACGTATTTCTGGGGTATTTTGTGAGGACATTTCTGTATTATATCCTTAATCCATGTAAGGTGGGTAGCCATCGTCATCTACTATCAAACACATCTTCATTCCTAAGAAGTCCCAAGTTTTTAGCAATTCAGTATTTACATCAAAATCAATCTGTGGCAAAAACAAGTGGAAAAAGTTTGTCACACACACAGTGGATAAGAATTTTTACTATGCATTTTCTCTCGAGGGTTGGTTTTGCATGTATTATCTCTTCTCAAAATGCCTTTCATTGCTATTTGTATGTCTAGAACTAAGCAGGACTAACTGGGAAAAGTGTATGTAAAAAGGATCCACAAAATACAGGCTAGTTCAATCCAGCTACATTTGCATGGGTTTTGTTGGTTTTGTTTTCCCTATGTCACCCTAGGATTAACATTCTGTATATGTGAGTTTTTGAGAAAGATCTGTTCATGCAAACAGATGCAGTTAAGACTGCTCAAAAAATGCATCTCTACTGCTATCAGTGAACTGAAACTGGACCTGTTTGTGATTCACTCCGTTCAAACTGAATGCTGAAGATCAGGTGCCTGGAGGGGTTAGGCAGTGGGAGGAGAGGAGAGAGAGCCTGCAGGAACAAAACTGTTCCTGGGAGTGTTTTTTGCCTTAGCGAAGTCTGTCTTCCTTACAAACAGGAAAAAAAGGCAGCAGAAAGTGGACTTGTGAATACCCTGAGAGACAGCCTTATCTCTTCATTTCATGTGCCAGACACTACAAAGATGTGACCTGTTCATTATTTTTATGATTAAGGCAACGAGAGCTGCTCTGGCTGCAGAAGAGTCCACGGTTGAGAGGCTGAAGGCTCAGCTTAAGGAACTGCTACGGTTTTCCCAAGATGTGCAGCCACACGCTGAGAGTGTTGTCTCTGCAATACAGCAATATGAAAGGTAGTATCTTCTCTCAGACATTGAAGGGATTAACAAGGGCCTAAGAAAAAACTGATATGCCATCCGATTGTAAGTGATGGGTAGAAAAGAAAGGCTGTTGCTAATTTCATCCGCCTCCACATTTCAGTAAACCTGTAATTTTATCCATTTGCTGGGAGCTGCAGGCTGCTGGCCATTTTCAAGCAATGATCTTGCATCGTTAATGTTGTGTATGGTTCGAAGAAAATTAGATTGCTGGCAGCTAATTTGATCTTCTTAGCATTCTATAACAATAATTTATGTATTTTGCTTGCCTTTCATGACAGCAACTAGAAAATCAGGACAGGAGCTGTAATAGTAAATGGTTCAGAAGAATTATGGCCCTCCCTTGTTGAGTTTGTTGTGGTGACTCATCAGCCTTAGCAATTACTTGGCAGAGTTTATTCCCCTTCTCCTGGTGGCATATATGCATGATTCCTGTTTTCAACTTGCCTTGGTTTGGAAACTCTGAAAGTTTAGCCTCTCCCCAGACTTCAGTGTTTCCGTTTCCAGGCTGCCTGGAATCAGGAAGTAAAGAAGCTGCAGCAAATTTTGCAAACTAGAAGAAAGGATCTTTTTTTTTTTTAAGGAAAAAGAAAGGTCAGTTGTTTTTTTTTTTTTTCACTGTATCCAAGCTTATTTTCTTCTGCACAATATGCTGTCCTGCTGGAAGGGTTATAGTTCATTATGAGAAAGGATTTCAGTTTAAAAACTAACTAGTAAACGATGTCGAAAGAGCAGCAGAGAAGGCTGGGGACTTGCCTCTGAGTAGAAAATGGCAGCTGCTCTTTTGCCAGCTTCTCTCTTAAAGCTTCTTTGCGAAGTCTGGCAGCTTCACGCTGAGCCTGGCAGGGGCAGCAGAGCAAATGGTAAAGGACACGTAATGTCAGAACTTTCTATTTACGGAGCTTTTGGCCTCTGCACGCTTGCCTTTGCTTAACTCCGTAACATGCCAGTGACACAGGTAAGATAATTGTTTCTGGTTTTATAGAAAGGCACTATTAATCTTGATTGGCATTGCTCTTGCCTCTCTTGTGAATTTTCAGGATACCGTTCACATATGAACTTATAGTTTGGGCTGCATTCTACCACATCAAATAGGATTCTGCAAACTGGGAGGTCAGGAAAGCTGAGAAAAACAGGAGGCAGCTGCATGGGGTGTGTCACTGCTAGGCCTTGTTACTCAGCTGTATTTTGGATGAGCCTTTAGAAGAGAAGCCTAAATATTTTTTGAATGTGTGCTGATTTTATCTTTTTTTTTCAAAAAATATGTACAAATACATTCACAGCTGTGTATTTATGTGTACTCATGTATATAAATACAAAGCTTTATCAGAATCACCTATATATTAATATAAATACAAGTGCAAAATTTTAAAAATTTATATCTGAAAAAATATGTATTTTCCTCTTTTTATAGGTAACATAGGGTGATCAAAGATTTCTTAACACAATTTTTTTAAAGGAACAAAGACTCGTAATAAGCAACGTAATACACGCAACTGCAGTTAAATTCTAGACGCTCTTGGATTGTTCCTCCCATCAGTCAGTGAGACTGCTCCGATTATAAAATTTTTTAAATCACGATGGTGATAGCAGCCAAGAAAGATCACATACAAGGGGAGACTGCTGGCTGCTAGAAAGGCAAAGTAATTCCTAATACACAGTTGCACAAGAGACAAATGTGTCCTAGGGCGTCTAAATAAAGTTTTGTCGGGTGTCTCTGACTGACAGAGCAGCTGTCTGTACGCAGCACCATGCTCAGACAGTAAAAGAGACTGAGGCTTTTGTGTTGGATACAGTTTACACATGAGTATTGTGTTAATTCATGCCTTGATGAATAGGATGTTTGGACTTGGATTTCTTCATAATCCTTCCCTCGGCCGTCACTTTATCCTTGCAGTGTTAGAGGCAAGACATCTAAAATGAGCACTGATACAGAAACTCAACTGAGAAGACTCTTCCAAAATCCCCTGCAAGATTTTGAACAGTGGAAGCCATCGGTCCAGATGCTCCTGGAGACTCCAGAGCCAGCGCTGGCTCATATTGAGGTAGTAAACCTGTTACTAAGTTCAGAAACTGATACTTGCGTTTGTGTTTGCCCAAGCTTTGCCAGCAGCTGCTTGCATACAGCTGCCAGACAGCAGCAGCTGGAAGGACCGTTCCAGCATGGCAGGAAACCCCACAGGATGGAGGTCAATAGTTAACTCTAGCTGTAGCAGAACATCTTACTTTCTGCCCTTCATTTGGTTAGCTGGAGTTGTCAACTGAATAGGCTGAATTAAAGTGCTAGATGTCTTTAACAATGCTGATAATGTTGTTTAGCATTAGTCCAAATCTCCCTGGATGGGAGGTCTGTGGACTCTGTTAAGGAGTATGTAGTAATATAGTTGTGGGATTAAAATAAATGATTTCTGCATGTGCCCAGGAAGGTGTTTCTTACTTTGTCATCCCTGTGATCTCCAGAAAAAATGTGTCTGAACAGGGATGAAGTTTATCCTTGGGATGAGCATTCAAGCTGTCCTTTCTGTTGGTTGTTTAGGCCTCTTCTCTGCACAGACAACTCTTTCCATAATACAGCTTTCCTCTATTTCTGTTCACAAAACGGATGCAGTCCTGGTGCTTCTAACATTATCAGGAAGACTTTTCCTTTAACTGGGCACTGTCCAGGTACCTTCTGTTACCCTTTGTCAGCCCAGCATGCTGATTTTACCTGGCTTTGTCATACTGCTTTAGCTGTGTGACTTGTGTGAGAATAATGTGGTTATATGATTATTTTTTTTTTACTTTTTTGGTATGATTTCACTGGAAGAATTTTTCTCCTTTAGGCTGCCCTAGCTGAAAGCTCCCAGTTCAAAGAGAAGTTGATGACATTACAGCTGAAGAAAGATTTGCTAAGCAATATCCTTGGTGAGGAAAAAGCAAAGTCTTTCCTGCAAGAAGTAGCTGAAGCTTCAAAGGAGAGAGAAATTCTACACACAAGTCTGCTGCAAAGCAAAAACAAACTCCAGGTGAGCTTCAAAGCCCATATACAGTCTTTGCCTGTGAATAAGACAATGATTAACCTTTTACTAAGCCACTTTTATAGATATAAATTTAGTACTAATCAGCTGTGCCCAATCAATTTTTCAGAGTTGATCAAATATTCACATAGATCTGCGGTCTGTTACATAGAGTAGCTTGATGTTTGTTCTGAGTATGAAATGAACATTGACAAAAAATAATGGCAAGGGATATATGTTGAATGCTGGGTTATGTTTTTTTCTCCCTTTTCTTCCATCTAGAATTTGATATCACAACATAAGGACTTTGATGCTGGTTTTGCACCTTTGCAGAAGAAATTATGTGCCATCAAAGCCAAATTAGATCTAGAGAAGGAACCACGGCCTGACCTCTTGGGTAAAAAGACACAACTCCAGAGACTCCAGGTACATTACAGCAATGTTTGACCGTGATATTCTCAGTTAATTGCGGTCCGGTTTGTTCATATTTTGCTGGTGAAGACTGAGGAGAAAAAGTGATTCAATACCTCAACCTTCTCTATATCTTGGATAACCAGGTCTGCTGTTTCCTTCCAGAGAGGGCCCATGTCTTCCCTAGTCTTCCTTTCTCTTTGACATACTTATAGAAGCTTTTCTTCTTGTCCTTGACGTCCCTGGCCAGATTTAATTCTATCTGGACTTTAGCTTGCCTAATCTGGTTCCTGGCTGCTCAGACAGTTTCTCTGTATTCCTCCCAGGCTACCTGTTCGTGCTTCCACCCTCTGTAAGGCCTCCTTTTTGCTTTTGGCTCTCACCTCGTGGCACCACGTCCTGGTTGACGGCCACGTCTGGTGAGTGACTGTTGGTGGTGGTTACACCTTGTTTAAATTTGCTGCCGCTGTGGCTGGTCCTGCCCCTGCCTTGTCAGCCAGCCTTGCTGCTGGCTCCCTGCACGTCCCTGCGCTGCCCTGGCCTTTTCCTCCTCAGGAAAGCTCAGGAAACATTTACTATTAGACATCAAAGCAATTCGTTTTCTTAAAGGCAGCTATTATTCTTGTTTTTGTTTTTTTTTTCCTGTCCTCACACTGTCAAATGAATCTACCCTTAGTGTGTGTTTTGTGGAGGTCCATGCCACATCTAGCACATTACCCATATGGAATCTGTCTTTTCCTCTTCAGATGATCCAAGATGACTTGGCAGAGCTTGGAATTCAAATGGAGGCAGTAGAGAAGCTTGTTCAGTCAAATACCACGCACAGGCATGAAATGAACCAGCTTTCATCTGACTCTCAGGCCCTGAAGAGGTTGTTGGAGGTAACATAAGGAAGAGATTTTGGTTGTCTGAGGAGTTTTCAGTTGCCACTATTTAAAAATATTTTTAAAATCTTTGTGCATTTGAGATTATATGCTTTAAGTGACAGATATTTTCATTTCAGGGGAAGAATTCTTATGAATTTGATAACTTCCAGAACTCTATGATTGTCTGTAATGTGATTTCCCTTTGCGATAGGATACCATCCACACAGATTTTATATCTATATAAATTATTTCTGGAGTGGGTCTAAGATTTCTGACCAAAATACCTCATAGTTATATTATCATGGAGGTGCTTGGACATCTTCAGAGATTCCTGAATAGTGGTCTTGTACCAAACTCTTTGATTTTTTTAATAGCTTTGTGACCTAAAAGTTAATGAGAGAAATGAGTTGCCATTGCCTAAGTACTTGTTTTGACCTGAGCCATTTTCTAGTTTAAACATAGCTATAAAACAACTTTCCAAAGCAGTCTCAGAAGAAGAGCTTGTAAAATTACCTTAGTTGTGCAGGTCACTGTAGAAATACATATGATAAAGTATTACCCTAAGATGCACTGTGGAATTCCAGTTTCAGTCTCAATAATTAAATAAACCATTTATTGCTGAAATGGACTTTTGGCAAAAAAGTCTGTACAGTCATTTCTGATTCAGGGAGTATAAGAGGTATTTAATACTGACTGGGATACAAAAAAACATACTCTTTATTCTGTTTCAGCTAAAGACAGCGATTCTAGTGCTTAATGCCACCCCCGTGTGGTTGAATTCAGGTCTGCAGGAGCTTGTAGGTCTTTTCTATGCCACTTAAGGCTAAAGGACAAGGTTTTTTGCATTTGTTTTTTTTCCTTTTTGCCCATGAGATTCTGTGCCAGAAGTCACAGTGTCAGATCCAGTAATTAAACTGCTTTTTTTTCTGTGTTTAGTTGCTGACATTTTTATCATTTGTAGGTGATGATACAGCAGAGAGAAGAGCACGTGCAGAAGCATTGGGCGTATAATGACAAACTCTCTGACCTCCAGCGGTGGATCACAGTAACCACGGAGAAGATTGACTCCTGCCAGGGTGCTGATGGAGAGCAGAACACTGAGGGCAGGTTGGCAGACCTTGAGGTGAGAAGAGCATCTTAGTGTAAGATGTAATGATTCTATGATTCTATGTTAATTATTCACTTTGCAGCATTCGGACATTAAGGACAGGGGTTTTCTAGTGAGGGTTACTTGTTTGGGGAGAGTAATGATAGTTTTTTCCTCCTGCGATAACTGTTGGTTGCTGCTGCCTCCCTGCTTTGCCCTCTGTTGTGGGATGTGGAGCTAGATAAAAGAGAAGAACAGTGAGAAATGGCTAAGAACTGTTGAGATGGATAAAGTGTTATCAAAGGATAGGTGGTTTTAAAAAAAGCTCTTCCTGCCAAGGTGATCTTTCTGGACAATACCTACCTTTGCCTTTATGTACTCATCAATACATTGAACTTTATTACTGTGCTAGCTGACCTGATACTGTGTTGAACTGAGCCATTCCACAGCTGCTAGCTTTTCCCTGTGTGGCAGTATTTTGCATGCTAGATTCATTCTGGCAGGTTACTTTAGCTGGCAACTTTTGCCTTCATATGGGAAACCAAGACACCTCATGGGAAGGCTACAGAAGGGGTGCATTGACAGCCTGCACTCTTTAAGTTTTGCCATCAGCTGTTTGACCTATGTTGGCTCTTTGCAGGAATCCACAGCATATTTTTTTTCCCGCTAGGTATGTTCTAGCTAGTGCCAACAGAACCAGCATAGTCCTGGACTGAACATGGCCTTCAGTCTGACATAGCCTCTGCTTTACCCAGGATACCTAGAAGTAACTGTAAGGACTGTACGTTTCAGAAATGGCTAGCTGAGTTTCCAGATAAGGAGGTCCAGCTGCACCTTGTGGAAGCTCATGGCCAGCTGGTCATGGAGAATTCTTCCCCAGAGGAGACTGCCCATGTCCAGGCAGAGCTGGATCAGCTGAAGGAGTCATGGAGATCACTGAAGGAGATGGCAACTGGGTAAGTGTTCCTGTACATCTTTCTCATGTCCCTTCAAGGGGATGCTCTTTACTGCTATATGACCAGACACACTTGATATGCTGTGAAAGTGATGAGCTACATTACAATGCAAGGAGCAATATGAGGTTTTGTTTAATTGTTTATAAACTGGAAATCATTACTTTCAAGAAAACCATTCTAGGGAATCTGGGGACAAGAGCAGCCTTTGAAGCTGCCTTTACCTCACGCTTGAAGTAGGCAGTGTCTCCTTAGGATGTGGCTCACCCTTGTACTGCCGGTCCATGTCAGAGGAAATAGGACATAGACTGAGTGACTTCTGCTGTTCTGCCTCACTTTCCTGTTCTCACTGACTGATCTGGAGACACCTCCAAGGAGGTTATATCTGTACTGGGATTTGTGCCTTTCGTAAACCTGCAAGAGTATAAACAGAGCTAAAATGCCCTTAGCTGGCAAATGTGGACTTAATTTATTTTGCCCTCACTGTGCAGTGTCAAACTGCTGCTCATATTTGCTGGTCTGTATTAAAATTTTATACTCTGCTACATGTGTGAATATATCCAGACATAGTGTCAGAATAGGCATAAAAATAAAATGACTAAATTGAGTAAGGCTTGATTGTACTGCCTGCTGTTACCAGACAGGAAGGTGTATTGTCAAGGCAGTAATTTTTGGTCCCCTGAATAAAATTTAAAAAAAAAACCAAAACCACTTGGAACTAGGGGAATGTTAGAACTAGGGGACAGGTGCTGCTTTGAGACACTCCTGTCTTGATCTTATATTGTTAAAAAGATGTTGGAAATAATTTTAATTAATACTGTTTTTAATAGCACTATTATTGTTATACTATTATTACTATTTCACCAGAGGTGTCCCCCATAGCCCTACTCAAAATGTGAATGTCTCATCATTAGATGTTTCGCTGTACTCATGTCTCTGGTTTTGTGTTTTCAAGTCTTCTCAAAAAGTGGCAGTTAAATAGACCAATGGCTGATAAGAAGAAGAAAATAGCATTTGTGGACAGCAGATGGACGTCTGAACCTACCTTCCCTCATTTAGACATATATCAGAACCATAAGCAGGTGAGAGGGGGACTCTGTCTTCATATCAGCTTTACAAGAACAATTTTATTGGCTTCATCTGATATTACGGTTTACAAAGTTGGAGGTTAAGGTCTTCTAATCAGGCCTTCAGGGGAAACATCTGACATAACAGTAAGGGCTTTTCTGTTCCTGTTGTTCTGTAACCTAGGAGGCAATAGAAGGGCAACATCCGAGCAGCCACTTGAAGCTCCTACACGACTTTGAAGAGTGGTTACAAGGAGAAAACACCAAACTGACCAAAATTCTTGCTGTGACTCCATCTTCTGCAGAGGAAATTAAGGCACGTCAGAGCAAACTGCAGGTTAGTTTTTAGAGGATAGAGATAGAGACAAAGATTACAATTAGTGCAAATTCTTTCAGAATTAAAAACAAACAAACATACAAAAAAAACCTAAACCAACCAAACAAAACCCCTGAAAAACAACAAACAAAAAACCCAAAACAAACCAACCAACCAACAAAAAAAACCCCCAAACACCACAAAACAAACAAACACCACTCCCACCCCCCAAAAAAAAAAACCAAAATCCACCTCAAACACTACACTCTCTGCTTTAGGAGTGTCAGAGGCTCTAGAGTAGATGAAGCTCAGGAGTTTAGGACAAGTATTTCACCCCTTCTACTAAGAAAGATCTGCCTGAGCTGGAATGGTAGAAAGGAAGGGAACAACCTGGCATCTAGCTGTTGGACTGGAAATTTCTGGTGTGATATGGCAAAGGTGTTCATTAAAATAAGCTGATTAAAATCAGTGTCAGGTATTTGGCCTCACTCTTTCTTTTTCTGTTGAATGTAGCCAGAGACAATGACAACAGATGCTGTAAGAAATTAAACAGAAATATCCAAGGCTACTGGAGTCCTTCAGATGAGCTGTCCCTTTTATAGCATTTCAGGCCAAAAAAACAATAACAAAAATAAATGCGTTATTCCAGAGTACCCACTAGTTTGATTTAGTACCATTGTTCTATTGAATGCTAGATTTAAAAAGTGGGGGCCTTCTTGAATTCTGAATTGCTGCTGACCTTGCCTTTGCCTGCAGGAGCTGCAGTCTCGTGTGCCTGATGGTCAGAGTCTTTTTGAGGACCTTCTTGATCTTCAGCCTGTCATTGGAAGTTCTGAAGATTTGGAGGACCTCCGTTACCGATGGATGCTCTACAAATCTAAACTGAAAGAGTACATGAGTTCACCGGTAGGTGACAGCACTCAGTTTACAGTTGCTAATCTGCCATTGCTCTTTTAGCTTGCTTCACGTTACTAGTCATAATACAACATTACGCATGTCTGTCCGCTTAATTAAAAACTCCCTTAGTAAATGCTATCAAAACCAGAACAAAAATAGCCATGTATTTATTAATATGAGCACAAATATCCTTGTATTAAAATAAAAGTTATGTGCTATCTTTTTCCCTTTGTAAGCAATGCTCTGAATATTTCTCAAAATGGACGGTTCAAAATTGGCTGTTGTCAAAGATGCACACATTTGGGGTGTGAGGTATTTGTGTGTGTGAATATTTTGGATATTGCACCTATTGCTGGGCACATGGATTTCTGGTTTTTTGCCCTTTCTCCACACAACTTTCTCCATTGAATTATTTTTTCAACAGTTCCTGTAGTAAGAATATATTCGCTGTTCGTTACTTGTGTCTCCTGATGTGAGACAGAGTGATCAGGGTGATCACTGACTGAACTGACTCAGAAAGTAACTATGCACAGAAGGACCCAGTCCTTTTTGGAATTGTCTTTATGGGCTAAGGATTTGGAATGAAATAAAGAGGTATTTTAATGCAAGAACCAAATGATTAAAGAAATTACTGAGTTGTTGTATGTAAGACATGCTATGGATGGCAGAATTCATCCCCATATATAAGATATTCCAGGGCATGCTAAAGATATTCCCATGCTCTTAGCGTAAACATACATAATTATTAATTAAGATTTTTCTAGCCTAAGTACTTACATTATGTGTTCAAGATACCATAATCAGAGGATTAGACTTTACAGGTGTGTGTTTGGTACTTTCTGTATGCAAAGTGCTTTGGAAGGTATCTGAACTTGAACACCTAAAATTTGAGGCACCTGAAAATTTTCTGCTTTGGGAAACCTTGTCTTCAAATCCAAAGCTTCCTTAGAATACAAATCCTTTAAAGTGCATGGAAGGTAAGCATGACCTCTATTAATGAAGAGCAGATTTCTAAGAATTAATGAGTCAAGCTTTGTTGACCAAAACCTCATGTAAGCATAAATATAGTCAATAGGTGTCAGTAAAGTGAAAGCTATTGCTGAGAGAACTGCTCATCTGATTCAAATGGTCAAGAATCTGAAAACATTTCAGCTTTCTGCCTAATGTGTGTTAAAAAACTCATTAAAAAAAAAATATATCCTGCTGGTTCACTTTATCCAGGTGACCATGAATTTGAAAGAAACATCCCCTCTGAGGTGAATACTCATTTATAGGCTCCACTGGAATCTTAAGATAATGATTATTTTCCCTCCATTTTTTTTTTTTCTTTTAAACAGAGTCCTGCATCTTTGGAAGAACCAGACAGATTCAGAAAGGTATGACAGTTTCCTATCATAAAGCTAAAAAATATTTGATGAGACATTTTTCAGATAATTATTTTAAGTTAAACTTTTCTAAAGATTCTTGAGATTAATTTGCTTATTAAGAGCCTCCCCTAAATAGAAATTTATTTTCTCCAGATTTGAAAAGGAAAAATACTAAAGGGTGTTTACTCTTGAGCTATGCTTACTGTGTCTCTAGAGGCTAAATATCCATCTCCTGGGAGAGTAGGGGAACTCAGTTTTTGTACCAACACATGTTATATTAACTTAATTCATTTTTCAAGAGAGACTAAGGGAGAGCCCAAATCTCCCTCTAAAGGATTTAGGGATCAGGTGCCTAAAATAATTTTGAAAATGGGACTTCTAATTTCTTCTTTTGAAAAAATTGCTTTGGATCATTCAGCCCACTTTCTTTCTAATGCAGAAAAACAGAGAAAGTCAAGAGATTTGTCTAATGTTATTATACTAAATCCTTATTCTAAACAGAAGAATTCCTCTTGTGAAGGATTTTCTTTGGCAGTGATGACATAAGAAACAGAAGCAGTACAGGAGATGATAAGGAGAAGCTTAAAGAAAACAAAATGCTGCCAGTTTCTGATTAAACCCAAGCAGCATTTGTCATCCCATTTTCTTAAAGTCCGCAAGTTTTTCTGTTGACCTGAGCAGTGTTGAACTGAGTCTTTTCTCTCTGTCACAATTTGCTTTGTTTGTAGACACTCTTAGTTTCTACTTTTTACTGTCATCTCACTTTCTGTTTGCTTTCAGAAGGAATAGAAAAAGGCTTTATTTGCCCAACACATGGTAGATTGGATGAATAACGTGTTGCAGGAACATAATCACATAATCATCTTAAGCTAAATCAAACCCTTGATTTCTCCTGTTGCAACATCTCTTTAGATGTATGTAGTATGGCTAGAAATCAAGACTTTCCTCATTCTGAAGAGATATTCCTCCGGTATTCAAATGTTGAGTAGCATCTCCAATATTTTCCCCCAGCAAAATACTGACCAATTTAAGTTTAAGTAGTTTTCATACATCCCCTGAATAGTTTTGGCCGCAGTTCAGCTTTCCTGAAAACCTCCAAAGAGTTTCTGTTCTTGCCTGTCTAGCTCAGCATTAATTGTTCGGTACTATTGGGCGTCCAGTAAGGTCACCAGAATTTTTCAGGCTGGAAAAACAAAATGACATTTTAATACTTGGTGTAGAGGCAGCCAAATGTTTTGTAGTGCTGCTTTTCCCTAGAAGAGGCCTAAAGAGGATATTCCAGCAGACCAGCTGAGGTATTCTCTGCTTTCGTATGATTTGGTTGGGTCAAGTTGTTCATAGGGGAAAACAAAACGAAAGGTTTAGGTATAAGCCCATCTCCACTGCACAATTAGATATCACTTATTAATTCATCTGTCCACCTGCCTCAGGCTAGGTGGTATTTATTCCTCCTTAACTTCTCTGAAGGAATAGCATAATGGCATACAGCAAATGTTTGTCAATTAGGCCTACAGCAAGAGCGCCAAAAAAACCTTCTATGAGTTTTTAATAGCTGCTGAACACAAAGAAAGAGAAACAGCTCGGGGTGGGAAGGAGCGAAGAAGTGAAATACCTCGTAAGTGTGACTGAAATGGCTCCCATTGCACCAACAAGTGATTTGCAGTTTCCCTTCAGCCAGTACACATGTTGCAGTAACTTACACCTTGCTCAATCCAGTGCAGTTTTGCTGACTTCAGAGCATTCATTCCATACTTAAACAGTGAGAATCCAAGTGCTGTAAGGAGAGGTGTCTTTTTTTCATTCGGGCTAAGGCTTTTATCAGGATGTGAGTCTGTGTTGCCGTAAGATTGTTGAGCACCACTTAAGAGAACCAGAAAATTACGCTGATCCCTTTTGGGTGCATTGCTGTTCAGGCTGAGAGAAGAGGAAAAGCAAACCAACTGCAGAATTTGTGGCTTTGCAGTTTATTTTAAATTCAGATTTAACACCTAAAGTGTGGCTAGAAATGAAAGAAAGATTAGGCAAAATATTTTTGTATGTTTTGAATATCCTTTCAAAACCGTGGTGAAGGAAATCAACTACCCTGAGAGAATGGCTGATCTTGGGAGTCAGCATCTGCAGAAAGTACACATGGTTGGGACCTGCATCACTGTACTTGCAACATCCAGCGAGTTTGCATGCAATAGGATCAGGTTATCTCTAACTTCTCAGCTCCCTCATGCTTTTGGGTCACACAAAATCAGCAGAGGTGGCAGAATTTAATGTATTTTTGGGCTGATCTCTGCTTTCTGCAACACAAGGTCCCCAATGACTCTGCTTGTCTTTCCCATTTGAGCTGTGAATATTTTGCCGTAGCAGCAGATCAACCTGGAGAAAGGGAAGACCCAGCTGTGGTCAGTCTCATTCTGTTGCCTTATGGTTTTATTCCATTTCTAGACTGCTTGGCCAAATGTTGGGTAGAATAGAGCCTGACCCCTGTATAGCAATGTGCTTTCTTTTTTCCCTTTTCTGATCATTCATCCTTTGCTGAGGACATGCCCCTAGCCACTGGTGCCCTTAAGAGCAGTACAGGCTAATGATTGCGATGTGAGCGACTTCTTGTTGATTAACAAAAAACAGTTGCAGGAAATTGCACTGGCTGCAGTGAATTTTTAGCAGGTGCCAGTGACAGGGCAATGTAGATGGATATTTCTGCAGGGCACCTAGCACACCCAAGGACATAATCAAGCAAACTCTCAATAATAACCATGATAAATGTTACTTTCAAAGGTTGGCTCCCAGCTACCTGAAAATATTCCGTGAGCATTCTGAGCATAAATAGGAAGTCAAAGGCTCATTATTTACAGGTCTAGGTAGCGCTGTTTGATTTATTTCCTCAAGTGCTGAGAGTAATTACATTTCCTTGCTAAACAAATGATTCTGGTTTATTGTTTGTACAAACAAAATAATTAGGATTCATTGCATCAGTGGTCAGCTAATTGCTTCCTTTGAGATTCTGCTAAGAGTAATCTCCTGTAACACACAGATAGAAGGAACGTGTAATTTAATCTTATTTAGAGACACCATTGATCTGGAGTCAATCAAATTAATGCAATCATTCAGGAAACTGTGAAAGCAAGAGCTGCCACAGCTTGCCAGGAAGAAAACAGCAATGTGCCCACGTGCAGATACGATGGGAATTCTTCATGGCAGGAAGTCATATTACAGAAATGCACAGCATCATGCATTCATGCCTGTGTTGGTGGTGCCTCTGTGTGGAAAGTATGTGGCCCATTTGTTTTTCTGAAGTCCTGCTGGGTGTTAGCCACTTGAAATCTTCTGTACAATTAATTTCTTAGTAAAACAGAAAAGACTCATTAAAAGGTATCTTTCCCTCAGTTTTCAATATCTCTTTTATAGACGGAGGGAATATCTCTCTGTATTTTTTTCATTTCTGTCTGCTTTAGGAATTATACCATGGCTGAAATAAAGGAAGATGGGTATCTTACCATTAAAAATTAGCAGATAGACTTATTTTCCCTCAGCAGTGATATTTACTCAGAAAGGAAACTTAGGCAAAAAACCAAAAAGCTGAAAAATCCTTACTGCCTCTTCCTAACTCTGATGCGCTGTTAAGTATGCTGTGCCAGACAGCATCATCCCCTTCCTTCTCCATCAGGCTCCTGGGCATCCCTTCACATTACTACACCTTTGAGACTGCCTGCCTGTACCTCTCATGTTGTTCACCAATCATCTGTCATTACAGCTTTCCCAAATGCTAGAAAACAGGGACTCTTTGTTGGTCTTTTATCTGGTTCGGCCTGTTCTGTGCCTTGCTGATGCTCTCCCTCTACAGCAGTGCTGGTGCAAGATGGAGAAGACCTCTTGCTTCCCAGGACACCTGGTTCTTACTTTCTGTTAATGTTAACGTGGTGTTAGCTAGGTATGTGGTCGGTGATCCCTGCTTGCTTTGTCCTTCAGGAGCCTAGCATGTTGTGAAGTATTTGCAGATTTTCACCAAGGAGATACCTTAGAATGATTTTTCTTAGCAGATGTAATTTTACCTCCGAACTGAGAGGTAACGAGAGAGAGATTTGTTGACCAATAGCAGAATGAAACTGATTTCCAGTATGTACTTAAAAATGTTAAAAAACACAGTAGGAAAAATTCTTGTACTCAATACCTCAAATTTTATATGTATTAGTTTTTTTAAAGTAATCTATCACATTTTAAAATTATTTAAGTAAAATGCAAGTAACATTCAAGTTATGCATAGTGACTGCTGAAATTTAAGAAAAGTTTAATCTTGGCTTGAAAGAAGTCACTGGTAAAGCAGCTGAAAACATACTTTGTTGACGTGATAAACCATCTTTTGGTATCAGTAGCATCTTTTACAGATTCCAGAACATGTTGGTTTTATTTCAACTTTTATTGTTTCTATGCCAAATTTAATTAATTTATTTCAAATTGCAAGGCTGAGTGGGAGTTGGAAATTGAGCAAAGTCGTTCTACTTCTTTGCCTTCCTGAATAAATGTAGAACACTGATATCTCCTACTAAATGTCATCCAGCTATCATTGCTGATAACTCTCAATCTAAAACTGGTACAGCATTGCTCTTAAGTACAAAATATATTTATTGGAATAAATTATATTGCTTATAAGTGTATTTTAAACTAGTGGAGTATTCATGTGTTTTTAGTTGAACTCAATTGAATTCAATGAGACCTCAGCCCCTCACAACTGCTCACTCACTCCAGCTGCCCCCCTGGAGTGGGATGGAAGGAGAGATTCAGAAGGATAAAAGTGAGAAAACTCATGGGTTGAGATAAAGATCATTTAATAAGTAAAAGAAGGAAACAACGAAAAACAAAACCAAGGAAAACAAGGGATACAAAAAGCCCCCAGTTGTTCACTGTCAGCAAACCGATGCCCATCCGGTCCTTGAGCAATGGCAGCCATGGTAAAACACACTCCCCAGTTTTTATTGCTGAGCATGTTGTCCTATGGTAGGAAATATCCCTTTGGTCAGTTGGGGTCAGCTGTCCTGGCTGTGTCCCCTCCCAACTTCTTGTGCCCCCCACCCCAGCCTACTCACTGTTAGGGTGGTGTGAGGAGCAGAAAAGGCCTTGACACTGTGCACGCACAGCTCAGCAATGACTAAGACGGGGGTGTGTTATCAATGTTGTTTTCATCACAAATCCAAAACATAGCCCCATACAAGCTACTCTTAGAGAAAGCTAGCCAGCTTCTCTAATGAGCCAGCCAAAACTAATACAACGGGTTTAAAAATCTCTTGCCCATTCCGAAACTTTGGCAAATACTTCAATTGTGATACTTAAGAAACTAAGTGTAACTCACTGCCTGCTGTTGGATATGAAAATGTGCTTCAGAAGTACCTCACTGGAAGTTTGACGTTCCATATGCTTATAACATGGAACTAAGATAGTTTTAATGACCCATCCTACCTACTACTTTTCTAATCTTCCACAGTACTTCCTTGCTTTTGTCACATATCAAACACTTTCCAGATATAGAAAGTAGTTTGCACTGCTTATGTGCTGAAGATAGGAGGGAACCAGGGACTTTTTCTGCTTGCTTAGGCCTGGAGAACTATAGAAATCAGTGCTACTTTAAAAGATCAGGCTGTAGCCCTTGTCCTGTGGCATGCTTCTCCTAAAAGCTTATCATGTTGTGTATGCACACAGAAGCTAACCTTTATAAATCTGTTTGTGTCACAGTAGCATACAGCACAGTACTTAGTTCTAAGCATCTTCACAGCAGAAATTCCGAAATATCTGCCATATGTGACTGCTGAAACTCAGATACAAACTGCTGGCTTTTCCTTGTTTTCTGTTTCTTTTAAATGAAGCCTTCATCAAAGATTCTAGTTTATCATCCAGCTGTGTTGAGACGGTCCACAGAATGTCCCCTAAGGGAGATAACAAAGCCTGCAATTTGCCTGTATACTTACTTATTTACGTACATACACTTATGCTCTTCAGAATTGAAAAGAGTGTTAAGGTTGGAAAGTCAAGCAATCTGAAGATAGAAAATGCCAGAGCTAAAATTGCTTGTGTGACCTCAGTTAACCTCCCTTCATCACCTCCATTGTGGTAGCTCTTTAGGAGGTGGAGAATTATAAGCCCAGGGCTCAAAGGGGTCCCAGCCATCCTTACTGATTCCTCACTGCCGGTTCCCTAACCTGGGCAGTGGCTCAGTGTCCTTTTGCAGAGGCCACAACCTCTGATCAACAGTGTCCAGCTCTTAGTTCCTGCTGTGGTGTGTGGGAATGAGCCACAGCTTTGCCCAAGTGCATGTTGGACACTCAGTTCTATGGCAACAGTAGTATCCACCTTCTTCAAATTACTTCCCTCTTGAGAAGACCAGCTGTGATTTGTAATATGTTGCTTATCTTAGAGAGGGATTCTTATGGCTCTGAGTTGAAAACTGATGAGGAGCCCAGCTCCAAACTATCTCACATTTAGGTAAAAACCCAATTTGCTTTGGTTTGAGAAAGCAGCCTGTGCTCCCCATGAAACTGGTCTATCCTTTTTGGCAATAACCTGTCCCTGTGACTGGCAACCAAATCAGTACCCAGTGGGATCTCAAGTGGCAGAAACCTGGGGCCCCGCATAGGCCAAATATCACTTACAAGGCAATTGCTTTACCAAAAAAAGTGATGGTGCTTGATGATGGTATGCTCCTATTCAGAATGAAAGGGACGTATGGTAAGCTGCTGCTACAGCCTTCCTGGCAGCTCTGTTTATTCTCGGAGGAATAACGGAGTGGTAGAATTGATACCTGTGTAGGTGATCCTTTCCAAGGCCTATATGTTCTTCCTATTAAGATGTACTTCCTCTTTCCCTGTTGCTATAGCTTAAGCCCATTGCATTGTGATCTTCCCACTGTGCAGGTAGCCCTGGATTCATCCTGTCTAAGCGTTTAACTCGGGGGTTTACAAAATCATACATGATGCAGAGAGTGTAGGTGGGGATTGAATCTACATCTCGTCCACAAGAAAGAACTAGGAGCTAAGCTCAAAGCTAACACAAGGGAGCTGTTCTTGCTGCCGGTTGGTTGACCCGTAGAACTCCTTGCTAAAGGATATTGTATAGTTTGTATAGGTTCAAGAGGAAACTGGACAAACATCTGGAAGAAAAATTCACTGAGTATTAACTAGATGGAGAAGCTACATCAGGCTCAGGAAACAGCCTGACCTGAAAGCAGTTGGAGGCTGAGAATGTTAAGGAGAAGTTATTTAATCTTGCCTTAGTCTCCGTGCATCTGCACCGATTGCTGTAGAATATAGGGTACTTGGGCTGGATACAGCACTGGCATGAAGTGACACAGCTGTTGGCATCTTTGTATAGTGTCTGTAGGACACTAGGACATTGGTCCCTTTATCCATGGAGAGAGCAGGAGTTTTCGGACAGCAGTGCATTTCCCAGGATAGTCCCTCAGTGAAATGCTCTAAGGGAAGAGGAATGAATCCAGACTAAATCTTTTTTCTCTGCTGGCTCACAGTGCAGTGGTGCAGGTATGATGTTTGTCAGGCATGCTGGTGACGTACAAGCAGCAGCAAAAAACCACTAATGAGCACGGTATAAAATGCTGTATTCCTCTCCTCCCTCAAGCAGCTAGATTAACTGTGTGTTTTCATGTATCCTGGAATGTGGTCAATAGCAAACCATTGGTTTTTAGTAAAACACTTCAGCAACTTACACAGGAATATTATGTAGCAAGTTCTAAAGTGCTTTTCTGCTGTTTCCCATCCAAGTGATTTTTCATGGTGCATTTGGTAAGGAGTTATTAACTGCAAACAGATTTAAGTGCTGAGGACTCCCTAGATCTAAACCGATGCTTGTCATTCAAACGCCCCAACATGAATCAAGTACAAATGTGAATGTTCACAGCCAGTGCAGTTCATTTGGTAACAAGCATGCATTTAACATTACACAAAACACAGCCGTCTACCCCTTGACAGTCCTTGCTTGTCCTGGTATTTTGAGGGAAAAGAGGGAGGACATTTATCCTTGATGGTGAACTTTAAAAGTATATTTTCTTTTTAAATGTCAACCTATTCCTTTTCCATGTGTGTTTCAAAAATGTCTCTGACACTTTGGCTCGATACCCAGGTATTCCAGTTGTTATTCTAAGATGGTGGAAATTAAAGCTCTGTTGACTTCACTGGAGCTTTGCCAGTTTTCCTCAGAGGAAGATTTGATTTCAGAATATTTTGTGGAGCCTAAATCTGACACACGCACTGCAGGCACTGTGGGTGCCTGGTAGTACCTGTACCAATGCCAGCACCGATAGGGAAATTCCAGTGTGTAGCAAGGGTTGTGGTTCCCACCTCTGATCTCATAAAGAAAATAATAATAATAAATAAATAAAAGTTCAAACTGTCTTTTGCAAAGGTGGAACTGCGTTAGTCTGTCCTTTTCTAACCCGGAATGATGTGCTAAAGGGTTGGGACTCTGAGTCCAGCAGAGCAGAGGTTTGAACCTGGGCCTCCTGAATTCCCTGGTGGTGCTATAGTCTCAGGTCACCACAGCCTGAAAGCGTCTCTCTCACAAAAAAACCCTTGACTTAGTCTTAGTAAAATTGAATTGCTGCTTTTTTCACACTCAGAGAGGGACTCGGTGCCCAAAACCTTCCCTGCTCTTTCCAACTGTGTGATCTCTTCTATTAGTTTGCCATGTCTCCTTCAAAATTTCCTATCCTGTAACTATTACATCTCTAGTGCTACTCACACAAAAAAAAAAAAAAAGTTGTATCACCAATTGTTCCTGCAAGCACAAAGCAGCAGAACTAATGTAGGTTTCATGTGCACGGGAACACCAGAACCTGGGCATATAAGTAATGAATCCATTTGTAAGGGTATCTGCTGAACTCTATGAATAAGTAGTTCCCAATCCTGACTTTATTTAGTTGTCTCTGTGCATAATCCTGCTGCAGACACTGAAGTTAATGGTAAATCTCCCATGGATTTCAGTGTGTGTGGGTTGGGGCCCTCATATATTAAGAGCTTATCATTGCAAATTTGCTGAAAGCACCAAACCCTCACAGCTCCTGTGTGCCTCATCTTCAGTCCTGCAGAGACATCATAATACCACGTTTGTGATAGCAGAGTCATTCCCATGGCAACAAATGGAGTTAGAAATGCAAGATTCTGACCTTCCTGTGTGATCAAACAAAACAGAGAAGCTGGGCAGCAAAGACAAAAGTTCATCAAACACAAATGCCTATAAACCCAGCAAGCAGGTGGGAGCGAAGCAGCAGATAAAGACAAAATATTTTGCCTTCTCTGAAGTTCTGCCCTCAGGCAAATGTTCCTCCACAGATTTTTCTAATGCTAGGATGTGCTATGGTTAGCTGAGCATCTTACCCTGCAGAAAGCGCCAAGGAGAGCAAATGATACCTTGTTAATAAAGCCATTTCACATTAATTCTTTCTGGAGGATGAGCTTTGACAAGCAATACTATTTTACAGCTCCTTCCAGTAGATCTAAAAACAAGGCACTTAATAAATAACATTTCAATCTCATCCCATTTCTTAGGGTTATATTAATAGTCTTTGCTTTAGAGATGAGAGCAGAGTCAGCGACCTGCTCTGAATCAAATGCTGGAGCAGTAAAAGAATTGGGGTTGGAAAAACATGAATGACTAATTGGCAGCATGGTCATCTTGGGAAGGCAACAACAAATCTGAGTGACCATGAGATGCCTGCTTCCTGGGCTGTGGCAGGAACAGAGATGTGGTACAATTGGAAAAGCCCACTATTTCCCACCAGTTCATAAGCAGAAGGAGGTAACTGGGAAGACAGGTGTTGCAGCTGGTCTGGCAATGAAAGGATAGTTTCAGATTGATGTAGCTTTCAAAACCAGCACTAAATCATTGACAGCTGTAAAGGAAGAGTTTTAGATGCTGCTAGGAAGACTGGCAGGCCTTCTCACAACTGTGTCAGTGAGAGGCAGACTTACAATTCCCAGTTTGAGTTTCTGAGAACATTTTTGAGACCTCCAGCCATAATGAACTATTGAACAGTCAGTCACAGGATTCTACCCTTTAAGGATATCAGCATTAAGTCTTATTACATCTTAGTTGTAGAAAAAAGAACATGGTTTGAATTGTCCCAAGATAGAGATGTCTCTAATCTGATCTCCCACCAACAGAACTACACCTGTTAATATATATAAACTAGTCCATGACTTCTGGAACCCGGAAAAGGCTTTTTTCCTTATAGATGGGACACTATGATAAACATATTTGTCATATTGCTGCATATTGTGGATGCAGTGGAGAATTAAGAATGAGAAATGGTCAATGAAAACAGAAGCTGTCAGTGCCAGTACTGATTACACCAAGGAGCGGCTGTTCGTAGCATTACAGTCAAGCCCCGAAAGCTGTGACCAAGAGTTGTGGCTGCTGACATTATGCGTAGCAGTTTTAGCATTGACTCTAAACACAGAAGCCCTGCAGGCTTTGTTGAGCTCATAGGCTGATGAAATCCGGGGGAGATGAGATGAAGGATTTCAGGTCTGGGCTCCAGGACCGGAGAAGGGAAGTCCTGTTACTACAGCTACTTACCCCTGGTACTTTGGCTTGTGTTTGAGAACAGGTCATGGTATCAGAGATGAGTCCTGGGGTGCAGCCAAGTTGGCGAAGCTTTGATTTGGAGGGTAAATGCTAGCTGGACCCAGAGAAGGTGCCCAAGGGTGCTTAAAGTCAGAGTTCCACTTACAACCTGGTATTTACGCATTGCCCACTCACTACTGGCAGTTCCCATGGCCAAAGACCTGAGTTTTCACGGACCTTGGCAAGCAAGTTGCAACTCAGATACTGTGAGCTAGAAATGATAGGAGCAAGCAGCTGTTGCTCTGCTGCCTCTACGTCTGCCTGAAACAATAATTAAATCTCATCAGCCATTTGGCTTAATGGAAGGAAACCAACTACAACAGAAGAATGATTTCACAGCACAACTGTCTCGTGTTCTGTAACTGCAGCTGTATATTTGCCTTCGTAATTAATTCTGTAAGCATTTACATAGAGCTGCTGGAGACGGAAATTTAGAAAGCAGTGGAAGAGGTAGACCCTTAAAAAATCAAAAAGAGTAATTACTTTCCTCTAACATCATTCTGTTCCGTATCGCCTCTGCTGATGTTTTCCATGGACTATTCACGACGGTGCTGTAGTGTGTCCCTTCTGTAATGGCTCAGCAATACATGTGACTTTAATGTCCTCTCTGCTGTCAGTGTTGCATTTTTTCTCATTCGGTTGCATCACATAAAAGTTTAAGGTGGGCATGGTAAAGAGGTATTGAGGTAAACTGCACTGCATGGTCTTTTTTCTGGCTTGCAGCCCCCTGGGCCTCAAAATCAGGGTCTGAAGAGCCCATTGCAGCTGGGGAGATGACAGTGAGGTGAGGTGGATGAGCTGCAAGCTAAGCTCCTTTTGGAGAGCAAAAGGCTGGCTTCTCCTTTCCAGGCACCAGCACTCTCATTTTACTGCCAGGAGAGTTATTAACGCAGAGCTTCTGTGTCCTATGCTGACTGTGAGGAGACCAGTCATCAGCTTTGGTGTGAGCGTTTGTAACTGGAAAATGGATGTTGTAACTGGGAAATGGACTTGTAGTCAATTGTTTCCTTCTGCTAGAAAGTCAGCAGTGTTCTCCTAGGAGACAGCAGTTTGCAGCAGTGAATTCTGGAAGAGAGTGAAATATTCTCCTAAGAGAAATTGTTTCAGGACCAGCTTCAGTCAGCTGCAGCGTGCCAAGCACCCAGGCTGGATCCCAGGTCAAGGACAACATGGGTTGTTCTACCCCTCTACCTGGCATTTTGATGTATTTTAAATGCACTTCCCTAGGTCTCATTTTTCTGAGTTGCTCTTTGGTTTATGTCTTTCAGAAGCGCTCTGGAGGCGTGTGCTCATTCCTGCGTCGAGTGTGCTGGGCAGCACTGCCATTCCAACTACTCCTCTTGCTCCTCCTGCTCCTGGCCTTCCTCCTGCCCCTGCCCTACAGCTGCTCGCGGGCCAACAACTTTGCTCGGTCCTTCAAGTTGATGCTGAGATACGAGGGCCCACCTCCAACCTAACTTCTTAGTGTGGCACGAGGTGACTGTCAGAAAGAGAGACTCCTTGTTTTTAACAATTGCAAGTATTGTAGATTTTAGGGCTTCTAACAAGGCTGTCATACCAACAGGATAGCTCACATAAATGCAAGATAATATTAGTCCACTTCAATCAGGTATTTGAGCAAAATTAATATTTTTACAATATTTTCTTACTATATTTATAATGTGTATATATAGATTGTGTATGTATGTACATATATATATATATATAAACTTATCTGTGGTCAAACTAACATTCATCATCCACTGTTTAAAGATAATACTGCAATGTTTCTATTTCTACCATCTTTCAGCCAGGAATACTGAATGATGATTTTGTTGTGTTTTTTCTGGGTGATTTTTAAAAATCAGATTCTCGTTGACTACAACTGAAGTCAGAGAAAGTATAAGATGTGGGCATGCACCAGAGTGCAAGCTGGAGAACAGGCACAATAGAATCATGTTTGAATACGTGGTTGACATTCAGCCCAAGGAAAATTGGGACTATTCTACTTGAAATCTTGAGCTGTTTTTTCAGTATCTGGATGCCAAGATTGCAGAAGGTAATGGAAAATTTTCTACTGACTTCAGTAGGAGTGGGGGTGGGCCTCCTCTTGTTCTCATTTTTTACCAGATCTCTTTTCCAATTACTGTGTTCTCCAGCCCACCTGAATCAGGAGAGGTAGAATATAGTAGGAAGAAAGCTGGGAAAAAAGGAGTATATAGTTTTTAGCATCTCTATAGAAGCAGAACTTTTAAAATCAGGTCATAACTGAACAAATTTGTGAGCGCTGAACAAAACCTTGTATCAATGATCTTGTCTACAAAGAGCAGTGAGGTGTTTTTTTGCTTGTGGGATTTTGTGGTTTGGTTTGTTGGGGTTTTTTACTTTATAAAGAGGCGTTTGGTAATGGATCATAAAGCCTGAACAGTGTGATGCAGTCTGGCTCAGTGTCAGCAAAGCAAAAGTTGGAAGTACTTTAATAATACCACCCTGGAAACAAGATTCCTTCCTAGGATGTTTTTATATTAATGGTTTGTTAAACTGATGTAAACTGATTGTATCAAAGACAGTGAAGCATAGATTTCTATATAGTTTAAACTCTAAGATGATGAAAACTTGTCATTTATTTACCTAACCGTATGCCTGATTTATCCAGTTTCTGAATGTACATTTTAACATTGCTTTTTAATGTAAAAGCAATTCTCACTTTACTGTGATGAAACCATTCCTAGTGGTGTTTTACCTAATTAACTCCTGAGAGAAAAGATAATTTCTAAAATTTTATGCTGTTTCAGAGACCTATCCCTTATTGTCTCATGTGTTTAGCCACAGTAGTAATCATGCAAAAAAAATTTAACAGAAGAAACAGTTACTTTTCCCACCCTGGCTGTGTTGCAGGAGGAACTTGTCTTCTGGGTATCAGTATGGTGTATTCAGTGTTGTTTTCCAAATAAGTTCCAAAATAGTATTAAATCTGTTATGTCGGTAAATTATGTAGTAGCTGAGAGACTGAAGAAGGAAGCCATATTTCTTTAACAGAACCGTGGAAGTCTTGCTAAAGAAGCAAACTTGAGTAGAACAGGGAGGCGTAGGAGCAAGGAGCTTATTATAGGCACAGAATGAGGGACAACAGGCAGATGTGAAAGAAGAGTATCTAACGATAAAGAGATGTCCAACAATTTATAGAGCCTAAGAAAAGGAGTCACGATGAATACAGAGGATAAGAATACAGGCTCTATGGAGGAAACATCTCTGAATCTTTTTGGTTCCCTCTCCCTACTATAGTATTGGTACTATTGCATATTAGACAGCTTTTCTTCAGTAAGGTGTAAATGGGGCAAGTAACAGCAGCTGTATCAGTGTTCTGAGGAGACTCTTCCACTGCCAGGACTGTCACTGTGTTCCTAATAATGCTTCCAACTGCACTGGGTTTGCTAGAATTGGATAAAAATGCCAAAATTTTGCTAAAAGTGAAAAGGAGAGTGGAAATTAGAGGAGAAAGAACAGGGATGGTGAATGTATTCAGGTAGGCTGAAAGAGGAGTGTGAGGAGGAGCTGAAATGCTGTGGATTAAAACCTGGCTGTCAGGAGGTAGCAGAAGAGCTCTAGAGAGCAGGCAGAGGGGGACTGAAAGCAGAAAGGTGAGGAGAGAGGATGCACACTGAGCAGTAAGACATTCACATCTAAACGGGAAGCAAAGGAAGGCCTGTGATTTCTTTCATGAAGGAGACAGATGGAGAGGAGCTATAATTCGTCAGAGAATGCCGCAAATTAATTCCTCCTTTGCAACGGTTCTTTCTGGCGGCAGAAGACATACCTCATTCTCTCCTCTGATTAGCTGTGCAAGAGCCACGCATGTTCCCACAATGTTCCTCTAAAAATTGCTGCGAGCCCTGTGGCTGTGCAGCAAGGAGCTAATCATCACGCAGTTGCCATTTCAAATTAAATGCACCAGTAGAAAAGAAGTGTGGGGCAAGAGGGGCAGTAACAAAACCTGCTGTATGTGGCTGTGGATGTGTGTACTTGTGCACACACTTTCTGTGGTATAGCTACATTGCACTTCTCTGGGTTTTGCTGAGCTGTTGTAGGTGATGAAAGTAAAATGCCAGTGAGAAAGTAAAAATAATGAGGAATAATATAGCCGCAAGTGAAAATCAGTAGGGAGATAGACAAGTTTTTTCTATGAAAGCACAAAATCTCACATCAGATTTCTTTCTGCCCAGCCTTTCTGATCTGGATGATTTGTATGGGTTCACAGAGGCATTTGACAGCACAGGAGTACGCAACTGGGGGAAAAAATTCTACACAGAGGACCATAACAGAACAACTGCATCGTCACCTTGATGTTTCAGTGTTGTAGCAGGTTTAAAAAAAAAAATATTAGAAACACACTTTTGCTGCTGGGTTTGCATTCAATTTATTCTGTAAATCCCCTGTCTGTAATCTTGGAATTTTTTGCTTTCAATCTCAGCAAATCCATTCTTATTAATTTAAGTAATCTAAGTCACACAAGTGATGAATATTTCTACTTCTTTGCAACTATTGACAGCACAGGACTTCGATGTTGATCTCAATTAAAGCAGTTTAACTCTTCCATAATGTCATCGATCTCACCTATCCAATGCAGGTGTGAGACTTTCCTAAGAAAGCAAGCATTAAAAAAATCGTAGAATCATAGAATAGTTTGGGTTGGAAGGGACCTTTACACGTCATCCCCCCTGCAATGAGCAGGGACATCTTCAACTAGATCAGGTTGCTCAGAGCCCTGTCGAACCTGACCTTGAATGTTTCCAGGGATGCAGCAACTTGTGCCAGTGTTTCACCACCCTCATTGTGAAAAAGTTCTTCCTTGAATCTAGTCTAAATCTTCCCTCTTTTAGTTTGAAACCTTTACCCCTTGTACTGTCACAGCAGGCCCTGCTAAAATCACAAAAGTAATCTTGAAATGTAAATCCAAAATTTACTTTCTTTTTTATTCTCTTGGGTTTTTTCTGAAAAGTTTGTGATGCTGATTCCTGGAAGTGTGTATATATATTAATCAAGTCAGTAATTGGAATAATGAAAACCAACTGCCCCATTCAACTTCCAGGAAATGTAACAAGGCTCAAATTCCTCAAAACACAAGCTAAATCATACCATTTCCAAATCAGTCCTTAAAATCTTGAGCACTATTCTTCATGCCTGAATCTTTGCTCACACATGATTTGGGGGTTACCCCCTCACTTTTGTGCCTATAAATTCCCCAGCTCGTACATCTCTGAGATCCGGATGTAACTGAGATGTGTTATAGCTCAGTTTTGGATCAGGGCCGCTGCCTTAAGACATTCCTTGCCAAAAACCTAGGATGGATGATACAGATAAGTGTCCAAAACTGAGGCCTTCGCACTGCTTAACTCTAATCCAGATCCAACCACTGTCAAAGGGTGCTAAAATCTTCTAAAATAGATTGAATATGTTTGAGCTTGTCAATTATTTGTGCATCTGGCTCAGGCCACCTAACCTGTACTACATGCAAATACCCAGCCTGTTCACAGAGCGGAGCTCTCAGGCGCCTCTCCAAGCTCTTTTGCCTGCACTATTGGACCCAGTATTTGATTGACCACATTGATGACCCTTCAGTGTTGAAGGCAAAATCCTGCACTCCAGTGCCTGTGCATTAAAGTAAGAATTTTGCACAGCCCAAAGGCACGCTTCAAACCCAACCTTTGCAGTGAAAGCAAGCCTAATTTATAAAGTGTAATTGATTTTGTAGCCAGATGCTTTCAACAGAATTTTCCATGACTGCAATACAGTGAGGTAGAAAATTGCTATTGTGCCACATGTCCATTAATAGCCCTTTCTCCGATTCAAGCTAGCAATTTAGATTGTATTACATATTACTTATATATGCCCTCTCCAGAAATGTCTGTATGAAAAACACATTCAGTTCTACGCACACACATCTAGTGTTGTATTCCCCTGGTAGTAGAGAATCTCCAGAGCAATCATGATTTCCGCCAAGTACTAGTTTATTTGCCCTGACTGAGATACTTAACTAAACTCAAACATTTGTGGCTGAAAAGAAAGCTACTCGCCTAACTAATAAAACCACCTAATGATCGCTGAATAATATGCAGAACTTTTAGAAGGGCTTTCTGCTTCTCCTTAATCCTTTTCATTGGGATAGTTGAAGAGACCTCAGAGAGAAGAAAGGCCTCCAAAAAATTACCATCACTAGATAGGCAGATGGTAATCTCTGCATGTCAGAAGAAATTGTATTTTCTCTTTAGTTGCTCTAGGACCTCAGGAGTTTGTTCCATCTGATCTCCTCTTCAGTATTAAACAGGAAATGTTTTACTTTGGTATGTGTGCATACACATCTCATCAGCACTAGAGAGATTTGAAGAGTGAGTTCGTATACAGGAATTATTTTAACTTGTGTTGACAAGAGAGTACATTGTCTTCTTTTCTCCAGAAAAAATAAAACCACTGTATAGCAGAGATTCCTAGAGCAAACAAAACCTTTTAGAATAACAGAAGATTACAGACCGAAATTAAATTATCCACCCTAGTAAATATTTTTTCCTTTCAAGAAATGCTGGTATAAATACCCCAATAAAAATATCTTTGCCAGGCATCATAGTTGTTTTTCAGGTCATAGGTTATGTACCCAGCTGGCTGTGAGAACTGCTTTTGGAGACTCTACTATCCATTAGACAGTATCTGTTGCTGGTCTGCAGCTGAAAACACGTTTACCCAAGGAACTATATCAGCTTCTTCCAGAGTCACTGGGGACTGTCGAGGGTATTCTTAGTAGTTCTCAGATCATTGACTTGCTCTGAGCCATTACAAGTTTATTGCATTAATCTATCTGTCAGCAGTTGGCAACTCTCAGAAACCAGTTTATTAAAATACTAAAGATAATATTGTTCATACAGACATCATGGTTCATTCAGAAACCAGTCTTATTAATCTCGCCATATTTAAGTATAATTATCTATTGGTAAAACAGGTTAGTCATAGGTGGTGGTTAACTGTGGAATGTTTTAGGCACAAGGCTTTTTGAATTGCACACGTATGTTTAAGAATTGAGGGTTCATTTTGCACTTGCTCAATGATAAAACAGAAATTCTTGAATGTAGCATTTAAAAAAAATATAAAGCAGGATGGAATAATCTTTCATACAGTTGATTTTTTTATTATCTCTTATCTAACTAATTTAAAATATGAAAATGTATCTAACAGAGAGTTATCAGTAGATCTGGACTATCAGGAATATATCAATTCAAGCAATAGCCTAAATGGCACCTCAGTTACCTAACGTACTTCAGCAAGTGCAGGATTTTAGCTCGTTGATAGCTGTGAGTTACCCATCCTCCTCCTAGTAAACCGTGGGCGAGATGAAACTGCACAGGTGAAGGTACAATGTCCCAGTGGAAGCAGCAGGAGATAATCGGTCTTCAAAAGGCAGCCTGGTATCTTGATGCAAGAGATGAACATGTAGGTTTGGCAGAATGAGAGCAACCCAGGACTGATGACACAGGAGCAAGGGTTTGCCGTCCTGCTCTGCTGTAGTTTTGGCAGTGGCCGTCGGCAGTGTGTGGTTTCACATCCCTGTCTGCAGAAGGAGGCTCTCCTCAGGGTGATTCACTCTAATTGAGAGATGAGCCTTGGGACTGTTTTTTTCTTTCCATTAAATACAGAAGAAACTTCTAAATCAAAGCCTTCAGTGACAGATTAATGGTAGGTGGTAGGCGCTGATGCTCCAGTAAAAGATACAGGAAATGCTATTGTAGATAGATAGTCATGAAGGTCTCCCTTCAATCCTTAGGAATTAGAGGTTCATTATACAACTGAAGTAGGAGGTTTTCTGCTCCTTTGCAAGCAAATGCCAAGCGCTGCCTTTAGTCTCCTGGATTTTAGGGTGAGCCTGTTCAGTGCCTTACTAAATGCTGGGGGCTTTCTGGCTTCAGAGCCATTCACAGCAGTGAGTTCCACATCCTTCTTATGGGTTGGGTGAAAAAGGTATTCCCCTGAATTGGTTTTGAACAATCCTCGTCTTTTCTGCTTCTTTTCATCTTAGAGCTCTTCCACACCCTTGATCATTTCTGTCACCTTCATCTTAACTGTTTCCAGTACCGGTTCTTCCTCCACACATAGAGCAAAATATCTAGTCACGTTTAAATAAATTGAAATTCAATGCATTTTCCCCCTGTTGCAGTTCCTCCTGCTCTGCCTGTTTCTCCTGCCCTCTCTGTCAAAACAGCCTCCATCACTATTTGAGGGGACCCTGGTCCTCACCAGCCATCTCTTCAAGTCTCCTGGCCACGTCCTGCCCTCATCTGCCTTCCGTGCTGGCTCAGGGACTGCCCTTGATATGCACATCTGCAGATGGGAGCGCATGGGTGTCATTTAACAATTATTAATAATGAAAGCCTTGCCATTAGCATTGTTCATAGCCTGCCCAGGCCCTTTTCTTCTCTCTAAGCAGGTTTCGACGGGTAATCCGATTACTGCACGCAGAGAAGCGCCCCTTAATCAGCGAGGGGGGCCAGTGTTTCAGTCTCAGCTCTATTATCCCGGCGCTGACTGTGTAAGCGCTCCCACGTGCTGCTGGGCCCGGGGCTTGTGCTCCCGGGGGTGCGCCCTTGAGCTGCTGGGCTGTCGTACACCCTAATAAGCCAGGACTTCTTTTTGAGCAGGGAAAAAAAAAAAAAAACCCAAAAAAAAAGAAAGAAAAAGAAAACGGTCACTTTTAACAACGTGATTTCCCAACTCATCTATCAAGCCCTCTAGCAAACCATTTATTTTAGCTCCTTTTTGCTCCACCAAAAGCTGTGTGTTGAAAGGGAGAGGTGAATTTGGAGAGGCTGGAAACTGAAGGCAGGCTGCGCTGCTGCCCGCCCTCACCAGCGTTTTCCTGGGAGGCCTCCAGCTACAATTCAGGGGTAGGAGCTGTTATTTTTTCCCCGCCTTCAAAATCAAATTATTTCTTTTGTCAAGTCCAATAAGCATTGAACACCACAGGCTTGGTTTCACTACAGATATGAATGAATGCCTCTGTAAAGCACTTGCCATTGCCATGAAATATATGTATGTATATATATGTAATGGGGAGTGTAATTATTGTTCTGCTTAAAGAAAGGTGACATTCCAATTCAATGTAACTTTCAAGTGCAGCTTTTAAGAGAAACCGTGTCTTAAAGGGAAGCTGGAAGAGTTTAGAGGTATGTTTTCTAATGAGCTTTAATGAGCTTTAATAAGCTTTTAGTTAGGGCTTCACTCTCTAAAGCAAAAAGCACCCAGGATGATTTTCCCATCACCTTCCCAGATCAGACCTTCTAAGAGTTTAACCTGGGAGTGCGCTGGCTATTCCTGAACGTTTTTGGGTGCTGCGTGTACTATCTATGTATCTGTCCTCAAACGCCAGCCTCCAGTTTGTACACGTGCTTGTCTGGGACGAAAAAGACACATCTCTGTCTTGCTCCAAGACCCTGTCATTTTTGTCTCAGCAGATGTATTCTTTTTGACCAGTGTCACTCCGTCCATTTTTTTTCTCCTTTTCATTTGTGCTAATTGAGTTTATTGGGCGATTCCAGGAGGGCACACTCCACCTGCTTTGTCTCAGAGCTTCCCTTCCAGCAACATACCTTCTTCTCCTTTGTTTACTTGGGTGTACTGGACCACTGTGAAGCAATTACACAAGCAATAACGCGGGTGTTGCATTTTTTTGTCATTGCCTTTTGTAAGACGTAACACTTCATTGACATTGAAAAGTGGTAGGAGACCCACAAGCTGCGTTGTTGTTTACTAGCAATATAACCCATGTACAGTGCTTCTACAGGGGACCTGTCCTCACTTCTCAAAGCAGCTGGCCGTCTCAGGCCCAATTTAATTAACAAGGCTGGATTATAAACAATCTTGGATCCCTTCACCAACACTCCATCAATCTTGCTTCCATCAGTTTTTGTGCTTTTGTTTAGTTTCGAGCTAGAAGAAAGTTTAAAGATCTGTGCTAAGACACCCATATAAAGTGAGTAAATATCCCATATATTTTACAAAAATTACAAAAAAATGAAGGGATTTACACTTTCATTGAACAGAATTAATAAGGAGGTCTAATTGAAGCATTAAAAAGTTATTAAGAACAGCCTGAAGTTTCTGCAATCAAACCATTCTCTGCTTCTAATTTAAAAATCAATGAATTTTAAGGTATATTTTGCCACCTTCCATTAAAAGTGACCTGGAACTAAAATGTGAATCCTCCCGGATGAGAGTTTTAGTGATGTGGATCTAAATTTCCCCAGTATGTCCCATGTTAGATCACCCGTCCCTGGACAGAGAGGAAACCTAAGGCTGTTCACAAGAGAAACTCATGTTGTAAATGGTTTTAAAATTCTTCAGAGCTCTTGTCCACTTCCAAATGTCCTTAATGGGGAGGATTAAAAAACCTTCCCATGAACCCTGTGCATTTTGCTTGTTGAAATCTTGGCTTGAGTTCAGGTCTCCACCTCAGCTTCTTGTAAATGTTAATATTCAAGTAGAACAAAAACATTAGAAGCAATTACAGCATGAACATCTCCTCTTGTTTATGTATAGTAGCTGATAGCAGAGTCTGTAATAATAATCTGTGCTTATACATGTGCTGGTCAATGTAACAGTTGGGTACAAAATACCTTTTAACTGTCACAAGAAAATAACTGGATTGATGTCAGTTTTTGCTTGTATGAATATAATTATTTGCCTTGCAGGGACCAGTTCCACTTTTGTCATGTTATTTATGATTTTTAAATACATTTGTGATGAATTAGGCTCGTTTCTAAGGTAAACAATACTGGAGCCAAGCAGCTGTCTCTGTACATGTGCATGTTATCACAGCTGATATCAAGTCCAAGTCAGACTCCTTGTCTTGCTTGGACCTTTCCTTGACCTTTCTGGCTTATTCAGGGAAATGTGGACCAGTCTATTTTCTTATTAAAAATGTGGGTTTTTGAAAAGCTGAACATATTTTTTAAATCCTTTCTTTTTACAATTATTGATTCAGAAAGACTGTAACAATCATATTTTTCTAAACTGCCAATTGCTTGTGTTGGGAAATGATATATAGATATATATTTTATTCTACAGATTTCCGTGCAGTTTTGAAACTTTGCTTTCATATATATCCTCCTATTTGCTAGAATTATCTCCAAAAGCTGTAAGCTTCTGTGTACTGACTCTATGGAACTGTATGAAAATGCAGCTGCATAAAAAGACTGACTTCACTTTTGATTTCAATTGTGAGAGTTAAGTCATCCTTGGTGTTAGGCCACGCAAGATGTACAGAAAGAAATCAGGTCATTGTTCCGCAAGGCTGGACAGCGTTACGTGACACTTCCTAAAAAGCCTCAACTGAAAGCGAGGAGAATTTACCCTAGAAATGGTGCCATTTCGGGGCCTGACTCTGTAGCGTATTCACACAGATTAGGACCTTATTTCGCAAATGTTCCCATGAAATTTCACGGGAAATATTAAAAATAAGAGCCTATGATGTGTGAATAGCAGTGACAGAATAGGGCCCTTTTGTAATGAAGGATGAGGCCTTTTAGCTGGGGAAGAGGTTACATTTTGAGTATTTCAAGACAACATTTTGTGTTCTCTTCTGTGCTGTGAGCTCCTCCTGTGCACTCTGGATTTATTCCATAGCTGAAATGCCAGATTAAATCGATTGAAGCCCCATGCGCAGATGAATGTAACACAAAGTTGCAGTGAAATATTGCAGAAAATGGCCTGATTTCATGCTTCAGAACAATAGTTAAAGTCACTCACAGCCTTGGCTTCTGCACACCTGTGAAGCAGAGGCCCTTGGTTTGTACCTTGGTCGTGGTATAACATGGAAGGATTTCTGCTCTCTGCCTGGTAAATACTGTCTATTCCTCAACATTGTTAGAAGCATAGTATTTTCTCAAGTAAAAAAAATCTGATTCTGCAAAACTCATCTGGGAGTTAAGAGCAGCTGGGACCTTCTGTGATCAGGCCACATTATTCCAAAAGTTTATCCCTCGATGACAGATAAAATATGATGTGGCTTTGCTGTTTGCAAGTAGGATAAAGAGACTGGAAATTCATCACTCCAAGCCCTAGCCTTGTGACTGTTTTGTGATGCTTCACTTTTACCAATGAACTATGTTGAATCGGATTATAAAAGCAGAGTATTTTATTGCATGTGCCCTTTTTTGTAATGAACATATAGTTGTATTTGATGTTGCAGTTATAATGCAGTAAATAAATACATACGTATTTCTTTTTAAGGACTTTTAAATTATTTTGGGGGGTGGTTTCACATTTTTGCTGTGCTTATTTGTTACTGTCGGAGTGTTTGGACTGACCTAGAAACACCCAGAAGCGAAGCAACGATAAAATTTGCTGCTCTCTGCCTCTTTGCTCATGGACCACTGGAAGAAGGTTGTTCTGAATGTACCTGCTTCACTCTAGCCCTTTAAGGTTTAATAGAAATCGTCAGCTTTTCTGTGAGACTGTGCAGTTGTTTGAATAGAATTCTACCAGACCCAAAGAAAACGTGCATTTGCTAAACCATATTAAGATTCGGTATGATTTCTTACGGTGTTGGCCTCTGACACTCTCCCTGGGGGGTTGCCCCCAATCCCAAACCTGCTAAGACAAAGGGGAATTTTTTGAGGACCTCAGATTTGAAGTTAACGCTGATCACTTGTAGTGAGCAAGCAGTGTATTACCCTAACCACTGCCTATTTCTCTGAAGGGTAATCACTGCAGCATGTATGCGTGGATGCACAACTCTCATTAGCATCCAGGTAATTGCTGGTTTCTTTCCTGAATCTTTATGAGAGAGAGTCTGCCAGGATCTCTGACATCAAAGGGCTCCACAGGCAGTGACTTCTGAAGGAGTGGAAAACCACTACAATTTTTTGGTGAACCCATGGGCTAGGCTCCCTGTTGCTTTTATGAACACACTGAGCTTTATCCAGGTCTTTGACTTCTCTCAGGTATTTGGACCACATAGTCCTGTGCCTTCCTATGAGCTGTCCCCCGCTAAGCCCCAAAAGTGCAAATGCAAACACTGTGGCTGATCATAGCTGTGCCAATGTCTGTGGCTGTGATCAAAGCTGTGCCAAGATCAGAGCAGCAGCTCCAATTCCTCCCGGAAGAGAAAGGGGTGAAACAAGTCCAGGGCTGTAGGAACAGCAGGCTGTCATGGCGGGACAGTTATATTCCTGCAGAGGCTACAATCGATGCACAAAGGAAATTTCTGTTACTTTTTTTTTTTTTCTTTTGCAATGCATTTTTTCATCTCTCAGTTTATTTTCCGTGGAGCCAGAAAGTAGGCTTCTTTCTGTATATCAGACATGTTCTTCTGGAACTTGCAGAAAAATTTGGGACTTGATTTTGTCAAAGATGCTATACACAGACCAGGAAAGACACTTGTCCAGCAGGGACAAGAGAAAAGGGCCTAAGAATAGATAGAACAGCTCACATTTGTATGGTGAATTAGTATTTTGTTGACCAGGTTCAGGCTGCAAACAGCTCTGCAGCTGATCAGTGGGAGCTGAGACGGTCAATGAGAATTATTATAAACACGTTTAGAGGACAATGAAATACTCCTGGCAGTTAGAAATCTCTTAAGCCATATATTACTGGAGAAACACTTGCTTTAGATAGCAGCCCTGCTGCTATAGGATGGAAGTATCTGTTTAGGTTCTAGCAGCAAAAGGTGGCAAGTTCAATAAATAAAAATAAGAGGGTAAGACCCTCAAGTGAAGTAAATCAGTGTAGCTTCATTGAATCTGTTGGAACTAAGTCAGTTTACAGCAGTAAGAATCTGGCTCGTGGTCAACAGGGATTTTACAGAATGCTTAAAACCTCTCCATTTAGAGAGTTCTCTTCTGTCTGTGCACTAAATCGTATCCGCGCAAAAGTCCTTGCCCGTATAATGAGGTCATTTCGGATGTGAGCGTTCATTATACGCTTAGGTAAATTAAGGGGAAAAAACACCACGTCATTAGCAAAGTCTTAAAGGATGGAAGAAGGTTAGCGAGTGAGAACTATTTAAATAAAATCAATCTCAGCCGCGGAGAGTTAATGGGGAGTGGCTTTCCATGGAAAAGGGCTGATGGTGCGTTGATGCTGCACGTAGAAGCTGAGTCCTACGGCCGTGAGAGATTAAAAGCAGGGACTGAAGTTTTTTTCTAGGTTAATATTTCAAGCTTTCTAAATTTCATTCTTTGACATACCACGAATGCAGCCCCGGTTTCCAACTGCAGAAAAACGCTCTGATAAACACATATTGCTGGAGCAAATGAAACTGAAGGCTCATCCGGTTTTACCGTAGCACTCGTGGTATTAAGAGGGATTGTAATATAATCCTCTTCAATGAATAACCCTAACAGATGTTATCAGGGTTGCTCTGTACGAGCCGTGGACCTCTTGCTAGAACTCCCTCTGTGGAAGTCCAGTCCATAAATTGTCCTAATGGGCTGCCTGCCTCGTCCCGCTGCTGCAGCAGCATGAAAGGGAGCTGCTCACCAGCGGCCTTGAAAGCCGGCATTATTCCCATCTGGTTCGCATTACAATGCTGCTAAATATTTCATGCTTTTTGTTTTATAAACAAATAAGAGCAGAACTAATCTTTTTTGTTTAATGTGCCTTGATTGACATTTCAGTGAGGGGGGGGGAAAAGTTTGGGGTTTGTTTTGATTTTTTTTCTTGACTCTGGATCTTAATGTGGCTCTGCAAAAGCTTTTAATGGAAGATAGAGCAGGTCGCCATCGACTTTTCTGGTGGGCTTTTTATGGCACCATCGATACAGGAAAAGATAGGGGGGAAATCCAGATGATGGATGTGCTGTTCAATCAGCTGGGATTTCTGTGCTTGCGAGGAGATAACTCGATGAAGTGCCAACAGAGACAGGGAGCAGACGTTGACTGGATGTCAGCTCGAGACGGAACTCCCTCTGGCTGGGGCCGCTGGAAAACACAGCAGCTATTAGTCCCCCTTTGCCCTTTCACAGCGCCCTGTCAGGGGGTCCCCAAGCACTGCAGCCAGAGCCATCCATTAAACCAAAGACTCTGTTTAACCACCCCCCTGTTTTACAGGGGCCCTGGGGGGGTTCAGCTGGCGTTTTAACCTCCTGCTTCCCTGAACTCCTGCTGAGGGGGATGAGCAGAGGCATCCCCATGGACACGTCCCGACATAGGGCGGGCGGCCCACCTCCAACAGGAACCTTCACCCAGGGGAGAAGAGGCCATGGGGGGAACAGGTCTCCTCCCCTCCTGTGGAAATGGTGGACAAAGGTTTCCTTCCCATCCCAGGAAGGCCAGGCACAGAGCGTGGCCTCTCGGCCAATACTTCTCTGCTCGGCCGGTTGATGTGGCCTTTGGACAAACACCTTCACCAGGGCACCCACCGAGCTATGTTAGCCGTGAGGCCTCATCACGGGATGGGGTGGAAGGTAAGAAATGTCACTCAGAAAGGGATAAACGTTGAGAAAAGGTAAATATCCACTTTCTTGGCCTGGCGCAGCTTGGCCCTGCACTGGGGTGACTGTGTTGGTGCAGATATAGCTAAATCACCATGCCATTTTTGACCACTTAGTAATCCTTTTTGATGTCATTGCACAAACAGAAACGAGTTTGTCCAACTCACTCTCGAGAGGAATCCTTGGCAGTTATTGCAGGACGGATTTTTCCCCGACGGCTGACCCATTAGTTGCCCCATCCCTTCCTCCCGTAACCGCTGGCCTGAACTCAGAGGCAAGAGCGGGACCTGGGGACTGACCGTAACGCTTGCCTGAAAATGGGCTTCGTGACTTAGGCTGAACAAGACACCCAAGCAGTAAAATTATATACTGCTTTCTACATTACATTTCTTATTTTCCTAGCATTTTCCTCCTGAGTACCTCATGGCCTGCTTGCAAGGTTTAACTAAGTCTCAACACTCACCTGTGAATTAAGTTATTTTTGCTAATTACAGCTGAAATACTATTGCCAGAGCGGAAGACTGCCGTTCTTGAGCATCTCTCTGCAACAACACATGATAGTTTCACTCGGGATTGTAAAAATAAATTGTAACTTGTAATCGCCACGGTTCCTCGCACTCAATCATTTTCATTGTGGATTTTGACGTTCCACTTAAAAAATTTCAAATCCAGGAATAGTAAATGCCGAGTCATAAAAGCTTAGGAAATGGGTCGAATCCAGAGTGCAAGGCAGCATTACAGTGTCTGATCTGCTGTCTCTGATAATACCCTCACAAGACAAGGGTCTCTTTTTTTTTCATCCCTGAACAAATGAATTGCAGCATGTATGAAATCTCCAGAGGCCATCTGTGACTGTAATTCATTTACCCACCGTATTATGGAACAGATTTTTCCAGTGAGTTCAAAACTCGGGAAAGTGGGGGGAAGGTAGTAGTATGATGAGAAGGATCTGTGATCCATATCTAAAAATAAAAATATTATTCAATTGTCATATTTGATGGATAAAGTGTCTGACGTACCAGGCGAAGCCATAGCAACTAGATAAATATGTTTAAAACATTTAATTTTGATACATTAAGAATGAGTTGGAGCAGGGGCTTATCGACGCTGAAATTAAGCAGACATTTCTAAGTTCCTAAAAGCCTCTGATTTTGTTTAGCTTGGAAGAAATTTTCCCGTAGATAACCTGGAAGTGTAAGGGGAAGTTGGACTTGGTGCACAAAGGAGCAGCTCTGACAGGTCAGGACTAGCAATTACCTTTCTTCTTCATCTGTTATTTTCCAAATGCCAGCAGCCCCTACCTGATTTGCGTTAGACCGCACGAGGCCCCTCGGCAAACCTGCAGACCCTTGGCTTCTGCTTTTAAATTGAAATTAGTACGTTCATTTATGACCTTAGCTGCTACAAAAATATTTTTATATATAGGGCCCTCTCGATATTTCTGTAGTGCTGTTAACATTCAGTAATTGTAATTAGTAACACATCTTCATGAACAGCCAATTAGTTATGTGGCTGTAAGCGTCAGATTTCCTCCCCGAGTAATTCCAAGGAGGTCACCGAAGTTACAGCAGGAATGAATTCAGCCCACGGTGGCTGGCAGGGTTAGTGTTTACACTGCGTGTCATGTTGGTGCCCGCTGCAGGGTTTCACCTTCTGCACCAGCTCCTGTGTTTCTTCAAAAAATGGTAACATGCAGAAGAGGAAAATGGTGCAAACTTCTAAAAAGTGTTTTCTGTAGACATCTGACCAAGACTTATGGCTGCAGGAGGAAAATGTTCATATCCATGCGGTAATTAGGGGGCTGTACCTGAGCAGAGAAGGGTGGAAAGAAGGTGAGAGGAGCAACAGCCAGGAGCAGCAATGTAGTTTGCTGCCCGTCTGAAATCAATGGAAGGAGCTGCACTGAGCCTTTCGCCCGCAGCCCCTGCCACTTGAAAGCACCAGTGTCAAATTTTTCCTCCTAAGGCATCATGCCCTGAAATATCTTTCTTCTGAGCCAGTGCAGAAGTGAAGACGACACATGCATACTGTCTCGGAGTCTGTATGTAGCCTAATACTGCTAATATTGCTGTGCTACTGCTTTCAACATGACCATCGCAGCCCATTAAGGATAGAAGTAGCTGCAGATTGTATTTCTTTTTTGCTTATGCCCGCACATCTATAGCAGATAAAATGCTACGTGTAGCTTTTTGACTGAGAATCATAGAATCATAGAATCATCTAGGTTGGAAGAGACCCTTGGGATCATCAAGTCCAACCATCTACCCTACTCTACAAAGTTCTCCCCTACACCGTATCCCCCAGCACCACAAGGGCTCGCCTTGGTGAATGCAGAGACAAGGCAAGAGGCTGGTAAATAGACGCAGTTTAGGCTGCTCTCCATCTCAGCTTTGCTCGTCGCTCTGCAAAAGCTGAGGAAGATGATGAGCTACGTGACCGCTTTGGCATTACCGCTTAATTTACACAGGGTGGCAATTTGACCCCAGAAAACTGAAATCAAATTCAAAGAAAAACAAAAGCCATTCAAAACCCAAACTGCCCAAGACAAAACCAAGGAAATGGAAATAAGAGAAAGATGTGACAGCAAGGTTAAAAAAAAAGAAGAAAAAAAAAATAGCATTTACGTATGGAAAATAAAAAGGGTAAATGACAAATGAAGTGACAGCTTTCTAACAAAGGGAAAGGGAAAGCGGGGCGAGCTGCAGATGGAAATGCTGCACCAGGGGGAAGAGGAGGGAGCCGGCAGGGAGCGGGAGCGGGCAGGAAGGAGGGGGCTACACAGCACGCCTAGCACGGGGCTGGCCCAGTGGGAGGGTGACACAGAGGTGACAGCTCAATGCCACAACTGGCCTTTTGCAGAGGCACTGGATGGGGCTGAGATCTCTGTTCTGCCCCTGGCTGGGCCACAGGTGTCCTAGGATCACTGGAAGAACCAGGGTGAATTCTTGCTGTCCCAGGGAATCTGGCTCACAAAAGTGCAAAGGAATTGGGGGAACCTGATCTTTTCCATGACCAGCTGTGGGTACCTGACTTGCAGGAGACCCACAAGATGCAGGACTTGGGGTTGGAGCGAAAGCACAGCCTTGGGCATGGCCACGTGCTCTGCAGGGCACAGGAGCCACATTCTGCTGCTGCCAGGAGATGCTGGTGCCACCTCCCATCCACCCTGGACGGCTGAGGTGCAGTGAGACCTCCAGGAACTGACTTGGAAATAGGGGTTAAACAGGGTTCTGTAATGCTTCTGATGAAATTTGTTCCCCAGCTACATTCCCTGAAGCAGAGCTGGATTTTCCAAGGGGAGCAGAGACAGCCGGGCTCCAGCCATCAGCCTGGAGGGGCAAGGCTATGTCAGGGATCTGCTGCGCACACTTCAGCCTGTTTCCTCAGAGCCCAGTAGAAAAGCGAATTGCCTTCTGCTAAAAGTCATGTCTAGAGGTACTTTTAAATAACATTTTCAATCAGGAGTCACATTCCTCATGGTAGGAAATTCCAAACCGATCTTCTTCCATGTTCACTGTCTTGCTGCATTTGGCTCTCCAACTCCCTCTCGGCAGTGAGCCGGGAGGAAGAGTGCTCCTGGCACAAGGGGATGCCCGATCTCCCGCAGAGGAGCCGGAGGCTGCACAGCAGCCACCCCTGGCCCCGCTCACGGCTGGCTGGCAGGCAGGCTGGCAGGGAACCAGCAAGGCTGGTCTCCATCCAATGTTTGGCAGAACTAACCCATACCCACAGGATCCTTATAACCAGCAGTTTTCTCCTGGCTCCATTTTGCTGCCTCCAAAACCATCTTTATGGCCAACAGAAATTGGCTTCAGACCATGCCCACTGCCACACAGCACCCACAAGCTGTGCCTTTGCCTTCTGGGCTGTCTCCAGCCACCTTGGATGATCCCAGTCCTTCTTTCAGCCCCTGCCAGGGGGTGGTGGCAAGGGGCAGCACAGCTGCCCACCAGAAGCATAGTTCTCTCCAGCGGGCACCTGGCAAAGCTTGAGGAAAGCTAGAGGGAAAGGTTTGTTGGAGAGAAAGGTTAAATTTCTGCACGAATAAAGTCAATCTCTGCTAGTGCCTGCCTGCCATGCTGGAAGGGCAGCTGGTGAGCCTGGGTACCTCCTTTCACTTCAGAGCACCCCTCCTGAAACTGGAGGTTTCATCCCAGGATGAGAAAGCTTGGCCACTCTTGTCTTCCCGGGGTCAAATTTTGAGAAGAGCTGCTCCTGCTCTTGTACATGTGGTATTTTTCCTTGACAGAAGACTTGCCTTGCCCAAGTTACTGTTATGGTGTTTTAACCACTAAGTCATCCACATTGGTTTTGATGTGAGAAGAGACAAATGTGGCAATTAGAAAGAACTGGTGCAGTGCCACAGTATTTTGTGGTGTGTTTGGCAGCTCTATCCCCTACCCACCTGACATGGCAGAGTACGTTACCCTGTGAGCTGGCAGGGGTAATAGATATGGGAATGGCCAATACATGCATTGCTGGGCAATTCCTCTATGACAGCAAAACGTTGCTAAATTTCTGATGGCAGAAAACAGGCTCATGAGAAGAAGTCTCATGTTAAGCAGGAGGAGGAGAAATGTAAGCATTTCCTTTGGTGCCAACTGGAAGTCAACATCTTGGAGAGCTGTGTTGGATCAAGCTGGTAATCCAAGGTAGCACCATACTATTGTGAACACAGGTTTCACGCTTTTGGTATCTGCAGCTGGATGTCACATTCTTCTGAATGTCTTTGCCTAAACTTGGGGAAAAACTCAGGTTCAATAAAAAATGACAGTAGTTGTGTTAGGGCACAGGAAGCTCTTGCTTGCATTTCATTGATATTGGAGAGAGAAGGAAGCCAGAACATTTCTACTGGCACATAACCAGCATCTAACATCTAACAAAAATCACATTCAGCACTGCCCACTCTCTGCTCGGATAAGCACCGGCAGAAGTGCTAGCAGCTGGCTGAAAAAGAATCACTTCTATTTTTAAATCCATTTGTGTTAGCATCTTACCTGCGAGGAGCCTGGGCTCGCTCACTCACTCAGTAGAAAGATGCCAGATGAGAGTGGCTGGGACTGGACTATGATCTTCAGAATGAAAGATTATCTGATTTATTTGTGTTATGGTTTGAGAAAGCCCATAACAATATATTGTCGTTTAGACAATTATTCTATCACCCGGTGACCCCTCCCCACCCGGAAAGGGGAATTGAGGAACAGAAAAGGAACACAAGGGTTGAAATACAAATAGATTTAATAGACTAAGACTAAATAATTAACAATAATACTAAGAACCAGTATTAATCCCGATACTGATATAAG
>JAOXNO010000041.1:7347475-7370205 GCA_028565335.1 Limnodromus scolopaceus | reverse complement strand
TATTAGATAGTTCCACTTTTTTCTCTATCCCTGGAAATCAGCTTCATGCTGAAGGAGAAATGGTCTTCCAGGTAAGGCAGTGGACTTGTTTGATATGACCTGTCTCCATTGCTCTGCTATCAATTTCTTATGTGATCTGGTCCTGAAATAATATAAATTTTCCCTCTCGTAAATAAAGATAATTATATGTGTGGCAGCTTAAATGGAAATATATATTGATGTTTTTGAGACTACTAATAACACAAATGCCATAGAACAGCTTTATAACTACCTCTAAGCAAATATTCACATCTATCAGCATCAGAAGAAGCAGATCCTGGTTTGAGGTGAATTTGCATCTTGTAGCTGATTTTTTTTTTTTTTAAACTTGGTGGGCTAAAGCTGCAACATGTGCTTGCAAGAGAAGTCTTTATGAATGTCCTTAGCACCGGAAAGAGCTCAATCAAAATTACCTTTTATTACACACAGGATGTGTACTTCATCTGTGAAAGACAACTTGAATGATGGGTGGATTTTTATGCCTAATAAAGTATTAACCATGATCTAAACTTTTCCTGCAGTTAAAGTATTTAGAATGGCTCTTGCCTGTGTGGATTCTCTGATGTCTCTCTCTTCTACCTGGCTGCTTATTTAACATGGAAATTGCAAGAATATCCTATCTTTGTGATATCTGCTCCTCAATCAAATCTGGTTGACACCGGTCCACGAGTTCAAAAGTTATTACGGGAAGGTCAGATGGAGATGCACAAACATGGAGTGTCATCACATAAGCGTTTTTATTCAAGCTAAAGATAGAAAACTGATGAAAAACCCAAAAAATACTTTAAAAGGTGAAGCTTGGGCTGGAGAAAATTGTTTCCATCTCCAGTATTAACCATCAGTATTTTACTGTCTGCCGTCAGCGTGTCTATGGGGTGCAGGGTAACCTACTGGCCCTGGTGGTGGTTTCTGTGATATGAACACTGGGAAGTTGTACCACAACCTCGTTACCTGAAGGACTAGTACACGGGTGTAACTGTTGCCTTTGGGGAGGAAAAGCTTCTGGTCCCTCCCTGTGTAGTTCGGTTGCCAAATCATCCCTTCTACAGGAGCCTCTCCAGGGAATGCCACTGCCCCCTAACTTACATATTTTGATATCACAAATAAACACGGAAACAGAATGAAGCCAAGACTCATATGGGAATTTCTGAAAAAATTTGGATCAAAATCCTCATGGTGGGGCCCTGGGAGGGTTGGGAGCCTCCAGCATTGGTACCTTGCTGACACACCTGTGAGGGTACATCACTCTTTCCCCATAAGATCTTCCCCAGGACAACAAACCCACCAGCCCATAAGGCACCAAATCCATCTCTTTCAGTGAAGATGATGGACCCTGATGTATCCCAGTGGAGCATGGCTTACCCAAGCCAAAGCCATTGGGTCACTTTATCAGAGAGTAGCTTTTTGCAGGCATGAGACTTGCTTTTCTTTGTCTACCCAAAGCCTAGGGGGTTTCGGTGTTGCAGAGAACCGTTTCTATTCCACCTGCTGTCTGCCACAAAGGTGTAGTTGTGCTGCCACGCAAAACGGAGACGGCTGCAGAAAAGCACCCAGACTGCCTCAACAAAAGGCCCTAAATGTGAGGGAAACGTCAAAAAAAAAGCAGGGTAGCTCAGCCAATGCAAACATGTAAGAAACTGTGCAAGGGCTCAGAAGAGAAACCAGATTGCTGTTGAAATAGCTGGTTAACATTTTGTCTGGAAGCACAGCTTCAATAAAATAGGTAAGGAAACCAGCTAAGGACCCCCAATGGCAAACATATTTATTGAGAATCCAATAAAAGTCTCAGAACAAATAGCCTGAAGGACCTGTAGACACAGCCTCTGCTGTAATAAAAATGCAATACAAGGCATCAGGGAAATGGTAAGGGAAAAGGGCTGCTCCATGAGAAAACCAAACAAGAATCCCAGAGCACGAGGCCTGGAGACACAGGCTGGGATGTAATAAAATAAATGCCATTGGGGAAAAAGAAAGAAAAACAAAACATCTAACAAAGGCACAAAGAAGCCCCAGATACCCCAGCTAGTCTAGAAAATCAGCACAAGTTGCCGTAAAAACACATGGGAAAATAGGAAAAGAATAATGGCTGCAAAGTGATCGGCTCCTGCAGGTACCTGAAGGCAGCAAGCAGGCAAAGGTCCACAGGAAGCCATGTCAGCTGCAGTAAACTCTGAGGGGGCCTAGGAGACAAACCTGTAAAAGGTGACAAAACAGCAGCCTCGGAGGGGCTAAATCTCTGCACTGGAGAGAGATTGACGTTAAATGCAAACCTCCACATTGCATGGAGCTGTGATTTTTGGTTTACTTATCTTGGTCAGTAAAACTTTTCTGTAGGTACAAAAAGATGCTAGAGAATTTCATTATAAATGCACAGGAAAATTTGGTTTCAGGTACAATTGTTGGCTCAAAGGGTTCAATCTATAGCCGCTTATTGTGAATTTTCATGTACCATAAAAGCAGCTGGGAAAATGGGCAACTATTTATTGTCAAAGTCATTGTCATGTTAAGTACTGCTAATGAAAATGACATAAAATAAGGGTTGGTAGGAATAAGCAAGAAGTTTTATTAAGGCAAATGAGCAAATTGCGAAAGAAGGTGATTTTCATTTCCTGGCTTCAGTTGCACGCTGCAGATCATGGTCATAAAAGAGCAGTTGCCTGTCGCAAGGCAAGGACCTGTGTCCTCGGGGTGTGCTGCTCCCTGGACCCCTGCCCTGCTAACAGAAAGCGTGTATGGACAGGAGAAGTCTAGGCTGGCACCTCAGGAGGACATCTTCCTGGCTGGTGGCAATTTAGCCTGCCTCGCTAGGGAGAGATGTTTCAATATAAGTGGGTCTGCCATAGATGTTTCTCATTGCCACCCCTGGTTTTACCACCAGCAAGCCAGGGCAGAGTGTCATGATTCTGCCTGGGTTTGGGCAAGGATGCCCTCAGGACAACGCAAGGTGCAGATGTCACCTGATTCTCTCCAGATAAATGCCAGCCTTGGAGGAGCTGTAGCACACTCTCTCGCTACGAATAACACATCTCTGCAGTTGGGATTTTTGAGTATCTTCAAAAATTGATTGAACCCATGCCTGGAGGTTTTTTTCTTTTTTTTTTTTTTTTTTTATTTTAAGATATATACTTCTCCTGGAACAACCACAGAGTTAATTTGCTTAGAAATGTGTTAGACGTTGGCAGTACAAAGTATGTTTTTGTTTACAAGCCTCTGAACTAGGAAACCTAACACTGACGATTAAGTCAGGTCCATGAATTCACTTACCAAGTTTTACTTTACATCGCTGGCAAAGAAACACATGCTTTTTCAACAACTCTCCTTCCACCCGTTTGTTACCTCTGTTCCTTGCACCAGTTCCTCTAATGCACCTACACTCCTGAAATTGTCCTTCCTGAACTGGGCTTCCTGTGCTGCAACGGTCCTAGGGTTTGCTGGGCACCTGCTTTAATGGTAGAGGATGGTATTTTTAAAATTCCTGGATGACCCTTCAGTTGAGCAGGTGACAGGCTGTTCCTCACTGCCTAGATCTCTCCAGCTCCCATCGACACCTTGGGGTGGACTTTGCCGCCCTCAGGTTATTCACAGTGTCGCTCCCTGATGAGGAGACCTCAAGTTATAGCCACTTCTTCCAGTTGTCAGGACAACTGGTGTGGGTTTATCTGCCAATACCCAAGTAGTTTCCATCCACTGTGATGCCACGAAGTGCTGCGAGGACACAGAGGTGTCTGCAGTTCGCAAAGCCGTACGAGCAGGGGTGCTCTCATCACACGCAGGTCTGGAAGGAAGAAAGCCTGAAAAGACCAGTTACAGCAAAAAGGTTAAGCTGTTATTATGTCTGTGGTCCAGAAAAGTGGCGAGCTGAGCTCATTCCACCAAGTCTCTTGCTAATCTGGGGCTCTCATGGGTGTGAAATATTATCAGCTGTTAGAGTTATTAACCAGTGTTAACCAGGTAGTGCATGCACTGAGCTGTGTTTAAGGTTAACTGTGCCATTAAGGGCTTACAAACTCAATTAAACATTTTAGTGCTCAACAGTTAATGGTTAATTTCTGCAGTTGTCCTGTTTCCAATTACTATTCATATATAATGTAAGCAGCATGGCATCACACTTCAACTCAAGACAGACCGATTTTTTTTTAATATATTTTAAACCAGCAGAAGGTTTCACTTAATTGCGTAATACCCAATATTTAGTATTCCTGCAGTGTCTTTGAAATCCCTCTTAAATCCTGAGTATTTTCACCTTTCTTTTTCCATTATTATCACTGCTCCCTGCTTCACGTGTGCTCATCTAACCCTGCAAGGGTGTGGAGGTGTTCTCCACGTTGTGCCATCACCCTGCTACCAACAGGGAGGAGGACACGCTGAGAAACATGCTCTGGCACTGCTGGTCCCCCCGGTCACCATGAGAGACTCCGAGCTTTTCTTTTTTCTCTCTCGTTGGAAATGACTTGGGAAGCTCACAACCCACAAATGGTATTGAGCTCAAACGTAGATTTAAAAGCCTAAATTTGAGCCCACTGAGTTTGGAAAAAATTAAGCAACAATAGCCTTCTTGTAAGATCAACTCTGATAAGGGTTGACTAAATCTGCAGATGGAGTTAACTGGAAAGTTCTGAGTCCTGGAGTTACACCTGGGTGGAAGAAAAGCAGCTACTGTCAGTAAAGAGAAAGAGTGAATAAATCAGCTCTCCACTAATGAGACAAATAAATTCATAACTAGAAGCTGCATTCTTACCAACTCACCCATTAGGAAAAATCAATTCCTTTCTATGCACGCAATTGTGATATTCCTCCTGAGAAATACTCTCAGTTCAGCACAGAACATGAACGCATACCTAGCTCTGCACATGCGAGTAAATCTATGCTTATCATTAAATCGAAGTAAAGAATATAATTAAATTGAAATTAAATATGAAATCCCTTTGGAATTACTCATGAGCTTGAAATTCAGTCATTTAAATGCAATGTTGAACTGGGGCATCTGGGAGAAAAGGACCCAGGGAGACGCAGAGGGAGCTAGGCTTGCAAAACTCTCTGAGATGGTTTCACAAGCACTTTCAGCCACCTGATGATTGCACTGTTATTAAAAAGGCATGTCCCACCTCTTCACCTTCTCGTGCTTCCCCAGCACAGCAATCATCCAGGTTGTTTGGTCAACTGAATCAGCAAACTGATCCGGACAAAAAACAATCCTACAAAAAGCCCAATCCTTTTTAGATGTGTGTGCTCTCCGATTGCTCTAACCGCATGGCCACGCAACTGCAGGCACTGGCCTGTGAGAGAGAGGGGTGAGGGGACAGGGGTGATCCCACCTCTTGTGGTGGCTGCAGAGTCTTCAGCTGGTCAAGCTGATAGGGAAACCTGATGTGCTCTGAGGGTCTATTACAAAGTTTGTGTCATTTGGAAAGTCTTTGCAGTCACTTCTGATCTGTCCTGTTGCATGTGAAATCATGGCTCTTTGAGTCATTCTTTCAGGTAGGTGAGATTTTTGGAGGGTATCTAGAGACATAAAGTTCTTTGTGATTCACAGAGGTGCAGCACCAATGCCTCATATGGCTATATGGGCTACAGTTATAGTTCTGCTTTCTCTGCAGAAAAGATGTGGGCCACCCAATGTTAGAAATCTATTTTTTTTCTAAAAGAAACATCAAGAGGATTCACTAACCCCAGTGCTATAAGTTCATGTGATGGCATATCTAAAAATTACCATGGATGGAGATAACAGGTGGTTGGGGCCCAGAATTTGCCTAGGCATCTCCAAATTTTTGGGGTGAGATTCATTCTTCCCAGGTGTACAGAGGTTTTATGGTACAGGTACAGCTGTTCTGGGCAGAAGTCTCCACTCTGGTGGTTGTTCAGAAGCTGGGAAGAAACTCCAGCAACATGTAAGGTCTGTCCTAACCCTCGGTGCTTCTTGCTCCAAACGTTAGGAGCACTTTTTAACCTTGTTGTGTCCCACAGAAAGACAGACTATTGGGCACCTCTAAATGGCCCCCACCAAGTCCCTATACAGGAGAGACCAGCTGACAAAAACCTGTCAACAGAGAGCAAGAATGAAGCATGAACGAGGTCCTTCATGGCATCACTGGATGAGATTCACATGGGTTGTGCAAGTATGAGCAGTGTAGAACGGATCCAAAAATGTAGGATTTACCTATCAAAAGATAATGTGTGGCTGACATTTCCCTTCATTTAAGCTAGTGAAAATGCAGGAACAGACAATCCTGCTTAAGGATGTGTGAGCTTAGTGCTGAGCACCTCACTGAAGACATCTATTTTTATCAGGCATTTATCTTACAATAGCGATGGCACCTCTAACCAAGACCAGGCCACCAGAGTAGAGAATAACCCCAGCTCCCTACAAAGAGACTAAATCAACTGACGAGTTGAAAGGCTCTCTCAGACCTCATAGAATTTTTTTCTTTGTTTTGTTTTGGTTTTTTTCTCAGTGGAAACTCAGAAAAGCACTCAAGTGGATGGCAAAGGATCTCACAAATATCTTGTATAATTTGGCAACCACCATGTTCCACATCTAATTTCATTACAGCGCATTGAATGTTTTGGGAGGTTTTATAATGGTTTTTGCACCTTTAACAACATGTTGATTATTGCATTTTGAAATAACTCACTTCTTTAAGAATAACTTAAGTGAAAATTTCATTTAGAATTGCAACACCTGGAGAAAATCAACATCATGTGACTTGTAGGCACTTCTAAACAGGAAATACTCCATTTATTTTTTTAGCTGTGTTTGTGTAATAAAGTCTAGCATCCAAGTGCGAGCAACACATTTTCTTGTTTTATTAAACAGCATGAAAGGATTTATTACTTCTCCACCGAATGCACTTCTGGCACCAAATGGAGCTGGACAATAATTGTCAGGCACTGAGTTTAACATTACGAGAAAACACCTTTGGTGGAGTTCAGAGTTTATTGTATAATGAAAAATACACCTAGATGGTGAGGCTTCCTTTGAGAATTTGCTTGGTGAGTGTAATCTCAGGTACTGCTGCTTAATAAATTGGATTCTTTGAAATAGAAATTAAAGTACTGAAATAACATCTAAGAAGGTTATTTTTCTTTTCCTCCTCCAGCTATATGAAGTTCCTTGAGGAGGAAAATAAAAATAGAGGGAATGGAGAACACTTCTTTTACCACTCAACAGGTTAGGGCCGCAAGATGCTCTCAAAGAGCAGTGCACCATACTCGGGACTTTTCTCCCGTTCTCCTCTGATCCCTCTCAACTGCAGTGGCTGTTCCTGTCCCTGTGGTCCTACCCCAGGCCAGAGCTGGGCATGAAGGACTTTCCTCTCTGTTTTTATTCCCTGTATTGGAGGGGAAATGTGCCCTGGGCAGGGTAGGAAATGTGCCCCCAAGAAGATGGGCTTGGCTGGAAAGAAGTTGCAGTTTTTTGCAGATGTGCAGCGTTCTTGCACTCGCAAGCCCCTGAAACAGAGGCTGATGAGCAAAGGGAGAGATGTGGTTAAAATCCAAGTCCTGCTCTTCAGAGGATGAACAGAGGGGACCAATCTGCAGCAAAAGTCTCCTGCATCTCGTACAGGCAAAGGTCCCCATGCAAAGTGGCTCGAAATGGGGCAACAGAGCTTTTGTGCTCTCTTGACACTGTCACAAATGACTGCTCAAGGTCGAAACGAGGAAAAGACCCTGTATATCTCAATGGTCCTGGACTGACAAATTCCCCCCAAGGTCTCAGTGGAGCATTGCAACACTCAACATATGATTCCTTTTCCACCAAGACTGGCAGTGCATGTGTTACAGGTTTCAGGTTAACTACAGGAATGGGGAAATGCTTTACACAATCCCCAAATTAGGGGTTCTGAGTAATGAAAAAGCCCTCCCATTAACTGCCTTCCTCGGTGCAGGACAGCAGGCTCTGGGCATGTCCTGGCCCCTGCCCCAGGGGTGAAAGGCAGGAAGATGGGGAGGGGGCAGGGGTGGGCCCGGTCCCCCCTCATGCAGGGAAACACTGAAAAGCTTCTTTCTGAGAACTGCCGCGCTCTTTGTCTTTAACATATTGTCCTGGTTTGAGAGACACAGGACTAACTTTTCTTCTAATGCTGGGGAAAATTTGTACTTTTTGAAGACTCTAGTGTCTGAATTTGTGAAAATATTTACTTTATAGCCAGCCAGGCTCTGTGGGATTCAAGTTCAGTGTTTTCAAGCTTTGCCAGGTGCAGGGACAAGGACGAGTAAGGCCTGGGTATTTACAAGGAGGAGCAAGGCCTGGGCATTTGACCTGGGCTGGCCAACAGGATTATTTCATAACATCAACATCACATTCAATATAAATTAGAAAAGTTTGCCGCGTAGCTCTCTCTCCCTTGATGGTGGCAGTCCAGACAACTCCTTGCCCCGGTGCCGGACCCCTGAGGCCTTCCCTTCCTCCTGAAGCCATTGCGCTGGCAGTGTCCGCCATTTGCTGTCCCTGCTGGGAATGCACAGCTTCCCACTGATAGAATGGGCTGAGTATAATTCCTGTATATCTTATATCAGTATTGGGATTAATACTGGTTCTTTAGTATTATTGTTAATTATTTAGTCTTAGTCTATTAAATCTATTTCTATTTTAACCCTTGTGTTTCTTTGTGTCCCCTGATTCCCCTTTCTGGGTGGGAAGGGGTCATCAGGTGATAGAATAATTGTCTAAACAACAGTAGATTGTTACGGGTTTTCCGTAATTAGCGAACCGTAAATTAGTAAATCGGGTTATAAGGGGGAAACCTCACTTTTATTTCCTGCATCGTGTTAGCCCCTGGTGCGGGTTTAACACTCCCACCACCACCCCCAGAGCGCCACATCTCAAAAGCGTGCCCGGGCCCCCCGCAGCAAAGCCGAGATGCTGGAAGGCGCCAGGAGAGGGCAGCGGTGCCCAGGGCTGGGCTGCCCGGGGGTAGGAGCCCTGCCCAGCGGCGGGGGGCTGCGGCCGGCTGGGCTCCCTCCGACCCGCTGCCACCGGCACCGCCATCCCACCCCCCCAGCCCCCAAAACAGGGAGGGTGCACACAGACAGGCATTAAGGGTGATTTTCTTCATCAACCATACGGACTTCCAATTTGCTTCTCAGCTGAGATTCAGTGTTTCCGTTGACAGTGACTCATCGTAGAATCATGGAATCGTCTGGGTTGAAAGCCACCTTTAAGATCATCGAGTCCCAACCATCAGCCTAACACTGACAAAGCCACCGCTAAACCATGTCCCTCAGCACCACGTCTACCCGTCTTTTAAATACCTCCAGGGATGGTGACTCAACCACTTCCTTGGACAGCCTGTTCCAACGCTTGAGAACCCTTTCTGTGAAGAAATTTTTCCACATAGCCATCCTAAACCTCCCCTGGCACAACTTGAGGAGGCCGTTTCCTGCTACTTGGGAGACATATAGAAAACCATCTTGTGACCATCACCCAACTGTAGTACAGGCAATTTCTTAAGGAGCTGCAAGTTTTAAGGTCAGGTGAGACCTTTACAGTGAGACACTTCACTGTCCTGGCTGAAATGAGCCTTGCATTGTGATCCCTGCAAACAGCACAGATCCCTGTGGAGACCTCTCCTGTGTGTTTGGAATGTGGAGCATGATGGACGTGCAGTGGGAAAGAGGGGTCCTCCTCTTCTTGCACCTTTTGATTCTCCCAGTGCCAGCCAGTTCCAGGAGAGGACACGAGACAAGATGCCCCTCCTGCCTGACCCCATCTGACCAACTCTGTGCTCCCATTTCTCCACAGTGAAGAAGAGCTGCCATGTATGTTTTCTTTATTTCAGTTGCTGCTTGTGAGTTTAAATGATCCGTTTCACTTGCGTGGACTGCAGATCTCATTGGCAATGCATGAGAACCACAGGTGAAGCAAACTGGAAACAAAATAAAAACCTGTTGATGAGCCTTACTGCAGGAAATACAGAAAATCACAGCCAGTAAATATAGTTAAAAGTGAGATAAATCTCTAAAACTGTTTATGCTTTTACATACTAATGTCTTCATCCAGAAAATAGTTATGCACAAAGGTAATGTTACCAACCATGATAACCCCATCATGGCACCTTTGCCGTGGGTATTTGCATTTTTATAGAACCAGAAGCCACAAGAAGATCTTTCAGTTCTACCTCAGTTATGCAAATTGCAAGATATGACATCGTTTTGAACATGTAGAAAAATGACATTTTGAGGAAAATTATTATAATTAATAGATATTATAGGCTCAAGACCTGATTATAAATAACAAGGTCATTGCTAAAATGGGGATACTTTCCAACCAGTTTTAAAATTGGCCTGGCAAAAAATAGGTCAGGCCATCCTAAGTGGCATTTGCAGCATGGTTCCAGGCAGTTCTGAAATCAATTTGGAGGAACTGATTTAAAACCTATATGAGATATATCATACAAATTACAACCTCAGGGAACTCACAGTGTTTTTATGTGATTTTGCTCTGAGCATGAGACTTTGGTTTCAAAAAAACAGAATAATATCTGAACCTAAGAAATCATATGTGAGAGAGAAGTGATCAGAAAATGTCCTGAAAACAGTCTTTCTCTTATACTATAGGTGTGTAAGGAAAATGAATGGTGAACTTCTGAAGCAGTTCTTAGGGCCATCCTCATTACCTTCATAACTCCCACTCCTTACAGATCACAGATGTCTCCTTGCAATCAGACCCTGGGGTCACTGATCTGGGGCATCAAGTCTTCATTTGGCTGGGAAACAACTCCTTCTGAATACTGCCATTGCACACACAAACGTACACACTGTATAAAGGCTGTGCCTATGGAAAAATGCAGCTGGGATTCGAGCCATTGCTTATATTTATACTGTGTGTGCTTTTTCATAAAAAATATTGTGTGTGATACTGATGGCAATTCTTGGGTGACTAGACAGCCCCGTGCCCAGAGACTGTTTCCACAGACAGAAAAACCTAGCCTGATAACTCATATTTGGTGAAACTGAAGTCTGGTAGGAGTAAAAATAATTACAAGTAAGATGTGACTGCTTCCAAGTTTCTACACAGAAAGCTAGAGCTGGCACTCTTATCTCATGCTAACAGACGGGACATTGTTCCTGTCTGACAACTCAGCAAAGGAGCTAAGCATGTGCTTAGATATGAACGAGGGAGGGAGAAAAACACGATCAGATGTAGCTCTTCTTCCTAGGTGGGCCTGGACCCCAGAGGTGTCTTGGGATGAGGAGGCGGTCATTAGAAATCATAGAATCATAGAATCATAGGTCAGGTAATTACATCAGGATTAGCCAGAAAAGATTCCCTCTCAAGAAGGGACGGAGTTGGGAAGACTCACATGGCATTGACAAAACATATGACAATCTTAAAACCAAGCCAATAAACACATAGCCAGCCTCCAAGTCAAGTCCTCTCCAGCATCATCCTCGTGAAACACATGCAGATGGCAATAATTCCATCACCCCAGTGTCTGGGACCTGTGCAGGAAGAGGTTAATTCCCTCTCAGCCTCTATGGCACAAAGTAAAAGCTCTTGTTATTTTTGTTTTGTTTTTTTAAAAATGGTGTGGAGAAAGAGGCAGGCTTTAAATATTTGCGTAGGCTGCTTGGCAACAAATTGCATGTGATCTTTATAAAAACAATGAGTTCTCATAGAATTTACACTGTGTTTGAACTGGGTGCTAGTGGCTCCCAACCAGTGCTCAATGGATGGTTTGTGGGAAGTAACAGCAAGAGAGAGGGGTTATATTGTGCATTGTGTGCTGGTACTCCAGCTCTCCAGCTGTCAGAAGTTGAGGACCAGAGTGGGAATAAAGCTGGGGCTTTTGGAGAACGTTGAATGCATTAGGTGGGACCTGCCACTGGCTGTGGTGAGGTGCTGAAGGCCACTGCTGTGGGGTGCAATCCATACGCACAGCATGGTGCTCCCGAATACAGGCGATGGCTGCAGACCTGTCTCCTTCCCCTTCAGGAAATCAGCTGCCTACCCAGTATTTTTCCTTCAGAAATGATATCTACTTGTCTGCGGTAAAGGTGCTATTAAACAGATTGTAATCCTTTCCCTATCAGCTGAGAACTGATTTAAAACTGATATATTGTCTCTTCAGCCAAGCGGAAAGGCAGAGCATACTTGCGCTTTTAGCTGCTCAAAGCTCATTGAAACCCGCTCCGAAATCATGAGATTTCTCAAAACAGTAAGCACTAACTTTTTTATTTCTTCTTCTCCCTCCCCCCCCCATCCATTTTGTCCCTTTCACCTTTAGGATACAACTGTAGCATGTTTTCTTAGGTTTCTTCCACTACTACTGAAGCCAAAAACATACTTTGCCCCCCCAAAAATTATCTTCCTGTTGGGAAAATGGACTTTTAAGCAAGTATCATTTGCAAAAGCAGGAAAAGAAACCAGTGATGATTCCTGGTATTGGGTTTGCAACCCCTCCCATAATCTGGGGAGGTTACATCATTTCCCTGCATGGATGGCCTTGGGTTAGGACCTTTTGAACCATTCCTGGTGAGGGCAGAGGGGATAAGCGCATGCAATACCAATGGAGTTCCAACAGAGCTTCCAGTCTTGTAAATAAGAAAATATTATTTCAGAGAAGTTCAGTGCCTTGCACATGATCCTGTGTGCCCTAAACCAGAGCCAAGGACAAACTAATGTCCAGATTTTCCAAATTCAGATGCTTTGAATTCAGTGAATGATGATGGTAACTTCCTGTAGGCATGTACTACTTGTGTTTTAACTCTCCGAATATACCTAAGAAAAGGTGGCTTGTGCACAGATGTGTATGACTGGTAGAGATGCCCCTGAACAAACTCAGACATGTTCACATGTTCACGTTCCACCAACACCACTCTTCTGTTTACTCCTATATTCATTAATTACATATATATATGTATATATATGTACATACTTAGATAATTTTATACACACTGGTGGCAGAGGGGACATACAGGCTACATACATACGCAGGTATGAACGGTGCTATGACAAATACCTAGCAACATGTGCTTTCAAATGTCGTGGCAATAGTTTTGTCCATAAATGCAGGACAACCCTGCAAAAAATGGACTGTGTGTTTTAGTGACTGTCTCGCTGAATTGATAGCAGAGGATTAAATTATGACTATCAAACCATTCACCTTTGTCAATGGATCTAATCGCAATCTGTTTGATAGTGACAAAAAAAATGCCGTCTGACGGCAGCTTTGTAGCTTTGTGAATGAGTGAATTAGTTCCTGCTGGCTGAGCACTAACTGCAAACTGTTATCACTTCGCAGTTGCTGTTACTGCTTTTGCTTTACTCAATGGCTTCCTTTTCCAAGGTAGAAACCTGTAAGGAATGGAATTAAAACTCTTTGACCTAGTCTGTGTAAGAGCTGGAAAAATGAAAAGAAAAACAATACCCTTTTAAGATAAACCTCACGAAACTAAAGGCAAAGAACCATTAGACAGATCCTCTGATGTGGCTTTTATATTGCCATTACACTTCACACAATTAACCCACTTTTGAATAAACTGTACTGTGTTTGAGTATGGCACATCTTCTCGAAAGGCATGCTCTCTTTCTGAAGACAGTAAGAGTTGGCAAATTGTCATTTCTCTGGATGACTGACTCACTATTAAAATCTCCTCATTTGGATTCGTCTTGGCTTCAGCTTCTGGCCATTGGTCTTTGTCTTTCTTGTCCCCAGTGTATTTAAAAACCCCTTGGTGCCTGGTGCTTTCTTCTTAAGAAGAAAATTAACCGTATGTGTGAAGAGCCCTGAACACTTTTGCCTCTTCAAGAAAAACTTCAATGGTATTTCAGCAATCTTTTAAGAAAGAGCTCCTGGACAGATACGTATTTTTTTAAACAAATTGTGTAATAAAATGCAACAAGATGTGTAAAAGCAGGTAAAAATCACTGAATACAAAAGGCAGAACTTTCCAGCACAATGGCACGTGGTCACATATTCACCGCATCCTGGAATCTCAAAGAGCGCCCATAGAAGTTTGTTTGAATTAAATGGGCTAAGCCATTGACTTATATAAAACATATATATATAATCCTTGGATGTTCAAGCTCTGGGAATTGGGCAGCCTTTCTTGATCTTACCAAATCTAGGAGATTTGGCAGATTTTCACACTGGCATTTCTACAGTCTTGGAAACAGTTACTGCTACTGGGACTTCCATTCAAACCCATCACACACTACTGTCTTGGTTTCGGGAGGCAGGAGATTGCACCTTTTTTTTTTTTTTTTAACCAGTTCTTCCAAGGGGAGAATTAGAGATTGTTTTCCATCCCCAAACTTTCTTTTCAAATTGCAGTAGTTGAATTTTGTACTATGATATCATCTGCCAATTCAAGTCAAGGGAGTTGTAACATTAACTGGATGTATCCCCGAGCCTTTCTCAGAAGGAAAGTACAAACATTTCCACCAAAGCTGGCTAAAGAGTATATGTCAAGTGATGATGCTTCATACTCTTGTCTTCCTCCTTAACTGCTGTTCATTTTTGCAAAGATGTTATTAAACCAGGGAAAACTGCATAAATACATACAAACCCATCCATTTCCTAGACCCTCAACACTGATCTCTGCGATCCAGGCGTGACTGGGTGATGCAGGGGGAGGCTGGACACGGGGAGAGGCAACTTTAATGAAATCCCCGTGCTGAACCATTGGCAATTTATCACTTCAGCCTGCATTTCTCTGCTCGTGCACACACAAATACCTACAAACTGAGTGCAGGAAGGTCTTTTTTGGTGCGCCACACCCTGCAAATAGCACTGTTTTTTTTTTCCCTCCAGATTTTTTGGTTTAAAGGATGTGTTTGAAAGCCAGAGCTTGACTCACATCTATTCTCGTCCCCCTTTACCAAATGCACAGTGATAGGAAGCATGCAGCCACCTCCCAGTAGAAACACATCCTTACTGGGGTGCTGCTCTCAAACCCAACACCAAGGGCCTTGCTGACCCCAGCAAAACAGGGACATAAAAATTTGCTTAAGCAAAGGCTCCACTGTGTTCTCTAACATGACTTTTAAAGTGATCAGTCTTCAATGTCATATTGGTTAGCTGTGGTTGATAAACCCTGATGCTTGCAGTTAGCTGTGGTCAAGCGAAGTACCACTGACCATGACTTCTAAACCATGTCTGACATTGGTAGCACTCCTCAAGGTCATACTTTGAAACCAGGTAAAGAAAAACTTCAAAATCATCAGCCTCCTTCTGCTAAGAAATCACTGCTGGGTTTTTTTCCTCCCTATTTTCAGAGGCTTCTGGCAGAACTGTTACATTAAATATTCAGTGAAATACAAGTAAGGTTTGAAAATGTCTGCACTGAAAGAGCTTGGAATCATTAGTGCATCTCATACTGAAAAAGCCTCCTCCTGGCAAGTTATGTATCAGAGTCATCCACTTTTTACCTCAAAAAACGATCAACTTACTTATCAGCTGCCCCTGGGGAACTGATTTTCCATTTGACACATATATTTCTGTTACTTGCAAGGCTAATGTTTTTTGGGACAGTCAGGGAAGGAATCTCTTCTCAAATCTTTTTCCCAGTCAAGCTGACTTGACATTGGATGTAAAATTTAAGCCACTTCTTCAAATAGAAACAAACAAATAGGAGAAAGGTTGAAGTACTCCTGAAAGGAGCTGCATTGACAAGTGGTTTAGCTGAATGTGGCATTTCGAGAATATTTGACATCTCCAGTGCTGTGAGAGAGGTCAGCCAGATCAAAAGGAGCCTTCTTGCTTGCTTGCTTCTAAGAAACTAAGTCATGTTGTTATTATGATGAAGTACAGAGAATAGATCACACATAATTCATTCTTCCACAAACATTTTATTGCAAAAATATGCAGGTTGTTTTCCATAATACAAAACATTATTTCAAGGCTTGTAAATTGCAGGTTAAGCCAGGAAATTACAGAAAATTGCAATATACAAGAGATTTGAGACGTGCAGATGGAAAGCTGTGTATAAAAGCCAGCAATGTTATCATTTTTTTTACAGCATCTGCAACTGCGGTGCTTAAACAGTGTAATAACTGCTGCCCTGCTTCCAGTCCTAGTATTCGCAGGGTAAAATCCAGACCATCCGATCTCCATTTTCTACTTGAAGCATTCACTTCTGGTTGGTGTTGGAGACGGCTGATTTATAATTTACAGTGTGTTAAATATTTGTCGTTTTGTCCAGAAATAGTCTTTGCCAGTGCATATTACTGCAGAGGCCTTGACTTGTATCTGCTGTGTATACAGAGAGAGCACCCCAAGTTTCTCTAATCAAGGTAATTCAGGCAGAATAAGGTAACCTGTCCACCTAGGGTCACCTGCAGCTGAACATTGTGCAGCAGAATTGGCCTGCCCAGAGCAACGTTCAGCTGTGGCTAGATTGCTTCTTCCTGCATAGCTTCACCAGCTTACTTAGCTCTACAGGATCCTGCCAGCAGCCATCGCCATCTACAGAAATACCCACCACGCCAAATCACTGCCGTGTTGTCCCTCCTTCCTAACATGAAGGAAGCCCCTACGTGGCATAGGCTCCTCCGCTTCTTGGGTCATTGGTTAAGCTGCTGCTTGCCACCAGGCTGGCATCTCTACCTTCACACTGGGACCGGATAGGACAAAACAATGAAACTCACATTACAAGAGCAGGTTGTGGAAGAGTTGGAAACTCCTACCAGACACTCAGATGCTCTCAAGGTGAAAGCCTTACTTGATGGGTCTTTTTTCCTGGCCTTTAGGGTGCTAGACAACATCTAGACCTGGAAAAATGGTTCCCTTAGTGCTACATATTGCAAACTTTGTTCAGTATCTACTGGGACACCAAATCTTCATAGAGTGCTGGAGTGTACAGAAGGGAACTTGAAGGTCCTGAATTCAGTTGGTCACACATGACTGAGCAATTGGGCTCAAAGGGGCAGAATCACACAGTACTGTCACATGGATGAGACCAGCTGTATTCTGCATCCATCAGAAAGTGAGGAGAAATAGGAAGGGGAAAAAGGGGAAAAATCACGAACAAGTTTCCAAAAACTAGACTGAGATTTTACTGTGTCAAGTCTTCTCAGAATCAAGGAAGGGTTTTCCCCTAGTAAATGGGGAGATTTTGAATTAAAGGCCCATGGCAACAGAAACAAATCAGCTCCACGAGTACATAATATTCAAATGAGTTTTACATAACTACCCTCCTTTTCTTCCAACTTTCAGACTGCTTGAAAGAGCGGCAGAAAACCAAACTAAATGTAAGAAAACCAGCCTGCAGGCCAGGGAAGGGCCTTTCCCACTTCCTCTGTCAAATAAAGCACTCATGTTCTCAATAAATCACACCTTAAAATAAACCACACACACCTAAAAAAATGACAAAAGAGCAGAGGAAGGACTGGGCGTGACCCACACAATCCTGCTCCCACCACACCAGCTGCCTTGGTGAAAAATCAGAAGGACCTCACCTGCACATCTCTTGCACATGGAAGCTTTCCCTGATGTGACACCATCACCCAAAAAGGCCAGGTCTTGAAAATACCACAGCTCACTGGAAAGTGTGTTTTGCTGCTGTTGGTATGAACTTCACCTTGGTAACTAGCAAATAAAACAAATTCAGCTGAACCCATCCAAGGCAGAAGCCACCGGAACTCCCGGCATTTTTTGGAGACTGTATGGTGAAACTTATCTTCAGCTCATAGAGACCTTCTAGCAAGTCCCATAGTCTACTTATTGCCATTACACGGCAAGAGTTGCCGTGGTTCATCATTGTGGCCTAAGTAGTGGATTTCTGGGGATGAATGAAGGAGGAGACACAACACAGTCAAAGAAGGGAAGCCAGTCAACATCCAGAGTTTGTACACACGCTCAGCGGTACATTGAGGCAGGGCCAACAGTCACCACACCTCTTCCTCTCTTAGCATCTGAAAGGCCCCAAGATGAGGACTGGTTTAGTGGGTCACAGCACTCCTGTTCCTGAGCTGGTATTCATTTTGTTGATTATATTCTCAATTAATTCACTGCTTGTTATTGAACTTTGATTGGAGAAGCAGAACACATATTTTAGTGCATCCTCCCTTGTCTTTAAAGAAAAAGTCATAAAGCTCTTATAGTTTATATCTTACTGATTTTTTTGCACATGACCGCCAGCTACTTAATCCTCACAATATCTCTCTTTCCTTTTGCACCTTTTCCTGACTGTCTCCTGTTTAGTTGCTTCAATTAGACTGCCTTTTTTCTCCTGACTTTTCCTCTGTTTCGCTTTGAAAGTCTATTTTACATGGTACCCCTCCCATGGTTTACATGTCTGTGGGCAGAGGAGCCAGACTAAGAGGTGGCTGCTGTCGGACAGGGTAATAGAAACAAAATCTTCACTTAGCTTTTCATCTGGCACAGCTAACGTCTCTTTTCTCATGGTTGGCACTCCTGGGTATTTCAGATATCGGCTAAACAAGAAAAATGAAGTGTTGATGAGACCTACAGTGGCATGATTATTGCCCAGAAATGGAGTCGCCATTCAGGTCAGGTTGTACTGTATCTGTAAAATATGGCAGCTAAACAAGAATTTGGATTACTTTCCTGTGTTACAGACTTGAACTTTCCTCCCTTTTCCTCATTCAGCTGTAGGGTAAGAAAGCCTCCGCTTTCCGTCCTCTTCCAGGAATACTTCAGGAAAACTAAACGGATTAAAAATTGGGTGAGATCCTCACCTTCTCTGTAGCCCCTTTTTATGGAGCCAGAAGAGTATGCAAAGGCTCAAGTGTAGGGGCAGGACCCAAGTGTCCACCCCCTTTCCAGAAATGCTGTTTGTTGTGGGCAGAGGAGCACCTGGCAGGCCTGCGGCGTGCAACAAGGATGTTCTGGGAGCGCGGGCAGAGGGAGGTCTAGCTGGAATCAGTGTGGAGACATTTTTGTAGCTCTTCGACCAGAGCAGCCAGGGGTGGCTAAGGCATGTCTGCATAAGAATTTACGCTTCTGTGAGGTTTGGGGTGAATACACACAGGAACGTACTTACTGCAAGATAGACAACATCTTTTTCTAGTTACCATTGGTCTGGAACTGGTTTAAACAAAGCCAAAAGAGAATCCATTCCTGGAATGATTGTTCACATGGAGAACTCTGTTTATAAAGCCAAAGCAATTTAGCTACAATGGCATAAATACCTTCCTTAATTCCATAAATAGCTTCCTTTGTGTCAGACACCTTCCCTTGCCATTTTAGCAAGAGCCACAAGGCACCCTCTATCTGGACAGGCACAAAAACTAGCTGTAGGATTTGAGGGGTTTGTTGCTACTGTCAGACAATCTTAAAATATAAATTTTCTTCTCAAACTGAGAATTCAACTCATTAAATCACTCACAGGTAAGATATGCAAAGGATGGTAAACGAAAGCTTTTTAACATCTTTATTCTGCGTACAGTTAAAAGAAAAAAGATGAAGGTGAAGTAGAACAGTGGTAAATTCCCCATGAACTTCCTATTAGACTCCCTGCCTTCTTGTATGTGGCCAAAATCTTTTTTTAATAAACCTGTTATTATAGTTCAGAGTCTCTGCCAAGTGTTTACAGTGTTGCCCTCAGTAACAAGTCTGAGCCAAGGGACTTAATTAAAGGTAACCTGCTTTTTCAGTTATGGAATTGTCCTTAAACATCAAAAGGCAAGTGAACTTTAATAATAAAATCTGCAATCACTTTTTGTTTAAGAGAAGTTCTTTACTCCTCACTGTATATAATCAGTTACTTCTTAGAAGGCATAAAGTCTTTTCACATATAATTTCCCACAAGCATTTACAGATTTTATGACAAGTAACATAACGTTTGGAGTTCTGGCTTTATGTGAGAATCTCAGATTTCATACTTCCTTCTCGAGCTGATTCATAGATACAGGGAAGAATGTAAAAACTTAAAGAAGAATGTTTATAAAGGATGCCCCTTTTGATCTCACAATTTTTTAGTGTCCTTACAATTTTAGAGGCTTTGCTTTTCATTTTGGAGCACTTAGTTCTGCATATGTTGCAATTTTTTTTTACAGCCTTCTCAGAGGAGGTTCTACCTAGGAGGGCTTCTAAGTTGTTTTGGGGAGGGTGCTGAAGAGCTCTCTGAAAGTCTCGGGTGGACAAAGGCAGGGGACACGGCTGCTGCCTCCCTGGCCAGAGCTGCACACCTGCCAAGTGAAACCGGACCCGAGCTTTCATTCACAGTCGCTCATGGCCCAGCGTATTCATGTAAGACGTGGTCCACGCAGCTTCTACTGATGTGCTGGGCTAGAAACCAGAGCGGCCAAACCTGACAGATGGACCTGGACCCCGGGCCAAGGTTGAGGTCCCGCCTGACTCACTGGCAGGAGAAGGGCAGGCTGTGACATTGATGCTCTTTCCTCCCATCGGTGCAGGACGAGGGGGCAGTGCCAGCCTGCGCTGCCTGCTGGACCACACTAGCCAGTGCCATTTTGCCGGGCCATTCTCCTTCAGAGGATGGGGGTGGACAGAGCAGACGCTTTCCCAGGTAAGAAAGGTTTAATGCCTTTCTCCTCCCACTGAGTGGAAGTTTTAACTTCCCTGTGCCCACAGTGTTAATCATTTACAACATCTTAAACCCAGCCTGACCCTGAGACCCAGACTGTGCAGGTCAAACGCAGCTGCCCAGCAGGCCTGGAGATATCAGAGGTGCTGCGCCCTCAGCCATCCTGGTCGTGGAGCTGGGCAGCTCTCACACAGGGCCAGGAAGCCAGGTAAAGGCAGCAATTAATCCCAGAAAAATATGCAGAGAGCAATGAATCACAACTGTAACATCACACGTCAGGTGGGGCCAGCAGCGAGGAGTTACCGGATTGCTTCCTCTGACCTTTGCTCCTTCTGCTGCACCTTGGCGTGCACCTTCTACCACTGAAGGCTGCTGACTCTTCCACTTCTCCTTGTTCATTTACCTGCTTCACGTACCGACTCCAGCTGGCATACTGACCATGGTAAGTAGACCCTGGGAGGTCTCACAGGCAGGTCAGTGCAGAGTGGGACAGGACATCTAGAGATCTCACCAAACCTCAGCTCCTGGAGCGTGCACACACATGAGGAGACAAAGCCCCAGCTGTCCCCAACCGAACTTGGCAGTAGTTCTGCTTCGAGCAGCAGCGTGGATGAGGGACCTCCAGCCACCCCTTCCAGACAGCATTTCACTGACGCTGTGAAGTCATTCACCTGCTTTTCCCACAGCCACACCGGCTGTTTCCAGCTCCACCTCTAAACGTGGTACTGATGCATTCCGTCTGCTCAGATACCTCCTGGAAAAAACAGGTTGTCCCAGCGCAAAAAGAAGTCAAAGCCTGGCATTGTGATTTGTACAGATCTGGCTGATTTCAGATGTCTTTTCCTTTTCACAAGCTGTTTCTTCTGCTTCTTGAATTCAGGCTTATAAACTCTCTAGCACGGCATTCATCTGCCTTCACATTTGTGCAAAACTGTTAAGCCTTGACATGTAAACACCAACAAAGCTGTTTCTTAATATAATATATATATAATATTAATAAAGTCCCAGACTCTTGGAGACTCGATTGTGGGATAGCTACCTGGTCCATGTTATAGTGGTGACGAATAGTTCACCTATGAGATGCTTTATGGATGACTTTGTCTTCTCACTATCTCCATCTGATTTTGAGCCGTAATAGAGAAATCACCGGAGCGGGCGGTGGGAAGAGTGCCGCATTCCTGAGTTGGGTGAAACAACTGGTTGTGTGGAGTAAGCATTTACTTGGGATCACATAAACACTTCCAACTTGAAAGAGCCACAATCTCTACATCCCAGTTTGTTTATATTTAACTTTGTAGATCTCGGCTTGTGTGTTTTGCTAGTCTAACTAATGATGCTATACGAGTCTGACTGGATTGTGTCAAAATTTTCTGTTTACATTATGTAGTCTTCACGGTTTGAAAAGAAAACAGGCACAAGAGTACAAACAGTGGTATATTGTAATGAAATGCCTTATAAATAAAGGAAATGCTCAGGCTCTTCACCAAGTCTGTAGAGTGCAGGTCTTAGTGATACTGAAGAGCCCTTGATAACAATTACGGCCCAATTTTAATGAAAAATGGTGTAGATTAAGATATTCGATGTGAAAATTCGCCACAAAGAAAATTTGACAGCCTAAATAGACTGGCGAGAGCAGGCTAAGTGAGTATGCAAACGGCTTATTAGTGGTTTAATCTGTAGTGGCGCTTATTTCACCTTCACGAGGAAAACCCCTCTGCCGTCCGTACTTTCCCCTTCCATTTCTGCCGGCGACGGGTGACATTCGTGCCAGGGGAGGACCATTCCCCCGCCCCCGGGCACAGCAAACCGCGGGCAAGAGCTCGGTATTGCTTGCAGCCCCCCTACCGCCTCGGCAAGAAAAAAAAGAAAACGTTATTTATTCCGAGCGCCCACAGCGCCGCTTCCCAGCGGGATGGGGCGAGGGGCGGCGGGGCCGATGCTCCCCCCGGGGCTCCGCAGAACCTGGGTCGGATCCGCCCGCGGGGGCGGCCGGTGCGGGGGTCGCGCTGCCGCCCGCCCCGCTCTCCAGGGAGGGGATGCGGGAGCCACCCCCCGCCACCGCCGGTGAGAGGAAGAAAAGGAGGGGATCAGGCGAAGAGCTGCCGGCTGCCGGGGGGGGACACAGCCGGACCCGCGACCCACTCCGCCCCGTTCCGCCCGTTCAGCCGCCCCGGGCCGGGCGGAGAGAGGGAGGGAGGCGGGAGGGAGGGGAGGACCGCGGGGCGGGGCGGAGAGGG
>JAOXNO010000041.1:7286741-7347336 GCA_028565335.1 Limnodromus scolopaceus | reverse complement strand
CCTCACCGCGGCCCCGACCCCCCGCAGCGGGCGGACCCCCGCGTCCCCATGGCCGGGCAGGAGTGGGACTGGTTCCAACGCGAGGAGCTCATCGGGCACATCAGCGACATCCGAGTGCAGAACCTCCAAGGTAAACCAACACCCCCGCAAGAAACCCCTCCCTCCGCCCCCGCGCCGCCCCGCTCCCCTTCCTCTCCTTCTCCCGCTGCCCGTCCTTCCTCCCCCGCCTCTCCCCGCGCCATGCTGAGGGGCTCCGCGGGCTCCCCGGGCCGCCTCCCCGGGCTCCCCGAAGCGGGGGCGGAGGAGCCAAAGTTCCCCCCCCTCGCCTCCGCGGGAGGGACGGGGTGAGGGGGCTCCCCGGGGCGCGGGGGATGCTGCGGCGGCGGCACAGCCGGTGTCCCCGCCCCGGGAGAGGCGGGGGACACACACACTGCCACCCCCGGCCTCCTGGCGTCGGGCAGGGGGCTGCAGGCTCCGGCAGCCCGTCGGGGGTACCTCGCCGGGTGGGCGGTGCGGAGCGAAAGGTGCCGGGGCTCCCCCGGATTCGTCGGTAAGGGGCGGCTTAGCCTTTCGTTCCCCCCGGAGCCTGGGCGAGGCGTCCCGGGAGCTGAGTGGGGGGCAAGAGCCCGCTCCGACCGACCCCGAGGTGGGGAATCCTCGGCCGCGGTCAGGATGCGGCTCCAGGTCGGTATCAGCGCGATCTGGAGGGATGCCGGTGGCTACCTGGGTACCCAGTTCAATGTACCTTCTCACAAGCTGCAGTTGAATAAACATGGGCAGAGCTTTTGGATAAAATCACCTACGAGATGCTGTCCTCTTCTGCCACAGGCTGTGCTGGCCAAAAGGATGCAAATACCTAGGTTTGAGCGTAGTTTGGCATCTGTCTAGTAGTTCCGCCAAAGTTAAGTTTGCCCCTCGCCGGCTAACTCTCCGTGATGGACAAGGACAGCAAAAAAGAAGAAAAAGCAGCAGTGGTTTGTGGGAGAATAATTCGTTTAATGTAACATACCAATCTTAATCAACAGCTCACATTATACGGCAATGTATCTTCATGTTCCATAAAAATAATAGATTTGAATTATGGGTCATTATCTTTTCCTGTTTATGCATAATGATATTAAAGCACTGTCTACTGGCAGAGGCAGTGCAGTTGCTGGAAATGAGTTTTGGTTTGGCTTGATTATAGAAGATGTATAATTAATCAGAAAAGAAGAGACCCAAATTAGCCATTCTTTCAGCTCTGATGTTGTAGTAATGCAATTAACTGCTGATGGGGTCACTCCACAACATTTTGACATGCATCATCATAACCTCTGAAATTCAGATTTTGAGTACAACCAGGGCTGTTGATTCCAGGTTGAACTCCCCTTGGGTTTTGACAGTCTCTCATTACAGTGTAATTCCACATTTCTGACTCCTGGCTCTGTCTCTTTCAGTTCTGGATGTTGGCATGGATGGCCTGCCTCTGATCTCTTGTTGCTCCAAACTGTAGCAATTAAACCGGGTTTAATCCTGAATTCATGGGCTTTTTTCTTTTTTCTTTTCTTTTGATAAGGAATAGAATAGAAATCTGTTCTTTAAACAGATAACACGTTTTGGGCTTTGCCTCTCAGTCATTTGTGGAAGGAGTTAAATTCATTTCCCTTTCTGGAACTTAAAATGCATTTATACAGATGCACACAGCCTTCTCTAAAATTCCTATAGGCCTGTAGGAGAATGTCATCCTACAGGGCAAATTCCTTTGAATAACATTATGTTCATGAAAAAGCCCTCCTGTTCCCTTCTTACCACAGAAGAGGAAATTTGAGAGATATATTAGTTGTCACCTTGCTTGTACTGCTAAATAGGGGTTTAAGAAGTTTTATGCCCCTTGTGGGCTATTGTAGGGAAGAACAGGCTTTTCTTCTAAGGTGCTGCTCCAAAGCAAGTGATAATATCTATCACTTACAGTATATATGATTTGTAACACATAGTTCTCACACTATCTTCTAGAGATGAAAAACATTTTACAGATGGTGAGTCTGATACTTGGGAGAGTGTGATTTTTGTCACTCGGGAGCTCAGTGGCAAAGCACGGTGCTTCTCTTCAATATCGTCTCTTGTAAAATGGCAGCATATGCTCTGTGTTCATATGGAGTAATTAAACCTGCTACTGCTTTATAAGTCAAAATTCATTCTCTCAAAACAATGCAAGCTGAATCACCGCTAGTGTCCTTGTCTATCAGTGGCAGAATCAATAACATTTTGATGTGCTAAAAAGTCATGAGTTTAGGGTGAAAAACTAGCCGAGGATGATGCAGAGTTTCCAGCAGCACCTGCAGAGCTCCTGCAGGGCCACGCTCAGGGCCACATGAAGGATCTTGGGTGGTGAGGGTCCTCTGCTGCTGCATCTCCTGCTCTCTTGCAAGACCAGCTGTGTTTAGGGTAGGTGCTATGAAGTTGGTGGTTTGCCTTACTGCAGAATGCTCCCTTTCAATGGGAGATTTTACATACGTGAGGGTGCTGCCCAGTCTTGGGGAACTCCATGAGATGCGTTTAGACCCGAGTGGTGTCTGCTATGCACAGGGAGTATGTTGTAAGGAGAGGATGGGAGACAGCAACTAAATATTTGCAGATATGAACAACACCTGAAAACACCGTCATGTCTGTGTGCAGAGCTGGAGACTGACCACCTTCTTCTGCTGATGCACGGAGCCAGCCAAATATGAGCTCTTTCAGGTCTGGAAGGCAGATGGAGGCGTTGTTGTCAGGCTGTGTCCAAGCCGTCCTGCCCAGTAGCTGATGGAAGAGCCCAAGATGAGCCCAAGTGGTGATGACCTTGGTGATGGCTTGAGCAGCCTAGCTGCTATTAAAGTTTCTGCAGGCGTCACACAGCCATCTGCTGTAGCAGTTTTCCATACTCTTTTTGCTTTTTAAAAAAGCTAAAATTATTCATTTCTCTTGAAAAGTTCTTCGTTATGTCTTAGCTAAGCGATAGAGCGCTGCTGACGTAAAATACTGTAAGAAGATGGCATATGCTGTTTCAGTCCGTTGCATCTTCCCTCTTGAGTTTGGTAGTTCCACATCCAGGAAGGATCCAGGGACTGGGAAGTGTCTGCTCTCACGGTGGTGCTTTTGCAGCGGTATGATCCCTCGGAATTCAGGCGTTGTTCTAGGTGCATGTGCTGGGTGCAGAAGTAGCCTCAGGAGCTATATATCCTGTCGTGCAACTGATGGGTGAAATTATGGCATGCAGGGGGTTTTCAGCTTTTTCACTGACAGCCAGGGGTGAAATTTGCTAAACTGACTGGACGCAGGGGGGGGGGGAAAGATTATTTTAAAAACAGAATTGCAGCTGGATATTTAGACATAGGCATAGGATGATGGACTTTTATTTTCCTTTTCCATCAAGATGTGAGATTTTCCATTTTATTACCTTAAATGAAGGAAGCAGTGGTTCAAAGCTGTTGCAGGTAAGTGATGCTAAAAGCCAGGCATGCTGCTTCCCTTCTCGACAGAGGTGATTTCAGGGAACAGAAGCGAAAGTGACAATCTGATGGAGAAGAGGAGAGGGGGATGTAAAGAGGGGATAAGTGCCAGGTATGATGATGCACAAACCAAGTTGCTTACTCCAGGTCTGTTCAGTTTCTAAATGCATATAATAAATTGATATTTTTGTGCTCTTTGTTCTGTTTGTATATTCTCCATAGTGAATTTCTCCACATACTGAAAAGGGAAAAATGGAAAGCCTGCGCAGAATGTAGGAGAGCATCATCAAGCAGTGGAATGCTCAATAATTAATTTCCTGCCAGGAGATGATTTTTTTTTTTTCTTTCTTTCTTTCATTACAACACCAGAGGGAACATTTTGTTACAACACAAGAATATTTTAAAATCTTCCCGACTGGAGGCTCATTTTAGGATCATCAAAAATACACTCCCTTATGTGGTGAATTGCACTCACTCAGTAGAAGGAGGCAAGATCCTCAGCAGGAATTACTCTCTTTTAAATGATATTTCGGTCCTGAATCCTGTGCTTTGCAATAGCCTGAATATATATTTGGCAGTACGTATATTTCCTTACGTTCCTTGGAATTAAATATGTGGAGACAAATCCTTGTGCAGTCAGATTTTTTTTTATCTGGCAAATAAGTGCTATTACCACAATTTAAAAATAATTATGGTTTGAGTGTTCATTTCATATATTCATAATCGGGCACATGGTCCGGGATGATAGAACTGTACCATTCTTCTATCAGAGGACTAGATAAGGAGCCCGAAGTCCTGCTGCTTCCCCTTTTGCTGCTCACTCTGGGTTTGATCCAGAACCCAAAGAAATCCACGGATGTATATTCCTTGATTTCAGTAGATTTAAATACTTTCCTGAGTCTCAGGCTTGCTCTGCTGAGGGTTGCAAGGCCTTCAGATATGTTTGGAACACTACAAAGGATTATATTGCAGTGCAAAAAATGCAAAAAAGGAAAAAGTGATGACAGGCTGAAAGAAATAAAATGAGTGATTCCAGCCCCACTGGCTCCCCATCCTTGCCCTAGTTGGTACCTTTGGGTGAATCACTTGGTCGTAAACTCACAGCAGTCTCTGATTTTGCATGTCTTCCTGTTTGGATCCTTAAGATCTAGACTTTTATAAGCTTTGAACAGCGTTAACTATAGATGTTACTGACATGAACCTCAGCTTTCTTTGAGATAACAGGACCCAAAACCTGTATCTTAAGAGGTAATACGGGGGCTTAATTCATAATAGTTAACTCTTTCAGTAAGAGTTCCTACATATCTTTACTTTGGGGGGGCTTATGCATCTCTCATGGACAACTGAAGGCAGATGCTTACAGTCGGTCAGGAGCTCTTGAAAATGTTTCTCCATTTTTGTTTATTGTCTTCCATTTATGTATGAAGCATAATTTTTTATGACTGTGGCACTTAACTACCAAGAGTAATCTTTCCTTTGTAAATTACAAGATAGAGCAGCATTCAACCTGTTTGCTATAGCCTGACATGCCTTTCAAACACATGGAAATTTTATAAATGGAAGAGAACTTTTTTTAATGTATCCATTCATTCTGACAAAAGTAAGGTGCTGTAATTTTTCATTACTTTAACTCTTCCATAACTTGTTGCCATATTGAGCAGGATTTCATTCTGCATGTATGTTCATTTCAGTGGAGTTCTTTGTGGATTAAGGTGACATTTGGAAAGATTAAATTGGCTGAAGAACCTTAGACAAAGCCCTGTACAACCACAAAGTGATCCCATTCTATATAAAAGTGAAGATAAATAGGCCTGAGAGTTATCAATGCGAAGGCCCAAAATAAAGATTCAGATCCAGGTGTAAGAAATCAAAGATAATTCTGGAAACACAAGTCTTCTGGTGGAGGTGTCCTCTGTAAGGGCACCCTCATACCTGACAGTGTTTGTCAGCAATGGGAGGCAGACTTACCTGCTCCAGATGTAGGAAACCCTGGCAGTGAAATAAAGGAGCAGTGAGAGGTAAGACAAAGCAGAGATTGCATGTTGTAGCATGCAGTTTTAACAAGGTCAATGCCTAATTTCTCTAACAAATTAGAAGTCTGGGCTCTCTGTCCCATTGCATGGATGAAATTACACCAAATTCAAATCATGCCCGGTAGCTCCACAGTCAAATGAACTCTTACACACATGCATTAACACTTCATCGTAGGAGAGACTGTTTGTCTTTGGCATCGAAGCGTGGACCTGACTCGAGGTGTGGGATTGATTCACTGTCACTCGCCAGTGTCACCTTCTCTGTCTTCCCTTGGCGAGCTGTTGTTCAAGCAGTGGCCATCCTTGGTGTTAGCAGAGCTGGTGACATCTCAGAACATATCCCTTGCCTGAAGATGAATGGCGTTAGTTTAAAAATTACAGTCTTCGAAACACTGTGTTAAAACCACTGCCAATCTGAAAATATAATGAACTCCTCATAGTTTCTCCTGCTGGTTTTTTGTTTTGTCCACTCGGCTTGGACAGAAAGTCGAACAATTTTCTTTCCCCTGAAGACAGTTTCAAGGTTATGTCATTTGCATCCTGAAGCGTTTGTAGCCTTTACTTTGAAAATATTACAAAGGGATGACTTTGCTTCCTTTTTCCGTTTTAAAGACAGCTTTCTATTGGACTAGAAGAAGCAACCTTGGGCATTTTGGGTTGTCAGGGTCCATTTAAGCGTTGTTTGTTTATGTCCTGTGCTGTTTAAACTTAGTGTTATTGCAGAGTCATTGTTAAGGGGATATGTCTAAAGGGGAAGAACCAAATGTTATCTGTCTCTTCATGTAGAAGTCAAAAAGATTCTTAAGATTTTGTATTCGGGAGAAGAAATTAGCAGATAAGCAGTCACGTCTGTGTCAGTGCTGGGGCGGTGAAGGGCATCACAGCACCTTTTAAGAAATAAGTGTCTTTTTCTACTTGTCTCTTTACCTGCTCTTCTATTTTTATCTCTCCCCCACCAGTTAAATAGAGGGACTGTAGGTGGAGGATTGCAGGATGGATTTTACTTCATTATAATTGCAGCATATTTCCGTGCAAAGAGCTGAGGTGTGTGTTAGCTGGGGTTTGAGGCTTTATAGTCACAAACACAGGTTTAAATCGGCATCTTCTAAGGAGGCTCATAATAGCAACAGCCTGGATGTCTATAGTGTGAGCGCCAGTGGACATGTAACATGCAAGCAGAGAGGATTTGTTTCTAAAACCAGAAATCCCACCAAATCTGAAAAGATGATATAAAAAACACTTAAAAAAATAACTCTAATCTCTATGCCCATTACTTAATTTGATGGTGTGATTCAAGATATGTTTGTTAAACTAGTGTAATACTTTGAGGGATTCTGTTCATTATTCAGACATATATAAAACCATATTTTATGCTGTGGTATCTTGGAGGTTATTCCTGATATATATCAATGTAATTAAAACCCAGTGAATCTATGAACAAGTTGCCCCATTTTTTATACTTTTTATGTTAGCATTTTTTACTGTTTGTAGTCAGAAATGAGATCTTTCTAGACCAGTGTTGTTGATTCATTATGATTGTTGTTTCATTATGGAGATTTTTATGGTTTTCTCTTTTGGTAGTATAATTCTAGTTGTTTACAGAATAAAAGCTCACTCAGTATGTGCCACAGGATTAATTTCAAATAGAAATGTTTATATTCCAGTCCTTGTTGTCTTCAATGCATGTATCCCTTTGGGTCTTCATCCTATCCTAACTAAGATGGGATGAGTGCATTTTGTAGTGTCCCAAGCTGGGCAAAGAAGCTTCTGCTCTTGCACAGGGCCCATTTAGTGGCAAACTGGGCGTGTAGTGGCATCCCAAGTAACAAGCGATAGGACAAGAGGAAATGGCCTCAAGTTCTCAAGTTGTGCCAGAGCGGGTTTAGGATGGATATTAGGAAAAATTTCTTCCCAGAAAGGGTTCTCAAGCATTGGAACACAGTGCCCAGGGAAGCGGTTGAGTCACCATCCCTGGCGGTATTTATAAGACATGTAGATGTGGTGCTGAGGGACGTGGTTTACTGGTGGTTTTGGCAGTGTTGGGTTAATGGTTGGACTCGATGATCTTAAAGGTCCCTTCCAACCTAGATGATACAATGATTCTGTATTAGGAATGCTCTAGCCACACCCACCAAATGGCCCAGCTAGATCAGATTGCACCACCAGTGCCTTTGTGTGTACAGGGATTTTAAGTTCAAGACCAAATCTTGTCTGAAGGAAGTAAATCACATTCTACTTGTCTGTACTGGTGGGTTTGCGGCTTTTTGGGCAACTGGACTTCTCAGTTTCTGTTTCATGTTTGGGTTGGGTTGGAGACTCCTGTAGTTACCTGGTTGTGAAACAAGTCTTGAGTGTCTAATTAACCTCTGTCACTGTGGATGCCATGGTGCTTCTGTTCTTATACTGAGACCCCCAGGGCAAGTTCTCCACATTTTAGCCAGACTTACATGGAAGCTCAGATTTAGGTCTTGCACCTGGGATTGTCCCTCTGAGGGACTGAAACTCTCTCAAGCAGTGGTTGTCCATAGTGGCAAAGCAGTTGCAGTCTCCAGGTTAATAAAGAGCCCTTTAAAGAAAGTGTTTTATATGTTGTACCAGGAAGAAGGTATTTACAGTGCAGAAAACAAACTTCAAATAAACTGCCTACATGCATTTTTTCCTCCCCACCCACCTTACCATGACGGTCAACGGTAATATGACAGCTCTTACTGTTTTGGACCTGTCCCTCAGGATAATTCGATGTGCACTAATCTCACTAGTGCCTCATAACTCTCAAGTGCTTATGGTAAGCTACATTTTTATTCTTCCAGCCTGCTTTTCCTATGTTTTCTTAAAGAAATCTAAATAACAGTACAATAAACCCCTCAATGATCAGGAGACCATGCATTATTCCCGTGTTGTGAGAGCCGTATCCCAGCCTGAACTGTCCATTTCAAGATACTCCAGCTGAAACCTCTGAATTTCTGCCAAAGCACGGGGACTGGTAGCGTGCACAGGCTGTCCTGTGCTAAGGTCAGAAGTAATTTGCCATTTCGCTTTAGTCTTTGCAAAGACCCCCCCTAATAGGTTATCAATAGGTGTTTTGCATAGGCAGTCTGAGTAGTTCACAACTAAGGGCTGATTCTGCTTCTCTTGGCTCAGTGAAAAATGGGAAGGGCAAGAGAGTCCTGGCACCATGACAAATGAGAGCAATGCCAATGAAGATAACTTTGTTAAAAACTGATCCTTCATATGACTGCATCTGGACACGTGATTAAAGCTTTCTGGCTCTTACTGATGTCTATGATAAACATGAACTGCAGTTATAGCTTAATAAAGATACAGTATTTATAAATAACGTAGTATGAAATGTCAGGGAATATTCAGACTTATTGTCTGAAATATACATAAGGAAAGAAACATAAGCCTGTCCGGGCAGTTTGCCCAGGGAGAGGAACCAGGCAAACAGAGGTGAGCAAATGGGGAAGAGCCACGGAAAAGGGGAGCATCCGATCCCAGCTGCGTGGTCCTCAGAAACCTCACGATAGTGCAGGAGAGACTGTGTCCAGCACCATCGTGTGGCACTTAAAATCAGTGAATCACGAAAATCCTGCCCAAATGAGGAGATGAGATTTTGCAGACAAAATTCCCATTGATTCTCCCTTTTTGACAAGGCACTTGGTAGGCGTATTTCTATAACAAATCCTGGGTGATTCCAGCAGTTACTGTTCAGAGTAGCTGGGAAGAGTTTGGTCCCTGTCCTTGTTCTCAGGTTCCACGCCGCATAGGGGACTTCCCAGCCCTGGTTAATGCCACTGAACAGCATTTAGTTCCTGTTACTCTCAGTTGGGTTTTTTGTCTTTTCTTTTTTTTTTTCTTTTTTTTTTTTTTTTTAAAGATCTCCCTGGATACAGAGCAAGGAGAGATCTGAAGTTACAGGGACTCTTGTGCGAGTTTTTCCATTTCTGCCCATTACAAAAAAAAGTATTTAAGGGACCTAATGTTAGTTTAAAAGAGCTTGTGCTTAGCCTTCTTCCAGGAGTTAATACAATTATTGACCTTGGCTGAAAGAAAACAGAGTATAAAATTTTGCTGGCTAAGCTGCATTTCTTCTTTTGAAGGTAGATGGTCTGTTTGATGTATTCAGTGTTGGCCTTTCAAAACTTTAAAAGATTGTTGTTTATCAGAAGGATCAAAGAAGGTAGGAGATTTAATTGTCTTCAAAAGCTGTGTGTATCAAGAGGAAACACCATGTTTTGGTTGCTAATAGAGCTAAGGGACGCTATAAAATCCTTCGTCTGTAACGCTGCAGTTGACAGTATCACTCATCATGAGTTTATTTTAATTTAAGAACCTGGAGGTCGCACCAGTGTGACTACTCTGAAGTCAGGAAGCGATTTTCACCCTGGTGATGGTAGCCCTGGTCTGCAGCAGAAGGACAGCACATGTTTCCCATCCCAGGCATCACTGAGAGGGGCCATACTCAGGTGCTGAGAGATCCAGGTGTAGCTGCAGAGGTCTGAAAAGCTGATACCCATCTGTCTCTCAAGACTGGTTCGCAACTAATTAACACAGCCAGTTATAATTAACAACTAATTAACACAGGCAGGGTCCTGCACCTGGGTCAGGGCAACTCTCAGTATCAATCCAGGCCTGGGGATGAAGGGACTGAGAGCAGCCTTGCTGAGAAGGACTATGGGGTACTGGTGGATGAAAAGCTGGACGTGAACCAGCAATGTGCGCTCAGAGCCCAGAGAGCCAACTGTATCCTGGGCTGTGTCAGAAGCAGCGTGGCCAGCGGGTTGAGGGAGGTGATTTTGCCCCTCTACTCATTTCAGATCTCGGTCAGATCTTAGGTACCTTTCAAATCCTTGACTTCCTTTAATGTGGAGGGTGGGTGTCTAAGCATTTTGTCATTATCTGTCCCCACAACTGGCTCTAGAGCAAATTTTTTTCATGCGTATCAAGTCCTTTGCTTTTATATTAGACGGGTGATGGAAGCCAGTTGCAGAGGTGGTCTGGATGCCTACAGCAAGCTCAGCTGAGACCCCCACGTTGCGTCACTCAGACCAGGAGACAGCTTTGTCATTCAGGCACTTAATTATGAAGCGAATGTTCACTTGACCTCTTATATTCTCATTTCACTAATGAACCAAAACTTACAAAGAGTGACTGACTGCAGAGCTGCTGCGGTTCGGGCTCTATGAGCCAAACTTTCCGCTCATTTCATTTATCACACTAATGATCAGTTTTGGAGCCTAAACACAGGCTGCTTCTCAGGAGCTGCCTGGAAAATACAGCTTAATGTGCTAACCTGATGTCCACGTGACAAAAAGATTGGCATGGGCTGCCTGCTGCTTTTTGGCATGCCAGTCCTGCTATATGTGTGTATGTTCTTGCACGCTGCATGCTTACAGAAGGATGGGACTGCTCTGGGTGTAGAAGTGTTATTTAATAACTGTGGTTCTACAGAGAGAGTCCAAGCTTGAGATCTGGTACTCAGATAATATTGATGTGTGTTGGCTTTGTGTTTGTCTTGACTAAAATTGAAATGTGTTCTTAATACATTCTAGCAGGGATTTATTTCTATTTCTTTAGTATTTGAGCATCTCATGGTTTTGAAGTATTTCTCTAAATGACACCCTTATGTTAGGGTTGGGGATCAAAGCCACATGAAAGCCAGAGGATTTATTTCAAGGTTATCCAGACAGCCTAATGACATACTTTTCTGTGCGAGAACATGGAAAGTTTTGGTGGAGCAGGCCTTGAACCTTGGTATTCTCTTTTGAAGGTGACCACTGTAAGTACCTGACCAAAATCCTCTCTTCTCACTTTCTTTTTCTCTCACTCACCATCTGACAGCAAAACCTAACATCGTCGTCTTAACAATTCACATGAACTGTAATACACATATGCTGTCTTGTCTATTGTAAATTTTTACAACTTGCGAACTCACATGAAGCTACCAACCCATGTTTCATCCCAGCACATGGTGTTCCCATGTTTGGTGGCAGGTGGTTTCCTTCCGAGTTAGCTCATGCTTGTTGGTGTTCTCTCCAGTGCACACCAGTTGGTGTGAAGGCTAAACTGAGTGCAATCAGATTTCATTTTGGCTTGGCTTAGGGGTTTTTTAATGCAAGAAGAACAAAATGTTTGTGGAGTGGAGTCAACCTGCTTTCTTCTGCCTATTTGTGAAGATGTATTTTTTGAAGCCTTATGTTGATCATCTTTATGAGTTACTATTTTATCATCTTCAGGTAAAACCTTTTTTTCTGCAAGTGCTTTGGAATTATCTCTGTCAAGATCCAAATCAGCTGTGCTCCCTCTGCCTCTTCTTACTATGCTTTCAGTTCACTGAGTTTGTTTCAGGAGTTTTGTTTGCTTTGGTTTCAGTATGTGTTGCTAGAAAGAAGATAAAGTGGAACTGGGGAAGGCAGAAAACTCGCTACTAGAAGCTGGAAGAGGGTAATTCATGGTGAACATCTCCAGGAACTATGATTTGTTTTCTTTGATGAATGTATGCTAATAAAAGCTTTCCGTTTGCATGCATAAATGAATCAGATTAAATTTTATCCCAGGCTGAACTTGCTGTCAAATCATACTCTTCACTGCAGTTCTCAGAATCATCCAAATGTTATTTTAACAGAGAGCAGTGCTACATCCGCTGTCCTGAAACCCTGTCTCCCTTGTGCATGGGTCTGAAAGAACTCGGTGGGATAGAGAGGAAGATGAAGGGAGAGCTTGCTTAGGGCATGGATGAATCATAATAATCCTGCATGAATGTAGGGAGATACCTACCTAAAGATGTCTGTCTACCCTGGATGATTATAGAGATAAGTTTTGCAAGAGAAGGAAGTCAGAGAGTTAACAGAAACAAAGTTAGAAATAGGAGAGCAACCAGATTCTGTTTTTCCTTTCTGCAAAGGTCATAGAGGAATGAAGCAATTAATTGCCTCACCTTGAAATGTGGTATATAATGGAAGCTCTGCGATACCTGAGAGTGTAAGCTGCCTTGACTCGAAGCCAGTCGCAGCCGGTGTCTTGTGGAGGTACAGCTTGATAAATAAGCCATTCTGACCTGTTCCTGGAACACTCCCTCTCTTCTTTGTTTTCTTCTCCCAGTTTCTTGAGCTCTTTGGTATTTGCGTGGTGATCTCCACTTAGGCTTGGCTTCACAGTAGGAGCAGAGGAAAGCATTGCTATTTCGTCTCACGATTCATAGAGATGAGTTATTAATACGTAAAGGAATGAAGAGATGACAGGTGTTCTGCAGAGCCCTTTCCCCCCACTTTCTCAATCTTTCCTCCCACTGGAGCATGAGAAGTGCTGAGACCTGGTAACTCCTGAAATAGCCTGGAGTCTTCCCTGGGCAGGGCCTCCCCACTGCACAGGGGCGCTGACTTGTGATCAGCCCGTGCGTAGGAGCTGATCCATTGCTTAAGGCTTCTTCGGGAACCCCAAAGAACAATGATACCCTGTTGACTAGGATTTTACTATTTATATCCATCAGCTGAGCAGCCACCTCCTCTCCCTGCTCCCTAGTTACCAGTCTGTAAATCTCTCTTTGGACCACGATGTCTGTTGCAGCGTTGGCAATATGATTTTTAATTTCAAGATGAATTTGTTTGAGGCACGTAGAAAGGCAGATGCACTGATGAAGAAAGGTGTCAGCTTTTCTTGTTCTTGCTTTGTTAACTTCTTAGCATTTTGGACATTGGGGAAAGAGACTGTCAGGAAGCTAACCTAAAAATATGGGGTATCATTAGAAAACAGTACAAACCTATGGCAATGCAAAGAAGGAAACAATTAGATCCCTTATAGATATGTTTATGGAGAAGTGCTGACATATACCTGTCAGATTAAAGACTGAATCCTGCCACCCACATACTCTCCCAGCAGTTTATTCTTTTCCTTCCTCTCTTTCTTTCTTTTTTTCCCCCCAATTTTTCTGCTGCAGATTTTCAATCTGCTTGGGTAGAAAAGGTGTCATCTTCCAGAAAAACCCTTCCCTGGCTTTGAAACATAGGGAAAAATCACGTCAAATTTCGCTTGGTATTTTCTAGGCTCCTTTTTAAAGGTGAGCCTGTACAATTTGCTTTGAAGAGAAAAAATACAGTCAAACCTGTGGGAGTCTGCTAGAGTGAAGTGAAAAGAAAACAATTATTTCACTGTGTGCTTTTTATAAAGATTTCTGAGGCTCCTACCAGAAATGGAAGTGTGTTAATAATGGGACTTTAGTTATAAAGCCCAATTGCTTTAGCTTTGCTATGGATAAACTCTATCAGGGAGGCAGGGGGTTAAACTTGATCTGAATCAGAAGCAGCCACTGCTCCTAATTTGGGCTCTTTTTTGATGCTATGAACACGGCTCACGTAGTTCCCTAGTTTTGCTTTGGTGCCGTCCTGCGTGCAGGTCTGTGGACTTGCCTTCCACAGACCAAGTCTTTTCTGAAGACCTTGCCGGTGTACCCACCAGGGAAGCACCGTACAGCTCTTGGCTTCCCAGTTCCTTCTCCCTGCTTTGGGAATGTGATGGTCCTGTACAGCTCCCCTCACCCGTCCTGTCGCTCCCCAGCTTTGCCTTTTGAGGCTTTTCTAGTGCACGTACATCCTCCTTGTTAAAACACTGCCAGCAAAATACAGGGCGTGTTGAGCAGTTAAAATTGAACTGGGAATACTTGGGGAAACCAGTATATTTTCTAAAACCATTTTTTAATTATAGTGAAAGCTTTGTGCTTATAGAAAGTTTAGAGTATTTTTGGTACCATCTGGATACCTACGCTTGGACAACAAATCACTTCTGACATAATGACGACAGTATATAATACTCTGTTCTTCTAACCCATGTCTCATTAATGTGGAAGCACATGGATTTTCCTGCAAAATGTTGATTCGCCATCTGTGCTAGCATTCTTTGCATGAAGTAAAAGACTGCCCTTTGTGTTGCGATTGCAATGGATCCATTCTGCTTTTAATGACTTCTCTCTCTTGGACCAAATGGGCAGGTCACAGAACAAAATGAAACTACACCAAATAGTACTTACTGCTAATGGTTATTTACCTTACTTTCAATGTGGGAGCTGTCAAAATTTATTAAAGGTGGAACTCACAAGATTAAGTAACATTTTTCTGTTGTTCTTACCTTCCCTTTCCCATGCTTTGGCTTTAATTTGCTTTTTTGGGCTGTAAGCCCCTGATCTTGAGGAAACTGTGAATTCCTTGTATGCCCCTTGTAGATGTCAAAACCTGAATGGGAGAGGGTGTAAATAACAGTAACATTGCTAGAGTTAAAGTAGTATACATAGATTTAAAGTGGTATAGGTGAGAGTTGTCCACTGAATGGGTTGCAGCTTGGTATGAGTCGTGCTGCTTCTCAATTATAGTCGCTTGGAGATTATTTACCTTCTGAGCTAGGAATTGGCATTTTGAGCCTGGTCTAAGTCTGGGGATCCTCAGCTTCATTGCACTTCTCCACTGAGTTTTTAACTGCTCTTTAAATGCTTCTCCCTTCATTGTGAGGCCTTTTATATTTATGGGCTAATAGTAAAGATACTTATATAGAAGATGTTGCAAAGCAGTCTGTCTCTTCACTGTTGTGTGAGTTGAAGTATCACAAAAAAGATTTTTTACTTGCTCTGAAACTTTGTTCCACTATCATATAATAGGTGGCTTCATTCATACTACTGAATTTCACAAGCCAGTGCTGATGGTTTCCAGATGAAACCCATCAAACTCAGGGATCTTTAACCATCTGATTTTTTCTTCATCTCTCTCTCATCCTTCTTCTTTTTCATATTCTTGACCCTGAGAAATAGACCAAACATCTTTAAGTAAGTAAATGAGTAAATTAGCAGTAAAAATTCAATCTGCTTCAGTAAATTAATCAATGTGGTATGACTTAACACAGTACAATTCAGGAACAGATTCTGTTTTCTCGTACGTTTGGTAGTTTTACCACTGCAACCTCATGGAGATAAGCTGCTTTATTAAAGATATTGGTCTGCATTTTATTAATGAGTTTTTAAGGGAATTTTGATGCATCAGTAAATAATACCAAAGGGGAAGGAAAGGGCTTAAGAAGAGGTTCTTTCTGATGTGCTGTGACAAGAGACATGGAGTATCAGTTGCGGGGTTGGACTTTTCTAAGGACACTGCAGGGGAAAATGGTTACAACAGGGCAGTGAGAGAAGACTGTTCTGGAGAGGCTGGAGCCGGAGAAGGAGAAGCTGGTGGGGCAGGAAGGCGACGGATTTCTGTGCTTTAGGGGCAAGTCCGTCTCTCTTCAGACACGCTGAATGACTCTAACTGCATTCTCTAACAAATTGGAAACAGCAATAGTGAAGCCTTTCTTGGCTCCTCGAGGCTAACTTCTGGTGGGGTCTAACAAAGTAGAAGCAGCAGTGGCTGACAGCGATCGGCAGGATATTATCAGAGAATTGGCTGGAATAGCGTTTTCTGAAATGAGAGCATGCGAATAGGAGAGACTTGAACATGTAGGTAGATAAAAGCCTATGATTTTGCATGCTGCGATGAGAAAATCCAAGGGTGCGCACTGGGGAGATGGAGGAGGAGGTGATTATGGCATAGGAAGCTAAAAGGTATTTTGATGCTTTGTTCATGACTTAGATCCACTAAATTATGCACATGTGCAAACCTCTGTAAGTTGCTGCGCTTGCCTTCATCCTCCCTAATTGTCGTATTAATATCTTTGCCTGCGACCGGGATCTGATCTTGCACCCACTGAATTTTTTGCCGTTGATCTCAGAGGGGCTAAATCTGGCTGCTGCGGCCGGGGAGCCGCTCGTCTGTGCCGGTCTCACGTGCAGAGGGTTGCACGCTGCGGCTCCGGGCGTGCAGGGAGGGCCCTCCAAGGGCTACGGGATGGCTGCAGGCGGTTTGTATGAATGTATCTGCCTGCAGTCCAAAAAACTGAATAGACGTCCCAGAATTAGATCCAGATCCCCGCATCTGCTTGATGTGCCGTGTACTTGTCCTCGGTTGGCATGTTGTCAGGTGGGCCAGCAGCACATCTGTGCGACAGGAGTGATGTGGAAGCCCCCGGGTGGATGTTACAAGAGCTTTATGGGTGCATTTGCCTAGGTGTAGGAGGCATTATTACAGCTTCTGGCCTACTTCTCAGCAAAGCAATTAGCAAGTCCGAAAGGTCTTGCCTCAAGGCTCTCACAAACCATGAATTATGCATTTAATTCTGGATCCTGCCTTCCATTTCTCTAACACGCTCTTTCAGGAGGTTGTGTAATGTCTTATTTTCCCCTCACATAAAAATTCGACAGCCTGGTGCCCAGAGCAGGGGAATCGGAAAGCCTTTTCGTCATCTCTTCGCAACATACAACTTTTTTTTTCTTTTACTTTTTTTTTTTTTTCAGGTGGTGTTTATGAAAGAAAATGCTTGTTGCCAGACAATAATATCTTTAGGCTATTCAGTACCTTCCCTGATGAGAGTCCTGAGAGCAATAGCAATCTGCAGGGCACTCGGCAGCAACAGCTGCTGCCTGCCTGATACCATTAAAACACTGATTTAGCATTTATTTACAGTGCCACGGAGCAATGAACCTGCCTACTGCCACTCTGATAAGGTGCAGCTCAGGAATAATGTAGAGCGCGTCTACATGAGTACACTCAAAAGTTAATCCCAGTTAACTTTCCGGAAAGTCGATTAACGAAACCACTCTGGATGCTGGAATGAGGGATCCTCTGCAGAACAAAGGTGGCTCTACCTCAGCTGTTTATAGTTAGATGTAAACTGAATTAAGGACGCTATTTTCCCCTCTGCTAGTGTTGTACTTGAGATGAGCTGTTAGGGGCATGAGGTCGACCACAGCCCCGGCAGCGGAGGCGGATGCAGAGCAAGCGGTGAGGGTGGCAGAGGAGAGGACCCTGACCTCTTGAGTTGGGATCGTCAGGGGCCCAGCGTGTGCTTTGTACCAGGATCAATAGATGTGGAGCTGGGCTCAGTCACAGCCGCCGGAGGCTGTGCCAGGAGAGGCGGGCACAGGAGTGGTTGAGCTGGAACGGCTGAACGCAGAGCCCTGTCCTGCTGGAGCAGTGGGGCTGAGGCTAATTTGTGTGTAATTCCGGCTTTTGCTTTTGTCATTGCCTTAAGGCAGTGGGGAGGAGTTGTGTGGCTACTCCAAACAAAAATAGGCTAGGAAAGAAATCCATGAGTGTTTCCCTGCGTTTCTGTCCCAACAAGAAGCTCACTGGGGATGCCTGAGCTCTTTTCAGTAACAAGGATGCTGAAAAGGGGCCGTATGCCTGTGTAGGGGGGGGTGTTTACTGCGCAGCTGATAATGCAGGGGTATATACCTTAATGCATTTTGTTCCTGGAAGCAGTTTATTAGTCATCGCTAGACTTTGGGATGCTCCAGGGAAAATTCTGCTTCCCTAAACCCTCCTTGGTATCCCTATGCTGCCCCATGGCTATACATTACCTGTTCATCTGCTGATGCATGGGATACAATTATTCCTCCAGCCTTGCAGAAAATGCTCTCTTAATTCAGTGCCGTGGCAGTGAATGTGGAAGGAAAAATGGCTTTCAGCCACTTCAGGAGCTCGCTGCTGCCGCCTCCCAGGAGTCCCCGAGGAATCCCGCACGCCTGCAAGGGAGCCAGCTTGTCTCTCAGATCATTTTTTTTAGGATACAGACCCACCCACGCTAGGGATGGTAATTCCAGGCAATGTCAGCTGGAAGGTAATTTGGTCCCAAGGCCCATCATTTAGCTGCTGGGGATTCTCCTTGGATGCCAGGATTGCAGCATGTGGGGGTGAAGGAACTTGCGGATCCGGTGCCCACACTAGCAAAATTAGACAAGCTTTGTTTCCAGTACTGGTGTTCCCGTGCTTTCTTTGCCTTTCTGCACTGAAAATCTTATTTAGTTACAAAAGTCAATTATAAACTGAGGCTGGAAGTCTCTGACTTCCAGCAAATGGAAAATTCAATTGTTAGGATGAGAAATATTTGAGCAGTGAAGCTGCTGCCATAATATAAGCAAGGCAAGGCTTGTAGGGAGAGATAATGTCTTTTATTAGGTTGGCTGATAAGTTGCTTTGTTGTTTTTCCAACTTCTGTTTGCTGGCCTAATAAAAGCTACTACCTCACCTCAGACTTTTTTTTTTTTTTTTTTTTTTTTTTTTTTTTTTTGTGTGGCGTGCTTATCTGAGTAATAGAAATCAATGAAGTTAGCCTACTGCAAGTAGTCATGTTTCCAGACTGGAAACTATGAAACAAACAAATTCAAGGTTAATTTGTATAAATACAGATCATTTATTGCCTTGCAAGTGGCTTTTGTTGTCTAATTTGTGTCCATTGAGGAAAAGAAAAATACATTCTTTCATTTATACAAAGTAATCTCTTGAAATTAGAAAATACATCATTGCTCCAATAGCATGACTACACATAAATAAGATTACAGCAGTGATTGAGTGAGAATTGACTAGTAAGCAAAAGTACAGCTGGCCTGACTGCAGTTGCAAAATGTGAAATTTTTGCCTTGGTAAGTAGCAAGTGGATGGATTAAACTAAAATTGTAGGCAGGAGAAAGTTGTGTAGCTATGCTGCCATAACCTGGGTTTTCTGGGGTCTGCCTGGTCCCTGAGAAAAGTCACCCAAGCAGTCTTTCATGATAAAAGGCTGTGCATAAAATACACCTATCCAGTTTGCAGGCGTGTTAGGAATCCCAGCATGTATAATGTATCAAAACAAGAAGTTTTGTTGCTTGAAATGTAAAGATTACAAATCATACATACATTTTCCCGAGCTTATTTGACTGTGCCGGGCGAGGTCTATTTGAAGTTCATCCTGCCTTAGTTTATTTATGCATGGGAAGCACTTGAGGAGTACTCCAGGGATGGGGCACAGGCGAAGGCTGGGAGATGCCGGAGTGTTTCCCAAGCCCTTGCCAGGCTGTCGACATTGTTCCAGGGTTGGACATTCCTTGGAGCAGCCGCAGCATTGAATTCACCGTTTCTGTCCTTGCCATGACTAGCAGAGCAAAGTGGGAATGCGCTTTAATTTACTAAAGCAAGAGTCAATTTGGGAGAGCATCGGTGGAGGGAAGGTGCTTGGGCGGCTCGCTTTGAAACTCTTTTGGCAAATGCTTCCTTGATGAAAATACAGTCTACTTCGGTCTGCCGTCACCATAACTGCTGGTATTACGCGCCTGGAGGGTCCCTCGTGTTGACTTAGTCCTCGTTAAAGCTGTGTGTTTCTCATAGCTGTGGCTCTTAATGACAAACACCTTGAGTTGTGGCTCTTCGTAGTGGGTGGATGCGATTCCTGAAGCTAGCTGTCCTGTCTCATGAGACCCCTGAGACTCTTTACAATTTTGGCTTTATGGGTGGCATTTCTCCCTCGTAAACCCTGGCTGTCTGGGATTCTCTCAGCTAATCATGCAGACTTCCTCTGGAGCCCTGATTTTTTCCTGTTTTTCATGGTTGTTTGCAGTACGTGAGAATATGAAATGCTGAATACCGGACTGGGAAAGAACTCCTGTTTGCTGTGAGAGAATTAGGCTCAATTTCTGCCTCCCCTGTAACTCTGCAGACACAGAAAAAGATTTGGGGCCAGCAATGTAAACATTGGGAACTACAGCATTATCCCTGCTGCTCCCAGGATGGCAGGAGCGGCGGTGGGGGCAGAGGCCACCCTGAGTTCCTTTTGACAGAGTCAGCAAACACTAATCCTTCTTCTGCCAAGGGAAAGTTGCCCCACTCACTCCCGGGGAGCCCTCGGTCACCTCAGCCCCTGTTTGTGGCACATGGTACAAGAGCAAATAAAAGAGCAGAGTGTTCTCAGCTGAGCCCCCCTGTTCTACATAAACGCCGCCTTGTTTAGGCAGCTTGGCTAGTCATTTTTATTTCATTTCATTGGCACAAACTCCTTTCCTTTTTTCCTGTGGTGTTTATAGAAGAGTGTGGTCCACCTATTAATCGCATGTGGTTCTTGCTCGCCGTGTCTGCCTTGGAAACCTCCAGGTTTGCACGTCTGCACTGCCCTGGGTGAAGACCACAACATTACCCGCAAGAGCCACTTTCCCCCGGCCAATGCGCGTTCTGAGTTCAGCCATATCTGCTTACCCACATTCCTTCTTGTCTTCCCTAGTGCAGATTGAATGTCAAGTGCTTACGCACGCGTAAAACTGTGGGTGTTTTAGAATTGAGTCAATCGGGTTAATGCTGAATGAACAGGGCAACTAAGTGGGGAAAAAACCTTGCATATGGTTGGGATGGTCATCTCTAGAGGAAGGCAGGGTGCTCTGATTTACTTGGCAGAGATCCGTTCATGCCCAAAGAGCATTTTGCTGTGGAAAAGAACAAATGACTCTACCAAATCTGAGTTTCTGTTAATCTGAAAAAGAAGTTGTCTGGTGGTTTCAGTTTTTGGTCTTTTCTCCCTGTTCTTACTTTGTTCCCTTGTCCTCCCGTTCCCCACCCCACCAGCCTGGAATCATCAAATATCATTAAATAACTTCTAACAAAAATTGGAGCTCTGATGGTTGCAGACCTGTCCTTGCAGAGCTCATTGCTTTCCATAGCAAAGCATGCAAGGTATGGAGCAGAAGGCAACTCTAGTCCTTCCTCTCTGAAAAGCAATATTTTTCCCAGGTCAAAGAGAGAATTTTCAAGTGCAGAACTTAAATAATACTCAAAGTGTAACCTTGTTCTAGTAACGTTAACTGCTTTTAAACAACTGTTGAAGTAGTATAGCAAAAAGCCCAGTGGAAAGCCTCCCAACACCAATAGGTGCTAACTCTTTTCAAGAGCCACCCGGCTACGGTCTCCCTTGTCGCTTCTACCTCAGCACGGTGTGCCACCTTGTACATGTCTAAACTACGTTGAACTTGTCTGGAAAGAGACTGGAAATGCTTCAGGGTAGTCGCTTTTTATGTGTGCGTATAGCTATGCAGTCTGGATCAAGCTCTCTTTGATTTTAAGCTCTGTTAATAATTAACCCTCGGCTTGTAATAACTACCCAGCATAATGATAACCACAACGCTGGCTCTTGTCCACCAGGTTATTAGGTACGTACTGCGCAGCATATCCCTTCCGCTCCGTCTCTGAGCACTGATGTCTGTGAAGGTGAAATCATCTAAACTAGGGACGCTTTTCCAGTGTCTTTTTCCGAGTTCTGTTACTTCATAGGCACACCTCGGTTCACCCATCCTTTGACCTTTTCTGCCAGGCTTGGGGAGCATTCTCCTGGCAGAGCTCTTGAGCACACACTGTGGGCTGTGCTCTCATGTTTGCGTTAGTGATGGGGCTTTTCCACGTTAAACTGGTTTGACCGTAAACTGTGCGAGATTATGTCCACATCTGTTTTATCTAGGTAATTTTTTCCTACTTCCACGTTATGTGAGGGTGGGTAAGCAAAGCAGTAGTTGGGTCCCTGTGTTTCTAATTGCTTTCTCCCCAACTCCCTGAGGTACGGGAGAAGCAGACAGGCAGCAAACGTGTTTATTGCTGCTGATCGCCGATGCTTTGGCAGCTCATATAGAAAACACTACTAAGAAATTAATTTTTGCTTAAGACTTCATCTGCTTTAAATACCAGCTGCTCTTTCTTGCTGGATGCTTGTTTCCTTTGCCCTAGCTGCATTTCCTCAACTGATTGTCATCAGAGCCGAAATCCTGGCACAGGCCGTTTGGCCGTGGAGCTGCATGATTTAGCCGCCAGATCGAGAGTCAAACTCAGCGAGGAGAAACTGAAGAGAGCTCAGGTCAGCCAGGAAAGAGAAAGGAGAGCAGAAAACTCGTCTTCCTCCCCCTGTCTGCCTTCTGCCCCATCACAGTGACCCCGCAGATGTCCCATCCTCAGGGTCCCAAGTAGCCAATTTAGGGCCTCTCCTTAAGTGCATATGTAAAGGAAGGAGAAAACTGAGCTGTAGTTAATCTCATGTTTCTAAGCAACCAGGTAATTCTCTGCAGCTGATCCCTAAAGGGAAATTCCTGTTTTCCTGCCCCCTTGCTCAGCTGCGGTGGAGGACACCTTCTTTTCTGCCATCTCCAGCTCCAGGGACCTGGGGCAGTGGAGTCTGAAGGTGGCTACAGCTTTCCAGCATTTTTCCAAATGTCATGGGGAAGGGTGAGGAAGCACAAAAAGGGAGCTTTGTTAATGGTTTGTAACAGGTAAGGAATGTTTGCAAAACCAGTAGAATAGAGGGCATGTGAAAAGTTTAAATGTTTTACCCAGGGCTAAACTAAAATTAGTCACAAGTGGGAGGTTCCTCTGCTCCAAAATAGTGTATTGCAAATCCTATTTACAGTGAAATCTCTGTTTGCTGTGAAGTTTTGGTGATAAAAGTAACTGTTTTGAGTCTGTTGGAGTGACTGTAAGGGTCCAGGCTTTTGCTAATAAAAGATTCCTGAACCTGAGGCTGTCAACATAAGCATTAGAGGAAGCAGAGATCAAATGAGATCTCTGAACTTTTCCACTCTCTGAAGAATGTGGATGCTTGGTTGGGGCTCCAGAATAACAACTATTAGACCTTTTTTAATAAGGAAGCCACATGAACAATGCACAAGCAGTTATACTTCAGGGACCTGGTACTGGAGTACTGTGTCCAGCTTTGGAGTCCTCAACACAGGAAGGACATGGTCCTGTTGGAACGGGTCCAGCGGAGGGCCACAAAAATGATCAGAGGGATGGAGCACCTCTCCTATGAAGACAGGCTGAGAGAGCTGGGGTTGTTCAGCCTTGAGAAGAGAAGGCTCCGCGGAGACCTTATAACAGCCTATCAATATCTGAAAGGAGCCTACAGAAGAGCCGGAGAGGGGCTCTTTATGAGGAAGTGCAGCGACAGGACAAGGGGCAATGGTTTTAAATTGGAAGGGGGGAGATTTAGATTAAACAGAAATTCAGATTAAATAATAAAATTTGATAAATTAAATTCAGATTAAAAGAAATTCTTTACAGTGAGGGTGGTGAGGCACTGGACCAGGTTGCCCAGGGAAGTTGTGGATGCCCCATCCCTGGAAGTGTTCAAGGCCAGGCTGGATGGGGCTTTGAGCAACCTGCTCTAGTGGGAGGTGTCCCTGCCCATGGCAGGGAGGTTGGAACTCGATGATCTTTAAGGTCCCTTCCAACTCAAATGATTCTGTGATTCTATGACCTAAATCTGCTCAGCACCACAAGTGAAGGTGACATGTGGTGAACCTAAAGGCGTGCTGGAATGGTGCGGGAAACTGGGCAATTAGCCCAAGTCCAGCTCCAGCCCCAGCAGAGAACCTTAGTGCCTGCTCAGTGAAGCAGGGCTGGAGGACTCGAGAAATGCTCATATGGGTCCAGGGACATGTTTCTTTCTTACTGAAGGCTATCTGTTTGACCAAATATAAATGCTGGTTAGATTGGGAAAAAAAAATCTGAAGGGATACAATAGTGGTCAACAGGAGGAAATACAGTTAAGAGAAATGGGCATGCCTTGGACATGAGGGACAGATACATCACTGACTTGGAGTTTGGGCTTTTTTGACTTGCTTGGTGTTTGATAATCTGAAGCTTAACTGAGAACCAGTCCCTGTTGTCCTTTGTCCTGCGTATTGAAAAATAGATGCTATCAGCAGATGAGATTGTGGGTCAGATGGACATTTAGGTCTGATCCAGCCTTATCACTGTCCACAAAAATGTACACTAAACCGCCCTGAATCGGGGCTTTATAGCTTGGTTAACCAGATGCTGAGAGCATGTTTCTTTAGAATGTGCCTGATGCTTTTAAACCTGTTAACAGGCGTGAGCTTTTTCAGGGCATAGTATTGGAGTAGGTGAACTTTTGACAATATTGCTTCGAAGTGCTGTGTATTTTAAGTAGTAACCTGTGGGGAGGGTACTTGTGAGATGGACATGCCTTTGGCTAAAGTGCTGACCAGTCTTCTCATCCCGTGTACCTCCTTGCTGCCCCCAGAAGAGCCACAGGAGCCAGGCTTCTGTAATGGCCGAGGACTTTCTTCATCCCCCGTCACCCTGGCCCTTCACTGGTTTGCCTTCTTGTAATGGACCTGGAGGTTAAGCTAGACTTGGCTGACTCTCGTGCAGCCGTGCTCGGGCTCACCTTGCGTGGGGATACACGGTGGAACGCAACCAGCGCTGCCTGGAGCTGGAGGGTTTTTATTTCGAGGCAGGAAATGTTGTCAGGGCAGATTATGTGAAACGGCCAGGAAATCTTCCAGCAAGCTCATTTTAATCTTGAGTCTGGATACGTTTATCTGTTTTCATGTAGCCGCAGAAGAGCGTGCGTCGCAGGGCAGTGCGGTTCACAGCCTTCCGTGCCAAGTTCAGTTGTGTAGCTACCATCAGCATGGCCATCATGTGTGCCATCACGTGAGGGTATGTGTAGATAGATACCAAGGAGCAGGAGTATCTGGCCGGTATCTGGCAGCGTGTGCAGAGTAATAGGAAGCACAATGAGTTTCTTCCTCTCATGTACCTTTGCTGAGGATCTGACCATGGGCAAAGGGATAGATTAATGGGTAGGAAGTGCCTGAGAAGACATAGAGATTAAAGCTGTTGTAATTTTGGTTTGGGAACACAGCAGAAATATTCTAGCTGACACCACCAGAGCTGCATTTGAGGTAGCTGTTTTCTGTCAGGCGTGTCTCCTCTCAGCACCAACATGGGCTTTCATCTGTCCTTAAATTAGTGTTAATTACAAGTCATTAATTTTTTTTAAAAACAGCAAAATGCAGCTGAAAGCAATTACCCCTAATTGCTAATTTGTGTACGTACACCCAAAAATGGTAATATCTTCATCTGAACACCCAGTTCTCGCTGGAGTCAGTCGATGTGTTTTTGCTGCCATTTTTTACTTCAAGTTTGGATTGCGTGATGGTTATTTTTTTACCGGCTTCTCTGAAAGCTACAGAATCTCTTTCTACAAGTGCTGCGATCTTCCTGAAAACATGACCTCGTTAACTCTTAACGAGGCCACAGTAAAGAGATGCTCTTTGGTTTTGCAAGTAAAGCTTAAATGGCGGTCATCAACATTGGGAATTACTCAACTTAATTCTTGCAAGTTATGTCTAAAATGCTCCTGAATTTCTGTTGGATTTCTGTTTCATCTGTGAACAACACCATCCTTTCTCAGTAAGCTAAAAGCCACACAGACTGCTGTTCTTGTGCTGATAAATTCATGGTACAGTTCAACGCTGACCTCTGCAATCCTAGGTCTCAGATTGCTTTGGACTTGAAAAATTTAATTCAGAGATATCATGGCTTCTCTTTCCATCTGCATATTTTCATCCTTGCCAGTGGAGGAAAGATTCAAAGCTGCCAAATTCTGCCAGTGGGAAATGGCCTTTCTGATAGTGCAGACACAATCTGGTGGAACAGATTGTTAGGTGGGTTGAAAACTGACGGGACCACCTTTGGCTGGACTCCCAGAGATCAAAGGGCTGACATCCAGATGGCACCAAGTAGTGAGCAGAGTACTCGGGGGCTCAGTGCTGGGGTCCATGTTGCTTGACATTTTCATCTGCAGGCTGGTGAAGACACAGGGTGTGCCTTCCCCAAATGTGCCGCTGGCCCTAAATTAGGGGGAGCAACTGACATGGCAAACGGGAGAACCTAAATCCAGACAGATAAAACTGGGGACGAGGCCAACATGAAGCTTGTGGAGTTCAGTAAGAAAAAGCCAAATGGTCTGCACCTTGGCCAGAACAACCACTTGCACTGGTAGAGGCTGGGAAGTGACTTGTGGGCCAGATGATATGGACGTGGGTATTACCGTGGATGCCAAAAGATGCCAGTAAATACGAAAGTTGCAAACAGCCCAACAGTGCACCCTGATTGCAAATAAAGCAAACCCTCTACTAGGCCACACTGGGAAGGTCACGGCCAGCAGATTGTGGGAAGTTACGATGCCCTTCTACTTGGTTAGTGGGGAGGCCACAGTTGGAGTGCTGTGTCCAATTTTGGGCCACCTCCCTGTTCAAGAGGCATGTGGAGAGGGTCCAGTGCAGGACTGCAAAGATGGTAAGATGACTAAAGCACATCCTAGGAAAAGATACTGTGGGATATGGGTTTCCAGTGGTCCTTTCCATCCAGCAAGTCTGAGACTGCACAAGGAGTGACTCGATGTGCATTGCATGGTCTGCGTTTTCACACTGTTCTTCTTGAACTCTGCCTGTTCGCAGTTCCGAAGGAGACCTGAGAAAGTATTAATATGGTAAGGCAGGAAGAATAGAAATGGGTAATTACAAATCGTTGAAACAATGGGTTTTCTTTGTCTAAAATAGCCCAGCTTTTAAAAAGAACTGGAGGAGGACATACAAGTGATTTTTATGCCACCCAATCTTAGTGATGTTACAGAACTGCCTGCTGCGTTTAGAAGAAATGCCATCTTGCAAGTGCACAGGGATTTCTTCTCAGAGGCCAAGACCTGCACCTGAGCCTGGCGCCCGCTCTGCATGCTGCCCCTCGGGCTGGTGTTCCCACAGCTGGCAAACGCCAACTGCGATGTGACCGCTCCTGGGGGAATATTGGTTGTGACTGATGCTGAAACACTTCATCCTATGGTAGGGAAGATGCATTCATAAGTGGAGGCAGACAGAGGACTCTTCCGTGATCTGTCTTCAGGTGTGTTAGTTCAGTTTAGTAAGCTGAGTATTCAAAGGGGCTTTGTCTTCAAACGCTCTTCTCTGATTTTTCTTGTTTTCACGTCCTTGCCTCAAATGGTAGATCCACCTCTTAGCCTGAGGTATATCCATAGTACTTTTCCTCCCACTAATAAGGATAAGAGGACTTCTGCCTGTGCCACTGGCATTTCAAAGCTGTCAGGCTGTTGAGGAGGAAGGTTCAGCTGCCAGCTTTACTACAGACTTTGCACGTGTCTGCAGGCAGCAGAGCCAGCCTCCATCGGCAGGGTGTAACACAGGGATTTCTGGAGCGGGGAAGGATTTGTTCCACCCCTCGTCCTGCCTGGGTAGGCGTGGATCGTGCTGCCTGTGTCCAGGGGATCGCAGTGAGCCCCAGCAGAGTTGGCAGCAACCAGCCCTTCGGAGGGGCTGCCAGGGATGGCAGCGAGCAGCAAGCTTTCCAGCCTCAGTGAGAGCAGGGGTTTAAGTGGGCTTCACCTATGGAAAGTGATTTTGCAGGCATGGTCTATATTTAGCCAGCTTCTGTTTGTGCCGCGTTAAGTCATTGGAACAAGATAAGTTTATTGCTTCATTTCCACTGATGTGGCATCTTGCAGCTAATGCAAGTCAAATCCCACACTCTTGTTTAACCCTCTGGCACGTTTCATCCTGGAGCAGCTTGTAAAATTAAACTGAAAAAGGGGGAATCTTCATCTGCCTGTAACGTGTCACTAGGGTGGGGAAAAGAGGACAATTGTGTGAGTCCTGTGGAAGGCAGGGAGATGCCCGGGCGATGAACACGTCACCCAGCTGAGAGCCAGAGTGACTCAGGAGCAGTGGGTGTGCGCTTTGCACGTCAGACCTCCGCTGCCAGCCTGCTCTGCGTACCTCTGAGGGATTGATCTTTGACTCTTCCAAGCTTTTTCTTACATATCTAAGTCTTGATCTGCTAGATGTAGTTCCCCTCCTAACTGAAGATTTAATTCTTGTATGCAATACCTAGTACCTTTTTAATTATTCATTCCTTCAGATATGAAATAATCAATATAGAGGATCCTTTTATGGTTAGCTGGATTTAAAAGGTAGCAGCCTCTCCTGATTCTGATATTTAATGCATGAGCAGGGACTGAATCCTGCTATGGGGCCTCCTGAGATGGTGCATCAGCTGCTGCCTTTGGGCAGCTTAATGCAGAGATGCCTGGGGGGAATTTTGTTCATTTCGTCCTGACCTGAAATGTTATAGCTGGAGCAACTAGGTATGTGTAACGCTCCTCTAACCACAGCTATCTCAGAGCAGCATCGGTTCTGGTTTTCTAACTTGTTATCTTGTAAGGAAGGGAACTACCTCTGTAGGATCTGTGCTACCTTATCTGCTGTGAGACGGAAAGAGCGAGCAGAGAAGGGAAGAGGAACAGATAACCGTGGACCAAGATTACAGACAAGATCAAAGACTGAATGGGGAAATGAGCTCTAGCAAAACAGGGGGTAGGAATGATAAATGCAAAGAAGGCGAGGAGGTTCTTGATCCTTCTGTCTTCAGCCACTCATGCAAAACAAGTTCCTCCGTTTACATCATTGGGAGTAGGATTGGGTGAGCAGCTAACAAAATGTGTCATTTAACAGTTCTGAATCAACTGTGTGTGTACTTTATTCTGTGGCTTATCACAGGGTAGGTAGAGGCAAGGATTAGAGACAAAAGGGAGGGAGAAAATGAATGAACTCTTAAGATAAGGACTTGTCCTGCCGTGCAGGGATGCTGGCTCTGAGCAGCCCTGCAAATACACAGGAGAGACTGGACAGCCACCCTGTTAACTTACATTACACTTACTTGGTTTGTGTCACAGCTCTATGTTACATTTTAAAATGCTTTTAAGAATCTCAAGAATCTTAAGGTTTGGTCAGTTATTTCTTCATAGGCATGCAATCAGAAGATTAGCTCTCATCCTGAGACCTTACAAAGTGTTTATGAAAGGTGATGACACTGGGCCACGGAGGTGGATTTGTTTGCTTTTCTCATGTTGGTGGCATCTCTTGGCAATCCTCTGCTCTAACTATCAGGCTACAGATATTTCTGAAAATACAACCATTATATAAAGCCATTGGATCACTGAATATTTGATTAGACATATCATAATTTTCCACCCTGTGTGAAGACTCAAGCTTTGTTTATGAAGTGTCTCCAGTCTGGACAGCAGCAAAAATCTGTGTGATGTATGTGTGACTCAGGAGACTAAATAAAATGGCTCAAGGGCTATTAAGACATACTTTTACATACAGTTTAAATAGAAATAAGCCAGTGCTGCTGCCAAGACAGGCAGAGCTATAACACACCCTTTTCCCCCTTGGCTCGTACAGGCACAGTGTTTGTGTGACTGTGCAGTGAATTGGATCGAGTGACCAAGTTAAAATAAACCCTTTTGTCCACCAGGTTAATTTTAGCTGGCATCAAATCCTGCATCTGGTTTCCCATAGAATCACAGAAGGATTTAGACCGCTCTTCCCTATCTCCGGCTTTGCCCAGGCCATTAGAGATTGTGAACTGCTGGAGAACATTAAGCAAATCTTTGCGCAAGGGTTATCTGCGTGCCCTTGTCAGGTATGTAACCTGTGAGTCTGTGATAAAGGTAGGGAAAACCAGATGTGGCACTATGCATTGAGTTTAGTCATATAGCACTAAAGTAAAAAAAAGAAAGCAAGTTGTCATTCTGCTGGCTCTTTTCTTCCTGATGAGATACCTGATTGGTACTGCAGACTTGCAGTTGTGAAATGAGATATGTATTATATGGCTGATTAAGCCTGTTGTAGGCACTTAGTTCTCCCTTTCTGCATTTCTGCTTTTGATTGCTTCCCAGGATGAAGATTTGAATCCATCTACATTAACGCTTCTAAGTTAGAGGGATAGTTTAATGTTTTAGTTAAAACCGCTGTGTCCAAGACCAGGTAATCATGAATTACATGTGATTGAGTCACAAACCTATTCAAATATGATATTCGTATTCAAACTAGTAGATAGAACTTCTTTGCTTTTGAGGACTGTCTCTCACTACCTTCTGTGAGAGCATTCCATCCCTTGCGAATAAGCTCTGATCCATGTTTTCCTCAGCCAGTATATTTACAGGTATAAGGGCTTTAGTTCTGTTCCAGACCTTCATTGGCAAGGAATTGAGGGCAAGGTGGGAGAGGCAGAATCTGCTCTTCCTGCTCTGCATTCCGATACCCTCAGTGGGTGTAAAGGGAAGTCTGAAGCTGTCCTGTGTTGGATAGCAGCTGGCTATGCTAAGATACAAGATGGACCAAGAGCAAACTTGACATTAAATTTTTCCCTTCTTCTGTTTGATGCCAGGACGTGGTGCACAGGCCAATGAGTGGCAGCCTAACTCATAAGGGGAAGCGTTTCCTAATGCCCCAGATCATTAAAACCAGGGGTTGTTTTAACGCTGCCTAGCCCATAGCTTTTAATATTGAATATGTGTTGTTACTGTACGATAAAGCAACACAGAGGGTGATCCAGGTCACACGTGGGCTCACTTCTCTGCTGAAGTCACCGAAACATGCAATGACGAGTTTGGCAGCTCTATGCTGGCTGCGGGAGACCAGATAAGAACTGATGTCTTCTAAAACTTGGTGGTACAGAGTTAACTTGAAACTTGCTTTAAATAATAAAGCTGCTAGGTTAAGTTTATATCAGTTCAGTATTTTTTATTATGTGGGTTTTAAAAAAAATCTGATTCTACAAGCTTTAGGATGGATTTGCTGTACTGTTGAACTACGGTGTTCTTTGCTGCTTATGTTATTAAGTTACTGTGTTTATCTCTGAAGTTAATGAAAATGAACTCAAACCTGACTTTGCTTAGCAAATCTTTTAGGAGGCAAACTCTTGGCTAGGGAAACCATCCTCAACCCGGCATTAAGAATATCTTTTTCAATGATTTTCTGGAAAAATTATAAAACTTACATTTGGGACACAAGTTACTGTGGGAAATAGAGAAATTGAATGCATATGGAGAAAAATCACACCATCTCTAATTGCTTTTCTTGTCATGTGTCTTGGAACATCAATAAATGTTAAAATAAATGACATTTTTGTAAGGGTAGGGGGTGCATTTTTCTGAAAGCATTAAGCAAATACTTCAGCTGTTTTCAGAAGGTAGCATAAAAACTAAGCTGGCAAAGGAATAAAAGATGGAAATAGTCCTGTTAAAAAAACCCCAAACACATGCAGGAAACACTGTCAGCTTTCTAAAGAAATATCCAGTGAGTCATTTCAACAGTTTGTTAAACAACAGGTATGTTGATTGGGCTTCTAACGTGTAGATGACCTGAAATCTCTAAGTAATGTTTCGGGCTCCAAAGGTGGACCAGAATATCAGTCTTTTCCCAGGAACACCATCAGTCTTCCTGTGGCACTTTCTTATCTCATTCTTTTCCTGCTTGTGTGCCAGGAGAGGAGTCTAAGGTGTCCGTCTGCGAATGTGGCTGCAGGGCTTATATCCTATTCACAGTTTAATGGTATTTTGCAAATAGCAGGATTAGATTTGGGGTTTTGTAATAAAAAAGTGCCTTCTGATAGGTAGAGAGAATGAATTAGTTAAAAATTCAACAGATCTCTTAATTCCTTATGATTCAGTAGAACTCAGTACACCTCGTATTTTTTAACAAACATTGGAAATGCAGTATAAGTTTAACCCAAACTTACAGAAACTTAATGTTTCAGTAAATTGTGGTTGGATTGGATATTCTTTTTTGGAGCTACAAAAATATCTGAGATGCTGCCACTTGATATCAAGAGAAAATCTAGAGTTGGATATATACTTAATAGTGTGCAAAAATCCTTCCTTTTCTCTCTTCTTTTCTTCCATGCAGAATTCTCTTGGCATGGAAAGTGTTATTTTCTGTCACACTGCAATTTCACAGCCCTTTTGATTCATTACATTGCCACACTTTTTTTCATTTGGGGGCAGAAGCTCTGAGCTGCTGATTAATCTTATCAAGGAGTCATACCCCAATTATACAACAGGAGTCAGTGATCCTTTTGGAAATCTTAATAGCGTTCAGTCAGTTGAGGAATAACGTACTTATTGATGAGAGGGATGCTTTTTAAAGGAAGCAGCAGACATAGCTGTTTCCTTATTGTTGAAAACATTTAAACTGAAAGCAGTTTAAAACGTAATGCTGCTTCTGTGGATGCTTCTGTAGAGGAACCTTTCACATCCCTGAATTATTTACAGTGCTGGTCTGCTGTACTTGCTTTTCTATCTGCTTTTCACATGTAAAAAAATTTAAAATGCTTATGATTTGCGTCCACATTTTTGCCTTGCCCTTGAATAAAAGGAGGTGATTTTTTGCCACAATGGTGTACAGGCATGTTCCTACCATAGGTCAAGTTATCAAAGCTGAGGAAGTAGCCAGAGAAGTAGTGTGTCTATGAGGAACCTCAAGAACTGCGAAAAAGCAAGATGGAGCAATTTACTTTCAGCTTCTAGGAAGAAACACGGGTTACAGAGGGGAGGAACCTGGAGAGCACCAGCAAGACAGTCTGTGAGATACAAGCCATCCTTGCAGTGCTTCCATGAGCTGTCTTGGAATTATCCCAGGTATTTCTGAAACCAGCCTTTTCTGATCTTTTCTGAAACTTGGTATCTTCTGCTGCTTGGTACGTGCAATAGAGCTGAAGCTGTCAATGTAGCAAATAAGGAATAGAAAGGGAAAGCAAAATAACAATACCAAGAAAGACTATACATCCAGCACAAACTACATGGCGAAATGGGCTTCTTGGCAAAAAAATGCCTATGTGCACATGGAAGCAAGAACAGAGCCTGAGTGCCGAGAGGACCATAGGAGAAAAAAAAAAAATTAAAAAGCTTTACTTAATTTTATTGGCTATTGGTAGAATGGTAGAGGAGACGACAAGCTGGTGAATCTGCAGTATTTCTTTCTGCTGACTGTTGCATCAGTTTTTAATGGGATGGAATGTACTTTTTTGGGGGATAAGAAGGTATGCAGTTGTTTTTTCTTTCCTGACTTGAATCAAGAAGCAGAAGAGGGATGGATGGTGGGATAATCTGTGGAACATGTGACTTTATATCCCAGGAAAAATTTAGAGGAACAGATTCAACCCTAGAGAAATGCCTGTAAATAGCAAAGGCAGCTGAACTCTTTGGGGAAAGGATAAAATAATACCAGCCACTAGTGTGGAAAAAGCTTCCAGGCTGCAATTAAAGGAGCTCAAAGAGATTAACAATGGCAGAAAAAGTAGCATCTTATCCCCTGTGTGCATTCTAGACAGTGGTACGCAAAGTATGAAGTAAAACTCATTGCCGGTTGAGATGAGGGAGGGAGGGAAGGAGGACAGCACCCTACGTGGTCCCAGACTGGCAGAAATCACTGCTGGTTGGCTGCAGGGTCTGGGGAACTGGACTCTGGGCAGGCATGGTGCTCCTCCACGGCGTTGCTGTGCACACGGGACCTCCTGTCGAGGCTCGGCTGCTATGGTTCCACAGGTGGGCTAGCAAACGGGAATCATTTCAACAGAACTGGGTTAGGAGTGAGTTTTCTCTGCAGTTTTGAGAATTGGCAAGAGGGCACAAATCTGGGACGGTGATCTGGGACGCTGACGTAGTGATGTGGAGCACAGGGGCATGCATCAACGAACAGGCACCCAGAGGACATGGGGATAGCTGAATTAGGCCTCATTGGGTCTGTAACTTCATAATGAGGAAGAAACTTCTTTTTCTGTCTAAAATGACCAAGTAGAGGACAGATATTATCCATTTCCAAAGACCAATATGTCTGATGCTACTCATACCATCAACTATATCCAGGGCAGAGGGTTTCCCTATTTTTCCCTAAAATTATTATTCCCTAAAAAATTATTCCTTAAACTTACTTCCCTAAACCAGGATGGAGGGTATGGTTTGCAGGTCTAGCTGAAACACCTAATATCACTTATGAACCTCTTGAGTACAGGAAACTGTGGACATCAGCTTGGTTTCATGGATGTTTTTGGTACAATTGGAAGCAAGAATTAGAAGGGCATCCAATAGAAAAGCCTGAGTTGGTGCTTCCAAACTGAAGGGGAAAATTCAGATGTGCCATACTGGCCGCTGACCTCTCATTGATCCATGTTACAACCTGAGAAACTATAAGCTGTTAAAGGAATGTCTTCTCATAAATATGTGGATTGCTGACAGTCTTCCTCAGTGTGGAACAATTCCACCTTCGCACCTCCATGTCTGAAGTGGATATGGAGTCTCAAAGCCATAGAAACTGCTGATGAATGCCTCCAGACTGATGCAGATCATTTGAGGTTCAAGTTCTGCAGCGTGAGAAGTTCCTGCCCAGAAGTTGCAAGTGGTGGCAGATACACTGAAGGGGACATGTGCTTGGGAGTGCAGCGCAGGTGGCTTTGAGGAAAAAGTGCTTGGATGTGCACCTTACACGTAGGTCATGAGATGGGTAGTTGCAACGGCTGGGGACTGAATTGCTTCCTCAGAAAGAACACAGAGTCCTTTTTTGGTAACTGTGAGGTTCTTCTCTTTTGCTCCAGGTGCAATTCCTGAAAAAATACCAGTAAAGAAACACTTCTTTCTGTTGTTTTTTTTTTTTCCCCCTCAGAAAAGAAAAGAGGCAGCAATGAGATCCTTTGAATTAAAAGAACATTCTCATATAGCACCACACCAGCAGAATTTACCCAGAGTCAAATTCTTAGCTTGGTCTTTGACTAATAACTTCTCTGCCCAGACCTTACTGCAAAGTCCCAGGGTGCTCTTATGGGCCAAAGGCAAGTGCATTGGATGGAGGCGCTGGCTCTCCTGGAGATGCAGCTGTCTTTAAAAACATTCAGTTGAATTTGTAATATTTCCTTTTTAAAGCAAGTAAATACAATGGTGACCTTGTCTGTCAAGAAATCTCATTTTTAGCAAAACCTTTAATAGCAGCGGTTTCCATATCCCTAGCTGTTCAGCAAACCTATGCTTCAGTACCAGAATCTCTGCTGATGGAGGAAGGGGAAGAGGAGGGGGTGTTCATACAGCCTTGTCAGCCCAAGGCAAGGCAGAGACAGCCCAAGGCAACGCAGGCAGAAGTGGCATTTTCTGATGTCTGAGATGCAATTAGGGAGAGGCTGAACTAAACAGATCTGCAAGGGGATGGAGACAGAAATCTCCCAAGGATGTTGGCGTAATTGAAATAGGGCTCGTTATGTGGGTAAGAGAAAGCAACTGCTCTTTGCATTCTAGTCCACATCAAGCAGACTGTTTCTAGTCTAAAAATATTCTCTGTGCTGACCTCTCTGAGAATAATTTCATATCACTTTCCTGACTTTATTTCTGGCTTTTGATTTCCCATAGAGGTCTGGAGTCTGATGGATTAGACTGGTTTCTGGGAGTAATTGCGGCAGTCCTGTCTCCGCGAGGAAGGGCCCCGTATCTGGAATGTGCTTTCCTTGGCAAACGCTGGGTGATGGCAACCTTCAGGCTGTGACAGGAGACCTATTTATTTACTTTGGTTCTTATGCTTACTGTAAGGTTTTTTCTCTGTGTGTCCAACTTCAGATGCCAATACTTCTCTCCCACCCATGGGCTCAGCAGTAGCTACGCCCTGTAAGACATATACTGCAGACATTTTTCATGGCTGTTTTATTAACAGTCAGGCTGGTTTAACAAGGCCAGCTGTTTTATAATAGGGTAATACATTTTAAATTAATAAAGTCATTTGTTAAATCAGTTGACTTTAACAAGGGGTGCTACTTTTTACCAGTAAAAGTGAGTGAAAAGCTCTTGGAGCAAGTAGCCAAAAGGGTTCTTACCCAGTCCTTCCCCCTCCCTGCCTTTTCTTTTTAAATGTTTTTGTCCAGCTAAGGTTGGGACCATCCAAGATCACTCAAAGAAGATTGTAAATTGATGTCAAATATGGTAACAGTCATCTACTTATCTGCAGTGGTGGAAGCCCTACTGTAGATTGGACAGACTGGGCAATGGTGAAAAAGAAAACCAACCTCAAACCTCTCACCTTCCCATGAGCATATGGATTGCTATATGAGCATGAAACTACAAGGTTTCTCATTTTTTTTCTCTACCTCTCAGGGCTTTTTATCCAAAGTGATCTTTTGCTTCAGCCTAGGGCTGTGACAGAGTGCCTTCAGCCCAGGTTCTCTCTGCCTTACCCCACAGCTGAGAATTGTCCACTATAACATCTAATAGAAGAATGTACTGGAGGCCGTGTAGTCATACCAAAGGTCTATCTAGCCAAGTATCTCTATCTAATAGTGACCAAAAGGTCCCTGTTTAGTATAAGAACGGGGCAATCAGTATTCACGATTTCCTTCATTTCGCCATTTGCAAACCAGGGACTTCCAGAGCCAGAAGGGAGTTCATTGTAGTTAATAAACATGGGCAAGCCCTCACTAAATGTGTTGAATCCACAGTGTCTGGCTGTGATGACTTCCACAACGCAACCATGTTGTGTGTGAAGAGGCAATTCCCTTAATTTTGTTTTTAAACCTGCATCCTGATGTTTTCATTTGATGTTCCCTAGTTCTTTTGCTGGGAGAGACAATTACAAATTAGTCTCTCTCAGTGCCACTCATGATGTTGCAGACTTTGCACAAAGAGAAAAAAATATTCTGTCAAATCTTAAGTCTTCCTTTCTTCGGATCAAATAATCTTTCTCTTGCTTCCTCTCTTATATCAAAAGATAAAAGAATTGTTTGTCACCAGAAAAATCCATCTGCCAGGTAGGTAGTCATAAGAAATTAGCATGATGTCTTCCAGCACCTCTGTTCCGGTAAGGCATAAAGAAGACAGGGCAAAGGCTGGTGTCACCCACCCACTTTTTTTCAGAGCCGGCTCTTCTGAGGCAGAGACATAAACCAGCACACACTCTGCCAAACCCACTGCAACTTGGAGATCTTGTTAGGAAACATGCCAGGACCAGCGCTGCCTCCTAGTTGTAGGTGGGTATTGGCAAGAAGTTCAATGCAGGGTAACCAGAAGGGATGCTAGAAATATGCAGCTCCTTCATTTTCTTGCACTCTCACAGTGAAGTATTCACCAGCATTTATGCTTTATCCGTGAAGAAACTAAAGACTAATGCTTACATTAGTGCCTGGGCAAGGAGAGAAGCCACCTCCTACCACCAAGCACCATGGTGACTTCACAGATTTCCTTATGTATTTCATCATAACTTAGCTGGGGCAGCTTTGGATCCTTCTTTTATAAGTGACTGGTGCTCCAGTGTGCCAGGCGTGGTACAAAGTCAGGGTACAGTTCCTTCCCTGGAGTCCACGCAGTGCCTGCTCAGGGCTGGCTCTCTCAGATTTGAGCAGTGTTTAGTAGTAGTGCGTCTCTGTTTTTATGCCAGAGATCAAAAAATGCATTAGTGCTCCTCCTAATGCATGAGGACTTGCATCCATTGAGCTCTGGAAGTAACTTGGACCACAGATGACTGTTACTGCTCTCTCAGTTATTAAAAATAGATGGATCCTGAGAAATTATGAGATTTGGCTAGAGCAGGCAAGTTTCAACACTGATTAGCCCATCTCTGTACTTGAAGAACAAACTGTTAGTACAAGATATGAGTGGAGCAACTGTATTTAGAAACTTGTTTCCAGGGAAACATTAGTTTCTCTGGAAGACAACCCCGAGACATGAAATTTTATGTGACTCTTGGGACAACTGTAAGTTTGAAGACTTTTTTTTACCCCTACTTTTTATAGCGAGTACATTCTGCTCCAGATTTATCCGCTTCAGACCTGCATGGTAAAACCTATTTTAACTGTGGAGTCCAGTATCTCAGTGGATTTCATTAAGAAAAGGGCCCACACAAGCTGCAGCTTAAAGATCGGTTGCTTGCATAGCAACTGCAATCAAATCAGCACTTCCTAAGCATATCCATACACACCACGCAAAGTGCGACCTCAAGAGCAAGGCTTAGGTTGTAACTTGGTTTCTTGTGTGACATCAGACAAGTCCATTAACTGTAACATGTTTGTAAAATCAGTATAGTGATAATTTCTTACCTTCGCCCCTAAAATTGCAAAGATCATTTTATTAAGCTTCTAGAAAACCAGAGGAAAAGGGCTGAAAGGTTTTCCTTTGTCTTTGACTAGCTCTTCCTCCTGAAACCAGACAGAGGTTCATCTCTTAACCCCTTGGCAGCTTCCTTACCAGGCAAGTTCTCTAGAAGACTCTCACTTAGTGAACAAAGTCTATGTTCTTTATACCAAGGAGGTTTCTGTTGAAATTGAAAATACTATGAACTTGTCTAAGTCTTTTTGTCATTATTGCAATTTACTTATTCAGAAACTCAAAGTTTTTTCTTGCCTGTGAGAAAACTATGTCCTTTGCTCTATACTTATATTTCTATACCTGATTGTTCCTTTTTGTTTGGTTGGTTGGTTGGTTTTTTTAATGGAGAGAGTAGTAGTCTGGAAGTATATAAGTGAAAAGAATTATATAATTAAGCTTTAAAATCCTCATTGGACACAGAAGTGAATCAATTAGTTATTATTTTTCTAGCAGAGACATATGAGCCAATAGTGGCATTTGTATAAAGTCAGCATTTATCTCCATTTTTAGTTTTCTGGCCAAGGCAGGAGAGGGCAGATAAAGTTTATCTTAGGAATTTGAAAGGCCCATGGCCCTTGCTTCTCATCTGTTAATGTCCAAGAGTCTTTGTTTGCTTACATGTGTGAGGTTTAATGTGACCATCTGTAAAACAGCTATAAAATTAAACCTTTTCAGTGTTGAAAGAACAGAGGAACTATTATTTATGTCGCAATAAAATGGACTGCGGATTAAATTTGTTTGTTTTAGCAGACAAATAAAAGCTAAATCCTGGTGCCTTAGCTGTGGGTGCTGTCAAGGACGAGTCTCTGTGGGCCACCGCTGTCCCCAGAGCCCTGCAGGATGTGCCATGAGTGGGGGATGAAGGCTCTCCAACCCTTAGAGGTGTGCAGCATGTTGTGGTGTCATAGCATCAAATCCTGATTAAATTACGTGCTTAGGGATTTCTGACAAGCTTTTCCTACTTAATTGCCACCCACGTGTTTCATCTGGCTTAGAACTGTAAGTAATTATGTTGCTGTCTTTCGTCCATACTTGATTTCTTAGCTTTTATCACCTGCTGATCTCCAGCAAAGCAGAAGCCCTCTTCTGACGACCTGTCTCCAGATGGTTCCCACCGACTCTGCGCACACCACAGAACGTGTAAATGAAGAGTGTGCATGTTATTGGTATTACTGTCGCTGACCATTTGAAAACAAACAAAAAGTGAAATAACTGGTCTGGCGGCCAGACGCAGCTGTAGTCAATAGTGTGAGCTGACTGGCAGTAAAGCAACATGGAGTGGAGTTATTTTTCAATCAACTTAGGCTTTACCGTACTAATCCACGGAAACTGCAAAGGCTGTTTTCAGTAAACTCGTCACTTTATTAAATGGGAGCCAAAGCCAAAGGAAATCCACTTAGGAAAGAAAAGTTAAACAATGTAATTCTGCAGCTGTAGAAATAAATTGAAATAGAGAAGGTATATTTTCAAAGCCATTCTCACAGCCAAATTGCAGTCGTTATTATTAATGAAGAAATAAACTAAAAGATAATAATGAAAAGTTTTACTCTTTTCTTCCAAGGGAAGTTACATCAAACAAAATTCCCACCCTGACTTTTCAGGTGACTTGCTTGTGAATGTGACGTTGGTGAGCAAGGGAAGAATGCTTTGCTGATGAAGTGCGGTTGTAATTTTGTCCCCTTGGTTACTTCCAGCACTTGTAGGGTTAGTAGGTAAAAGGTGCTGCTGTCTTTCCAACTTTCCTGCCCTGAATTGAATTTTGTACAGGCGCAAACAAAACTAGCACAAGAGTTAAAACTAGCACACTGTCACATCGGCCTGTTGGCATTCCTGTCTTGGCTGGGTGAGTGATGTTATCGATCAGCAGTTGTGATAGTGTTATAGACAGATGCATCACAAAAGACATCTTATAATTTTTTTTTTCTTCTAAACCTTAGGGCCTGTCAGTGTAGCTGTCACTGAAGTATCTGACTGCCTTTGCAGTCGGTGTTTGTGGGTTTAATTTCAAGATCCTTTCAAAGCATGAATGATTCCACTGTTAAAAATGAGAAGCACAGAGATCGTGGAAATTTGCCCAAGGTCTGAAAGGGCTTCCTTCAGTCATTTAAGACTTTGGGCCTTCTCCTCTCTATCTTCTAGCTAATATTTTTAATAGAGGTCATATTCTGGTATCCATCACCTTTCTAGCAATACGTTGTAGCCGAGTCTAAATGCTGTTTGGCATTGAGAGTTCTTTTAATTTTTTTTAATGATACCTCAGTTTCAAGTAGCGTCTTTTGCTTAAAGACTTACTGTTTCCCTGTTGCCATGCAAAAGGCTGCAATCAGGTAGTTGTGTTCCTGGTTTTGGTTTGTTTTTTTTTTTTTTTTTTCCCGTATGAAGATTGCATTGTGTTTCTAATCCTGAGGGGAACTGACTGTACGATCATGTTTTAGTCATGCTTACTCAATTCTCTGGTCTGACTTTGCTTGCACCCTGTGTGCTGTGAGTGCTTTGATGAAGCTCATTGCCATGCACACTTCAAGCCTGCCAGAGTCCTTGGAATACTTAATAATGTCTTTCCATGACCCCAAAATGACAGACACTGGGGATATACAGCTCTTGCAACCCATGAGTCAGGTCTCATATTCCTGAAATGTTTGGTTTGCCTTAAGTCATTTCACACAGCTGTAAAGAGTAGAAACTGTTTGCAAGAGTTAAACTTCTTACCTTAAAATCAGACTCTCAAATTGAAGCAGTTGCTGAATGGTGGGAGCAGGGCACAGCACTGATTGCTGAGCAGGACCTTGACCATCTGCAAAAGCTTCTCAGCTTAAACTCTCTAGGTCTAAGCATAGACATGGCCTTAGCGTCTCGTCATCCTCTGTCACTGAAAATTCAGTGTCCATGGTTGTACTAGCTGGGCTGGTCTCAATGTTGTTGATAAGAAGGCATTGCAGATACCAGAGGTTGCATGCAGGGCAGCCTTCCTGGTGCTTCTGATGGCTTCTATTTTACTGGATTGTCCAGCTGAGTTGCCATAAGGAACTGGAGTGTTTAGTCTTAAAAACAGCAGTGTCCTTGCTATCCTCTTCCATTGCTCATCCACTCATCCCACATCCTACAGATGAAAAATGGAGGCTGAATAGTGATTTTTCTGCTGGAGAGCATGCACATTCCAGCTCTGTAAGTACCTGCAGGCCTAAAGGAGGTGGCTGTATCATCTATTAACCATATCCAGCACATACCAGCGGTGCTCTGTGGTGAGACTGGCAGGTGTGCCTGCGACAGTGACAAAAAGAGGCAGAACGGGAGCTGACTGATTAGAGCTCCTCTGACTCCTACAGAAGTAGGAATGCTGTCAGTCCTCATGCTCTGCGTTATTCCCCTTGCACAACGTTTATGGTTTGATGTGGCAAATGGATAAAAAAATGTGAGGAACACACATTAACCAGAATCCTGTGGCTCGGGCTTGAGGCTAGAGAGGCAAGGCAGTGCTACGGCAAGGTGGGGCGGGGAGGGTGACCTAATCTGATAGTGTCTGGAAGTATGAGTGCTCTCAGGCCAAGGGTTGATGTACACAGGAGGCCAGCTCTGCTGCCAAAATGCTGTTTGACACCCTCCTTTGTGCTGGCCAAAGTGTTTGCTGAGCCTCATAGTGCCAGTGTGGAGCTGTACTGGGTTAAAGGGTATATGAAACTACACTTCTGTGTGGTGTAACCTTGATGTCCCACCAAGCAGGCTGCAGTGACTGAACAGTTCCTTCTCTTCGTCTCTCTGATAGTCTTGAGGAGTGGCCAAGAGCACCAGGAAGGTGGGGAAAAATCATTTTAATTGGCATTAAAAGAAAAATGAAAGTAGAGAACTGATTCAAAGGGCTGTAAAAACCAGACCCTCTGACAGAAGCTCCCTCTCTTTCCAAAGTGCCTTTATTCCACTTGTGCTATGGACTATGACATATATTTGAAGGTCCACCTTTCTCTGGAATGTCTGATTACCATTCTTTTGAGTACAAGCTAACATAGCAAATAAAATGGCTTATGTCCCATTTTGAAGTATATCTCTTAAATCCATCTCAGGAGGGATTGTTACGGATGTTGAACACAGTTCAGAGCAACAAAATGCGTGTTCTTTCCATGAGCTCTTTTTTTTTTTTTAAACTTGCCTTTTGGAAAGATGTGATGCCATATAAGCACCATTGAGTGTATTAAAGGAAGGGCTTGTTGCTTGCGTGATAATTAGTCCCTGAAGTTCTTGGTGCTCCCATGTTCTCCTTTGTATTGGGAGACAATGCTCTGTCTTGTCCCCAAGGAAGTGAAAGTCTGATAAGGAGGATCACAGAGCTCATCGCGTTGAAGGTACTGTGCAAAGACAGAGTCAAGCTATGTAGTGACAGGTTTTTGCTTGAAAGAAGGTTGTCTTGCTATGAATAATACTGTACCAAATGCCTCTGCTAAATATTGTTTCTGGAAATTTCCAGAAATAATGCAAATATTTGCTTGGCACTTAAGTCCAAATTCTTTCATGTTTGCTTTTTCTTCCTGGTGGATGCTCTGCATGGGCCATGAAGGAGAAAGAGTGAATTTTCATAGTTCCTGCCATGATCTCACTTGCACTGTGGAAAAGAGTTGCAAAAAATAGAGAAATAGAAAGGTTGTTGTTGTCCTGGAGGTTACAGTTGAATTATTTAATGAGAGACTCAGGAGGCAGGGCAGTGTCAGTGTTGAAGACGCATGCAGTGTCTACAGCTCATTGGGCTCCAGTCTTTTGATGGCATTGTTTTAATGCCATAAAATGGTAGTATTTTAGTATTAGATCCTCAGAACAAGAGAGCCTGTGTACATATTTCTTTTCCTTGGGTTTTCATCCTGGCAGATTTGCTGAAACCTGCCTTCAGGCATACAGCTGAAAACGTGGAGCCCTATCAAGAGCTTCAGTCAGTCACTTGAGGGCTGCATTGCCACATTCTGGGTGACTCTTAGGAAGAACTGGGATCCTGAGTATCACAGCAGGCCTCAATCCAAGCCCAGTCCGAGGTTTCGTCTGACACATTCTGGTTTTGATTAATTGGTGAGCTGTGCCAATGCTATTTTTGAATGATCTTCACACATTATAGCCTGGTTTCAAAGCCTGTGGGAGCAAAAGAAAGACTGCTACAGACTTCAGGAAAATAATTTCTCTGCTAGTTTTTGACAGCTGGATAGCATCACCCAGAACAATGCCCTCAACTTCCAACTAGTGGTGCCCTGTTCTACCTAAAGCAGTGCTCACCAGCGTGCAGAGAGGACGGGGCTTTCTGCTGTGCTGCCCACAAAGCCTAGGGTTAGAGGGGGCAGAGTTAGGGTCAGACACTCGTGGAGGAGGCTACATGATTGACTTAGCTGACCACTCAGAAGTTTGCCATCCTTGATCTGCCCATAATTCTGTGGCAGCTACCCTTTTCTCAGAAAAGCAGGTAGCATACTCTGGAAGCATACCTCCTAGAAGGTCGTTTGAGACACATGGCAACTCCTCAGGAGTATCCACTGGTCCCTGCTAGGCTCTTGCATTTTATAACGCATTTTAAAAAGGCCTCTACTATAGTTCAGCTTTTTAGCTATTTTCATCTAACTTGGTCAGCTGACGCTCTGCCTTCATCCATTTTTAAATGGCAGTTGCCTTTCTCTGTGACACAGCACCTTACAGCATAGCTCCCATCTCCTGCCTTGTGTTTTTGGTTTTATTTCCGTACCTCCAAGAATGGTTTGGTACCCTCTACTTCAGATCACGTGTCTGGCCCACAATAGACAAAGCATCTGCTTATTCCTCCAAAGCCACAGGATTTTGTGCTAGTTAATATTAATCTCTGTAAATCTCTTCAATCTTTTGCTCTTGGAGTTGCATCTATTTCTGCATGTTTCTAATATTCATCTGACTACTGTGCTCCTCACTCTATTTCTTCTGTGCTGCTTTAAAGGAATGGATAAATGGGAGAGAGGCAGAATGCGGTGTGATTTGTGTATTTTTCACTAGGGAGACCCATATGAGGCCCCTTCCTTTCTTTGAGCACACCAGTAGGTTTTAGCTGTCCATGCAGTGGGTTACTCTTTCTGTCTTTTAATACTGGTTTTGCAGATCTGCAAATGTATAATTCAGTTTAAACTTCTGAACCTCTTCTGACACCTCTGTGGTGTCCTGTTTGGAAGGCTTCATAAGCATTTATTGGTTTGGATTATATAGTGGCTGGGTAATGTCCCTGAGTTGTTTGGAGACAATGGGGGAAGCAGAAAAAAGAAATCCAGAAGCCACAGGCACCCCAACAGGCAATTCTTTGTGATTTCATGGCTTCTGCAAGGTAGTTCTGTGTCATACCAAGTTTGTGGTTGCCTTTCCTTACCTGATTTTAGAAAATGAAACTGCTGTCTTCTAAGTAAAAGCTTCCTACAGGTAAAGGCAAATTCCAAAGAAAATTACATGTCTCTGGCAGTTGTCTCCTCAGCCCTTCTGTACCATCCTGTAGTTCTTTGAAAGGTCCTTGTTACCAATTGTGAGAGCTCAAATTTTATGTTAAAGACTGACTCCTGCAAAGGAGCTCAGGAAGCTGCCCAGGACTTGTGTTGGAAGTGGATGTGTCGCTCATTGTCTGCACCTGCATTTTCTTCCTTTTGCTCGCAAATTCGGTTACAATGTTTTCAAATGCATAAAAGTACAGTTAACCACCAACCTATTAACATTAACTGATGGATACAGGAAGCAGTGAGAATCTGGACACACACTAGTTCTCATCTGACTCTGAATGTCAAGAAATAACCCTGACACATAATGTGGGTTTTCTTGGGCTTCTTTGCTCATCTCAATTTATTCAGGTTTTAGCACTGTTGTCAGAACTAATGTAAAGCAGAATGTCTTGTTGCATTTCAGTTTTTGATGCCTCAACAAAATTAACCAGCCAAGAGCATTTTTTTTGCCCTCTTTGGAAGGAAAAAACATGAACAATAGGGAATGTTTCACAGTCTAGGCTTTCTAGGTTTGCCACAACAAATACAAGGGTAAATGCAGAGCACTGGAGATGAAACAGACTGGACTTTGTGACTAGCCCTTACTTGATTGATGGCTTCTGGAAGCTGTTTTTCTTTTTTTCTTAGATGCTACAGGATGAGCACCAAGATCTTCAGTTAGGAGTGATGTGATATATAGATGTTGGTGCAGATATTGTTATAGGTACAGGGCAGTCATGTCAGTGTACTGTCACCACAGTGCTTCCATGTCAGTGGGAGGGAAGGTAGTGCTGGTTCACACCTGTTGGTGTGAAGTTGACTCGAGCCATTCCTCTAACTAACAAGACAGGGCTAACTGGTACCTGGCTGAATGCAGTGACTACAATTCTGTTCTTTTCAGAAGGGCACTCCTGATTTTATTTTTGAGCCAGTGGAGAGAACCAGCCCTGATATACTCAAGTACGTAGAAAAGGTGCAAGAAGAGGTTGAAATCGAGGTTAAGCATTGCCCTTTGAAGCAGAGTTCAGCACTCTGTCAATGGCAAGGGTTGGAAGTTCGCCCACTGCGGAGCTGGGGACCTAAATGCCCCCAAGAAACATCAGCAGTCTCAGGAGACGAACCATTTGTAGAAACTGATACTAGTGCAGCAAAAAGCATTGGAACGCAGTGAACCCTGGAGCAACTCTTGAGTCGAGATGTTGTAAAAGTGCATTGCTCCTAATGGCCACTGCTGGTAATAGGAAACCCTGTAGATTTTCATGTACAGAAGGAGGAACTACGCTCCTTGTACAGCATGCAATACCACCAGAGGTGGTGTGCACAGTCTGAAAACCTCTTGCTGGATCAATGCTTAAATCACTTGTTAAATCAATTCCAAAGCCATTGAATTTAACCTAATTACTACTTTGTTGGGTCCAGTAACATTCCCAGTAAACACTGATGTTTGCTTCATTCAAAGTGTTGAGAACAGAATTGTATCTCTCTTTTTTTAAAATTGCCAAATTTTGTTTCGCAATAACTTTCCTGGTATGTAAATGAGTAATTTAGTTAATCTGTTCAATAACATTTTCCATGTGTATAAAAAGTCATGAGAATAAAGATGTTTGCTTTGTGATTGAAGGGTACAGGAAGGGGAATCTTTACCATCTGCCACTACCAAATTACTTTTCAAGGGGGAAAAATAAATCCCTCTCATTGGAAGCTATTTTGATCAGCTCTAACAGTAATATTTTATGTAGGATTTCTCTTCCAGAGCCCAGTAGAATTTACAAGAAAATTCATCTTCCTAATGCTTTAGTAAGAGGAACATCTGTCTCAGACATTGTGAGGATTGAAGCACTAAGAGTTTTTTAGAAATCTCATATTCATCCTGCAATATTTGTCTGGTGTATATAATCCTAATATGCCAGTTGCAGCAGCAAATATTTTTCTACAACCAGCCAGTGAACTCCAAAAGAAACCTGTTTAGCTGCAGCTAATGAAAATGTAATGCCTGTGATCCTGTGATGTTTTTGTTCTGCAGCACCAACCTGAGTTTTAAAGAATTTTGAACCAGTAAGACTCAGACTCTGCAACTTTGATGGAATGTAAAAGCCTCAAGCTTTCAACACCTGCCATAGAAATTTAATAAGAACCCTAATAAATGGGTCAGTTTCAACAAACAATTAACTTAACAACTTCATCTGGAAGGCTTAGAGGCCCTTTTTCATAGGAGGTAACTTGAGAGCAGTCTCATGTTATATAGTGTAGTTAATGTTTCCTTTAGAAAACCAGAGTTTTTTAAGATTTAATATTTCATGTGCTCCAAATTACATCAAATTGGCGTATGGTACACAACAAAGCTTTCAATCCCAGTATAGATCAAAAAGAAAATTTATATTAATCTTCTAAGCTGTTTGGGGGTTTCTTGAGCACAAGGAAAATATGCAATTCCCCGGAATTCAGAAGCTTATAAAATGAATTTTGTGGGCAATTTGGATAAAATTATTCCTTATACTTTGATTATGCCATTAAAATTCACACTCCTACAAATATGGAGATTTTCTTGTAAGTACTGAGTACTCACTGAGCGGTGTAGCTGGACTGCACCATATAGACTTGAGAAGAATGTGTTTTCCTACATGTTGTCTTACATTGCGAGCTACTTTTCAGCCTCTTCTAAAAATATATAATAGAGATTAAGTCTCTGAGGGTTCATAGCTTGATGTGTTTAATGTAATTCTGCGCTGAGATGAAGCAAAAGAAGAAAATTTAATTGCACTTTTCCCTGCCCTACTTCACGCATTTCATCTTAAACTCTCCATTTATTTTGCTGTCAATTGCTACACTCCACCAAGTCTCCCTTTCTCACCCCCTCTTTTTTTTTCTGTTGTTACAGCTCACCTCTAACCATCCCTGCCATGTCAGATATGTTGCCCAGTCTTTTGTCTTTGCATCTGAACTTTGTCCCACGTGTTGTGTTTGAACAGTGAAATGTCTCCTGGACAAGGATCTGTGCTTTCTTACCGCCGTCAACATCCTGTATCTCATGTCTGACCGCTTATTGTAACTAATGGCATGGCCTTTATTTGCCCGTATGGCACATGCAATTACTTGCATCTATATAGGCACAAAAAGGCAGAACGGGATTCACGTGTCCCAGCTGCACTGTGTGCAGAAGCTTATTGAGGCAGATCTTAGTCAGACATCATCCTCTTTTTGATGGTTTGACACCAAAATTCGACCTGGGTACTCAGTGCCATTTATCTGGGCGTATGCAAAGACACAGCCATCTAATTAAAACAAAAAAAACCTAAGAAGTTCTCTTTAATGGTATTGCTGGCAGCCTTGTCATGATCAGTAAGAACAACACAGGCTTTCACATCTGGAAATGCACTCTTCGGTGTTTGAGACACAGTAGCACAAGCTTGGAACATTGTGGGTAGCAAATGAGCAATTTCAGGTAAAATCAATTTTCTAAAATGTCAGGAAGAAATTTTTCACAATGAGGGTGGTGAGACACTGGAACAGGTTGCCCAGAGAAGCTGTGGATGCCCCATCCCTGAAGGTGTTCAAGGCCAGGCTGGATGAGGCTTTGAGCAACCTGGTCTAGCGGGAAGCATCCCTGCCCATGGCAGGGGGTTGGATCTAGATGATCTTTAAGGTCCCTTCAAACCTAAACTATTCTATGATTCTGTGATTAAGTTTGCAGAGAAAACAGTATTCAGACTTGATAGTATGATCATAGAATCACAGAACGATGAACAATAATCAGAAATACCTAGGCTGAGTCACCGTGTAGGATCACCATGAAGCCCAGCTTAAAATCCAGTTCTCATTTTATTTAGTGGCCTGGAGTTTGGGCAGTTCAAAAGTAGATGGTTCAGTGTGTGTTCATTAGAGATTGATTGATTGCTTGGCTGTATGAACTCAGGTTTTGGGGTGAGGAAGGCGGAAGGAGAGGAATTTGCATTTCCCAAGACTTAGGATGTCTGCACCACGTGTTTATAATTTTGAAGTTAGGCTATAGTATTTAAATATCATATATTTATGCCCATATAGTTTTGTTGTGTAATAAGAAGTACCATTTTCTCCTGATTTAAGACTTTGGCAGGTGCTCAGGTGCCTCTAGAGCCAAACACATTGTAAGCTGGTTCTGATGACGTGGATATGGGACGATTCTCCTGGCAAATTATTGCCTCTGAAACCAAGGGCAGTCAAAGCATCCTCTTTCACAGTTAGGTGGCCAACAGCAGCGTTTCTGTCTTGAACACTTGCTTCACGTTAATAACAGGTATATCTTGTATCTATAGAGGTTGTAACTTGCGGTAGAAACAAGGAAGCTGGCTTTTGTGTGTGTTATAAAACTAGCAGTTAGCAAGATGTCTTGAAGGTAAGTTGCAAGTGGATCTAAAAGCCAGCTTGGCCTGTTGTGAAGGTTTTAACGTCATCTGATGATGATATCCTGGATGAAATGGTAATAGCTCTGGAAACAAATTTAAGTGGCCTTCTGCTTTGCTTTGGGAGTAATATCCATACATGCAAATCAAGCAGTTTTCTGAAGCTACGTAATTACACAGTGACGAGTGTTCCATTCAAATCAGCTTCCACGTTTCATAGTTCCTTCATGTGCCCAGCCCCGTGGTGGTGTGCCTCAGAGGATTATTCATAACTGGTTCTACAACAACAGAATAAATAGTATTTAAGAGCAAATCAATATTTGCTATCTCCAATTTGCTGCTGAACCCAGAGGCTGTTAAGGGATTGGCTTCTTGTAGGTATTGCAACAGTTGTGACCTTTGAGGAGATCTGAAGGAGAAAGAAGTGGCATTAGCAGTAAATGCCTGAGGAATTTCTAGGCTGATGGAGAAGGAAATAGTGCCACAAAGGGAAGTAGCTGAACTCTCTTCTCCATTGATAGCTTTAACCTTGAATTTGCCCAAGTGATGTTCTAACTAGCTTAGTTTTCTGTGATAGCTGAGTTGCTTTTGCCATAAGATTTGACAAACCAGAATGTATATCCTTGTGAATGTTAATTTGCAAACTGACTAGGGTGCGGACACTGGCTGAGCCAAATTCTGCTGTCCTCTGGGACCCAGTTATGGGCAGAGAACTGTGTGGGTTATTCAATAGGCTCATCATCCTACCATTACACGTCCTCCTTCTCTATAGGTTTCTTTCCCTCTAGATTATTGCAGCTAATGCCTGTTAGTGCCTTACCCGTGTACTTTGATATAAATACTGTGCCTCTGCCACATCTTAGACCCTACTATGAAAGCATGTTGCAGTTGGGCTTATTGGAAGAGTATGGAAGGCCCAGCTTCTGTGTGGTGGTCAAGATTTCTCTTTATAATTTTTTTCTTATGCCAAGGTCTGGGCTGAGCTGAACCAAAATGGCAATTCCAAACTTTTTACTACCTTCCAGCATTCCGTCTTTGAATCCAACCCTCACAGCAGGCATCCTTCTTCTCCAGCATAGGATTTGTGTGCAGGCCAGCCATATGGTGTGTGTAATTATAATTTTATAATGGTGTTATTGCTCTCTAGCTGCCCAGTAAACCCAGCGCAGTTTCAGTAAACTATATGCATAAGCATAGAAACTTTAGACTTGAACAGTTTTCTTCACTATTATACAATAGTAGGTGCGAAGGAGAAAAAAAGATTCCATTTAATTTATAGAAACTGTATAAACTTTATAGAGTCTCTACAATGATCTCAAATGAAAAGGCTGTGGAGAAGAGGGGTTGTACCGAAACTGGGAGGTCCACAAAGAGAAGAATAACAGTTAAAGGCACACATCAGTAAATACCTGCACTGAACTTTTCCCATTAACTCTACCATCGAGCATATGGACTGCATTAGGGGTTTGTCTGCCGTAGGGATTTTATAAACACGTTTCCTCCCCTTTCCTCTTCCCCACCCAGTTACTATTGCTTTAGACTATTACAGAATTGAATAGTGTCCATTCTGGGATCATCATTTTTATTGGAAAGAGGCTGTTTGCTGTAGAAACGTTCACTGATTAGTGTCAGAAACCTGTGTATATATGCAAGTGCTTTCCTTTTTTTTTTTTTTTTTTTTCCCTTGGCGTGTGAGCTTCCTGAAGCAGTCATACCAGCCTGGCTCACCCATCCTTTCAGGCATATGTGCAACTCTAATTTGCATCGATGGCAGAATTTCTGCAGCAAAATTAGGAGCCAATGTGTGCTCAGTTTTATGGATGATCTGTAAATAAACACAGCTCACTTTTGCATCCTTATTTACCCAGAAAATGAAGGTTGCCAAAGTGATTGGTGAAAAATAGGACCCAAAACCAAGAATCTAAGCCTCTGATGAAATCAGAAAATATTCATTATGCTTCTGTGTACACTTCTGTGTTTCTTCTTTGATTTTAGCCAACATTGGAAGTCTGTATGTCCAGCCCCCAGAACCTGGTGATGCCCATCCAAGCTTTCCTGAGCTTGAGGAAGAGGTGTCCCTGTTGCCTGCTGCTAGCTCCTGCATCCATTTTGCCTTCCCCTTTGCACCAACACATGTATTTTAATAGAAAAAAGTGTCTCTGGGAACAGATCTGGCTTAACATTAACCTCCACCCACCCTTAAGAGTTAATTTTAACACATTGATGGTGGAAGTTACACCCTAGGTGGCACATAGCACCTCTGCTGCTCAGCCCTGGATGTGTGAGTGCCTGGCAAGGAGTTCTGGGGTCGAGGTGCTGAAGGAAGGGAAGCCCAAGAAAGATGTGACACATCTCTTAGTTTATTGTGCTTTGAGATTTGTAGGTGGTAAATGATGTGGGTTTTTTACAGATATTCTGGAACCCTAATATAATTTACAGTTTCATTTGTAGAGAGCTGTTTCAAATCTGTGCACATTCTTCTAAGATGTTTTAAAAGAAAAGCCAACAGCAATAATTAGTTTGGCGTTTTCCATGTTTTCTAAAGCACTTAAGGGGTAATGACTTTTTTTAACCAATCTTACATAAAATCAGGTTTTACAGGAATAAGAGGACTTAAAAGGTCTGAATGGCCGTCAGTGACATGTAATTCATGCTGAAAGCTCTATTCCAATACATCAAAATAAGGAAAACAATTATACATATGATTAGAGGCTGCTGACCCTTCAGTTAAAATGATCAAAAAGAACAATATTAAAATTTGATTTACAGAAGCTACTACTTAGCCTATAATTACTCTGACCAATAAAAACAAACCAGACTTTTACAGAACGTGATTTCCCAGAAGATAGGTTAGCTATTTCTGTAGGGCTGAAGAAACACAAAATGGTTTTAAAATATATTTGATATGCTCTATGAGTAAATTGAAATACAGCATATAACTACTTTTAATGTTTTTTGTTCATAAATTGCCGGATTTCCTTAATTCAAGTGAAATTTGAGAAGCACTTGAGAATAATTGTCCCTAAAATGAAATATTACTTTGTCAGTCTACTTCATTTATATTAAATATATGGTTTACTTTTTTATATTAGAAGGTAAATGAAAGTTGGTCAGTAATATGATTCCCCTTACACTTTTGCTGTAGTTCACTATGGAAATGGATTCAGGAAATGGCAGATGTGATTAAAAACTCTTCAGCTGGCCCAAGAGCTGTTTGTACAGCACCTAGCATACAGCACTTCTGGCAAGGAACAAGCACTCCTCGTCTTATTGCAATATAAATAACATGACTCTTCAATGTAGGGACTTGGAATTTTGATTTAAAATGCACTAGTTAGGAGATGATTGGGAAGATGAGATTTGATGAGGCTTTTTTATTCATAAGAACGAAGACACAATTGCTGTGCTGGCTAATGCGGTCCTGCTTCCTTGTGCACGCGAGTAAGTACATTGGAATCCACGCCAGACCAATCTGCATGAGTGTGTTGGGACAATAATCCTATAAATTGACACAGAAGGGTCAAGCTGCCTGCTCAGAGGCTGACATCACTGGAGAGCTGTGCACAACACATAAATACATTGAAGATTGCAAAACTAAGAGAGACTTCTTCCTATGTCCTGTAGAATGCACCTACAAGTGTAGAGCTCATGTCTGGGAAAAGACTCAACTTTATATCTCCCAGTTTGGAATATATTTGTTTTATTCACAGACCTCTCATGAATTCTGACTTTTTTGTGCATCAGTTTTTGAAATTTCCTACCAGCTTCCCCTCATCTGGAAACTTAAGTCCTGTTTTTTGTTTCTGATATTTCTAGTGGAACGGGAAAATGTACAGAAGAGGACCTTCACCAGATGGATAAACCTACATTTGGGAAAGGTAAGACTGACAAACAGCCTCGATACTGAGATACAAGGACACAACCGTAGACAGATTGCAGTTAATTCCCTTTAAATTAGTTAAAATTTGGAAACAAAGTTGACTTCTATGCATATGGGGATGTTCAGAGGAGAATGAGGGGAAGCTGAAAGTATGTTTCAGGGTAAATGAAAATGCTTGGCTGGCTTTAGTTCATCTCGGGTGCATTGATGTCTTTAATGCTACTGACTGTTACCATGAGACTAGAATTTTCCAATAGAACATACCCACATAAAATCAAATGTGGTTGAGGCTGCTCTGAGGTGATGATGACGATGTTCTTCCCTGGACTGGAAGTTCGAACATCTAAGGCATCATGGCCAAAGACAAATGGTCTTCATAACCTGGCTTCATCTGAGATCTGCAGATGGGAACCTTGTCAGTCATGTTTGGAGGGGAGGGCTGTATAATGGGATCTTTACATATCCACTAACATTAGAAAATGAATTGAAAATGAATTTTTGGACATCACTTCATATTTTTAAGCTGTAATTGTTTCTTAATTGCACCACAATATGTGTGATTATTATATTAAACATAACTTATGGTTCTTATTGATAGCAGATAAGTAATGACTCTCCTGAGTAGTCTGTCATCCAGAGAATGATTTTTCTGCTGTTGAGGATGAAAAGAGAAAAAAAATTCTACTGTCACTGAGACTACAGCAATGCTTAGCAAAGGATCAAGGAATTGGGCCGGCTTCCTGATCTAGACAAAGTCCTAACTCAGACTGGAGTTTGAGCTTCACAGTGTAGTATCTGTAGCTAAACTTCATAAAGTAGAGATTGGGACTAAGTTTGGGCTTCAAGCGGACTCTCAGTCTAGCTCCTGTAGTTCTTGGAAGCAATTGCATTTCATACATAGTAAAGCAAAGGAGTTCTAGAAGAAAAGCATCACATATATACTTGCTTAAGTCCACTACTCTACAGTGAGTGTTGCTGAAGGAATAAAGGGATCCTCTTAAATCTCACTGGAAAATCAGAATAAGGCTAGTTAGAAATGTTTTGACTAGCAATTGCTCCCAAAGGTCTCTCGGAACCAAGACAGTGTTACGTGATTCCTTCGTGAATCAGGCTCTAGGGCTTTAAACTGACTGCAATTTTGGAAGTTGTCAAAAAAGGTTGTCAAATATGTGACTGTGGAGAAGGTCTTTGATTTACAGAAGGAATTAGATCACGAAAAAGGCTGTAGGGTGCTGTTAATTCTGCTGTGCCAAGCATATGAAGTCTTAGAAACTTTGTGGGCAGGTGAAGTGTTTTCTCTGGAGTGCGTACAAATTTTTTTTTCTCTGATTCAACCAAAAAGAAATGCTTTTCTGAAGAGAGGGCAGAAGTCTGCTGCTATATTAATGTTTTTCCTGGAAGTGGCATAATAAACATATCCATGTAAATACTGAGAGCTTTGCTAAAGCTCTCTTTAATTACAAGTGATTCCCTGAGGACACCCACTGAGGAAGGTGGTTTCTGTCTTTAACCTCAAAGAAGCACTTCATGCAAAGTGGCTTCTTTTTTTTTAAGGGCAGCAGTGGAGTCTTCTTGTACTTTTTCAGGAAACTTATTGTGTGGTGTGTCCTCTTTTGGAGCAGACCATCCCATTTGGGTCATCTTTTGAGAGGAGCTGGCTCTTGCTGGTCACGGGATAGTTGGGAGTAGTCTGCATCTTCTGAGTTCTGGTGGTTCTTGTCTTAAGTAGTGAAAGAATTAAAAAAAGGCTTGGGTTTGATGCTTTCAGATAGGTTATTTAATTTTGAAATGAACACTTAGTACTTTTGGCTAAATTAAAGACTAGTAACAAAAATGTACAGTCCCAGTTTGCCAGAAGCTGCTTAATTGAACAGTAGGGCATTGCCCAACTAAAGATAAAAAGACTTGGCTCTTTAGGGACAAGAGAGTGAGTGACACCTGAACAGAGCATAATTGCTGCAGCTGAGACTTCCCCTAAGGGCTGAGCTGATTTGGCTGTGTGCCTCACAGTGCACACATCATCAGACACTTCAGTGAAGTGAAGAGATGGTTCCCTTTGGAGGAGTTTGCTCAGAAGAGAGATGCACAATACAAGAAATTACTTTTTAAAGTACTTAGAAAATACTGGGAAACAGAATGGCACCACCAGAAACCTTACAGAGGAGACAGGACATTGTGGCCAAGCTGGATCTTGGGCTTATTCTGGGCATAAAGGGGGATTCACTTCTGCTGGACTCGTCTTAGTCTGAGGGATCAGCACCTGGCCCTTGGGTGGTCACTTCCTACGCAGACTATTTAGGGTGAGATTCTGTTATGGGAAATGTGGAATAAGTCCTTGTCTGATTTCAATTACCCGAGCACTATATCCCAGTTGTAGCTCCCACACTCCTAGGACAGAATTGCCACTGATGTGAAGAACAGTCAGCTAAGATTTATTTCTAGTATCTCTGTCTTGTAAAATTCTCCTTCTTACTTTCTGAAATCATGGTGGCTTACCAAGCAGTACTGCTTTAAAAGCTCCCTGGTTTCTTTTCTTCACAGTGCAAGCCGCCTCTGAAAGTGAAAGACTTGTTTATGGACATACAAGATGGCAAAATCTTGATGGCACTACTGGAAGTCCTGTCAGGACAAAAGCTGGTATGTATACAATAGGGAGAAACCTCTGTGGGTATGGAGCTGTCTGTTATGAGGAACAATGTATGGATATCCAAGGAATAACAGGAAACTTGTCCCATGTCTTGGGTACAGTAATAAGAATCTCAGCAACTTTATTGTGATTTCCTTATGTTACAGACTGGTGTCCCGAGTTGTAACTTAGTTTGCAAGGAAGTATATAACAACGAGGAGTAAATGGTGTGCAACCAGTGTAAATGTTCCTACCCCTTAGTTTTTTTAAGGCTTTCATACATTAATGCTCACGTTTTCCATTTGGAGATCACCCAAGTCACATTACCAGGAAAAGATATATTTGCTGCATTATTTTTTTAATCCATAAATTCTGTTTCTGTTTCTCTTTTGTCTGAGATCATTATGACACTTACGAGGTCTGCTGATGCTTGGTGTAGTTGTGAGTTTAGTTCCGGTATCCTGGATTAGGTTTCATTAGTCTTACTGATAAGGTCTAAATCAGAAGGCTTCAAAGCTTCACTTATCAGAATGTTTTTCTCTCCTCCTTTCTTTGCAAGTGCTGTATAAAGTTCCACATACCAGAAATGGAAACACCCAATGCAAATACAAGTGACCAATTACAGTTAACTTTAATGTTTTTTTCCTATATCAACCTTGTTAGCCAGTACTGTCTCCTGTGTGGTGTCACACTTGGGTGAGAGACCCGTTCTGCAGCCGTCCCACCGCTGCAGAGGCACTTGCAGACACCTGGTGATGCTCTGTAGCGACCGAACCCTCTGCATACTGCAGCACACTCCACCGTGGTCACACATTCAGAACCGCCTGGGTTTTAATATTCTTGCAGTTTTGGGGAGGTGTAGCAGAAGCAGGAGTGTCTCTTGTGTGCATTCAGACAGATTGCATTGAGAGCCAGGGTGAGGAGGGAATGGCATCCCGAGGCTTTGCCCCTAGGAGGTCAAGGAGAAGGGCAAGGAAGGAGGTAAGGTCAGCTGGCCAGACTTGCTGCACTGGCAGTTAGGTGTTCCTGCACACACGTGATAAAAGCAGCGTGCCAAAGTGGTATCGGAGGGCGATGGGCGTGCAACAAATACGTTTCATCTCTGCCAAAGTTAAGCTTCCTACCTCCCACCTGCCTGTGCCAGCTACAAAAACTGCTCACGCTTCCTAATTAGGATCATTTAATTTAATTTAAGACAAAAAAAAAATCTATTATTATGAATTTTCAAGTAAATTTGATCCTGAGACTGAACATGGTTGGGGAGTAATTACATAAATAATCAACGTGGCAGGTCCAAGAGAGTGATAACATCTGGAGAGCGGGAATGCTGGTTGCTAACCCTGTTTTGCTACAGCAAGGGCAGATCATGTAGTTGAAGCACTTTACTGATCAGAAAAGATGGCAATAATTTTATACAGGTAGATTTCCTTAGCTTTAATTTGCCTCTATGTTTGTAGATCTTCTAAGCTTTGTAGATAGTGGTGAGTAATTTCACCATTTCTAAAAACAGCATGGCTTTTATTTTTTCTAGATGCACGAGTACAAATCTTCAACCCATCGCATTTTTCGTTTGAACAACATAGCCAAAGCACTTAAGTTCTTGGAGGACAGTAATGTGAGTATTTTCAAAGTCTGGTCTTAATATCTTCTCTTGACGTATATTGCAATTTCTAATTGTTGTAATTGTAACTCATCTGATGTGCTGCATAGGAGGAATGTACTGCTTAAAGGCACTGTGACTTACCTTAGCAGCAAGGCTGAAAAGCCACATAAAAATGCCCAACGAGAACACCTACGGAGTCTAAAACAAGGATTATTTGTTCATTTTATAACGTAAAAGTTCAACAGGATTAAAGGCTCAGGAACCCAATATTAAAAGAAAATAGAAAGAAATGCAAGTAACCTTTATGAACTGGGTCTTAGTGGCATTACTTCAGTTACATTGAATGTAGGTGACTTTCTTTCATCAGAAATGCTTTCAGTATTACAAATCATGTATTTATCTGGTAAACTGCTGCAGCAGCTGATCATGAGTCAAAGGCAAGAGAAAATGAAATCTGGGAACATGACATAAATGCATAATTCCAGGAATCAAAACCTTATAAGGATATAACTTCCCTCAGAGTCCGTGTGGCACTACTGCAACATCACTTCCTATACTGGTGACCAAGCAAGATCACACCCTGTAGCTTGAAATGATTCAATCCTTTTTTTATTTTTTTTTTTTTATTTTTTTATTTCTCCCATTAGAGCTCTATTCCAAAGCCCTACAGATGTGGCCTGTTTCTGGAAAACTCTCTGCTCTTGAAAAATGTTGAGAAGTAATGGGGTCAAGAGAAGTCCCAGCCATGTAACAACTCATATACATGGTACAGCTAGATCTTTCAGAAAGCAAAAACAAATATTGGACTATTTCCTATGAAAGACTGCAGCATTCTTGCTGTATTGAAAGATTTTTTTTAATCTAGTTATCTGAAATAAAGTTTTGCAACTTCTCCACTATACCATCTGGGAAGAAAATGTAATTGAAGATCCTTTTGACTCCAGGGTGCAAGTACTCTATAGGGTTTAAACTTCATGGGTGAGGAGGGATCCAGTGTGTGCATAAGGGCAAAACCCTGCCTTGCACGGAATGCCACACCAGCAACTGATTCACTTTGCTGCTTCTCTGCAATGAGCTTAGCTCTTGTTCCAGAGATCCTGCAGCAGGGCTAGCCGTGCAGGAGAGTCACTGCAATCCCAGTGCAGGAACAAGCATGTCGTGAGGTCTTCGTGGATTTCTTACGATGTGGTAGATGTGGGAGGTTTAACCTCCTTTGGCTTTTTCCCCAGGAGATGATGTGAAAGGTCAAGAAGTTGTCCAGTAACTTCCAGGTGTTCCAGTCTCCTTTTGGAAACTCCACCAGTAGGGGCTGCTCTGGCCCTAAATGCATATGTCTACATGTCCTGCTGTAGAACCGCTAAGGAGTATTTTACAAGTACTCAAGATTTCTTAGCAGTTTCCCAGTTGATGATTTCTACCCAAATCCAGCTAAGGTACTGGCAGATGAGATTTTTTTTTTTTTTCCTCTGTTGATACCAACACATTGCAGAGCTGCAGCTGAAGCACATCTGGTTGCCAGGAGCTCTGTAGAGAACAACGTAGACCCTCAGTGAGCAAGGCCAGGCAGGAGGAGTCTTGGACACAGGCGGCCTTTTAATTAGTGGTGTTAAAACACCTACTTTTCTATGGATTTCTTGTTTCATTAAGGGGAAGCAGCCAATCTGTTATAGCCGGGTATCCCTACTGGGCTGGGTGACAAACACGAGCAGCAGCAGGAGGACAGAGCTGACACCGAGAGCAGTCTAATGGTAAATGCCACTTGCTCCCCATTTTGGACAAACTGCTATTCAAATGTACTAGGTCTTAAAGGCTTTCCCATGCCCAGTACCTTGGAGCCAGCAAGAAATGTGAGCCTTGAAATATGACAGCTAGAGGTGTCTTCTTGCTAAGATTGAAAACTGTTGTGCGAACCACTAGATAAAAAATCATTTTGCTTTCCTTTTCCCAGTGTAACCAAACCGGTTAGTGAAGGGCGGCGATGAAAGCGTTGGCAAAATGCCTTGGCTGCCAAGAGCTTCAGGGTTAGATATTAAACCACAATGGGTGGAACCCGTCAGCGTGCACTTCTGTGGAATCCTTAGCAGGGTAAAGTACTGCTAAGTGATTCATCCTGTACAGGATTTCTCAGTGATCAACGGGCTGTATGCTGGGCTTTAACTCGGCCCGGGCATCCTGTGCAGTCCTGACAGCTTCCCTGCTTCCGCCCTCCTCCGTGACCTTTGCCAAAACCAAGTCTGTGTCGTCTAAGAGAATAACATCCTGGTGTTATCAGGTGGGAGAAACCACAGTGTGGGAAAGTCTAGAGTTTGCTTGGATTAAGCAACTCTATCCTTTGCTAAGTGATTTAATCAGAGCTCTGTGACAAGCTGTGTAAGGTGAGATAAGCGAGGAGAAAGGAGATGCATAGAAAAACAGAAGTAAGCAGATCTTACTAGGACTTTCATTTTCCTATGAGAATTGACTCTACTTGTTAAGAATAGTATCCACTGGTGGGGGCACCATCTTGTTCCATTTTTCTATGGAGGAAACATGTTTGTGGTCCTGAGGATGCAGAACTGGGATCACGTCTGTTCTGCGAACTATGCTGAGGGCTCGAGATCAGAGTTCCATGAGCAGGGTGGTTGTGATCAGGGCAAATTATCATTAACACACGATTTCAGTCTTGCTTTTTGTCTGACCTGTCAGTGGCAGAAGTCTTCTGGCCATATCCAGTAGTCTCAGTGCATTTTTTGCATTTACCTTGCTGCTTTGAATTCAGCTCTGAATTTACGATCTCTTCTACAGGTAAAGCTTGTTAGCATCGATGCAGCAGAAATAGCAGATGGAAATTCGTCTCTGGTACTTGGACTAATATGGAATATAATCTTGTTTTTTCAGGTAATAAAACTTGAATACTTTAATCATAAGAGAACAATCTTCATGGTATCAATCTATTCCAGCTGAATACCGATTTTTAAATTGATTTTTAATCCTAAAGAACATAATTAAGCATGCTAACCCTGAGCTTTTCCCTCCTAATATACCCTAATTTTATACCTGCAGCTGCTTTTATTTTACTTCATTGGACCTATTTTGGTGTAAATAGCAGATAATTTAAGCCCTTGTTTGACTTGGACCAGAATTAGAGCTTCAGATTACTACTTTCCCTTCTCTCCTGTGCCTTCTCAGGGTTCTGCTCCAGATTCCCTGGATCTGAACCAACGTCTCGGGTTTGGTTCCAGGTCACAGTTTATTTTCAATAACCTTCTCTGGATTTGGTCCAGCGTGGTGGGAAATTCCATGTAGAATCACTGATCTCCGAAGGCTTACTGAACATGGCGAGAATTTGCAACTGATGTAGAGGGCCAAATGAAAGATCTTGAAGGGCTTGGAACTGATAAAACTGGTTTGAGCCTGAAAATTGTTTTAGCCCCAGTCTTAGATTAAAACTGCTCCCTAATCTACACATATTTTGAAAATATCCTTCTAGACAATACCAAATTGTTATGAACAGAGAGAGATGGAGGGAGGGTTTCTGCAGCTCT
>JAOXNO010000041.1:7266606-7286641 GCA_028565335.1 Limnodromus scolopaceus | reverse complement strand
TATTTTGAAAATATCCTTCTAGACAATACCAAATTGTTATGAACAGAGAGAGATGGAGGGAGGGTTTCTGCAGCTCTCGTAAGACTATGAGGCTCCTTCATTTTCTTGGACTCACTTCCAAATTGGCTCGTGGTTTAAAAAATAATCTCAAAGTGGCACTGGGATTCCTCTCCCTGGCTGGGCTCCTTGAGCTGAACAGTGGTGCACAGCACTGATTTGGCCAGATGGACTCGAAGGCAGAGATGGTGTGACCGGAATCTGTCACCCCAGCAGCAGAGGGAGGACATGGGGGACCTAATGGCAGCAGAGTGGATGACTTGGACTCAAATATCAAGGCTGAGCAGGACAGGAGTGCTGCTGCTGGTCACCATTTCTTGACTAAAAATATTTCATTCAAGCAAGTCCCAGGAAAAGAAAGAACAATTTCAGTTCAACTAACTTTTCTTTCAAGGACACATTTCTTTGCTTTCTGTTTACTACGAATTTGCTCAGTTCAGCCTGAACTGCTGCCTTGCCCTTTCTGTTTCCTGGGTTCGCCAGCTGGGCTGCTGCTGCCTGTCACGCCTGTGCAATACCAGTTGAGAGTTCTAATGGGCAAGTCTATAATTACCTCTTAAAATTCAGTTATGGCGCTGTTATCTTTCAAGTTTGCATGAAAACAAGCACTGGAGTTTTCCGTGCAGCCGGCGTTAAACCAGAGCACTGGGTGTTTCACCCTTTTATTACAGATTAAGGAGCTGACGGGTAACCTCAACAGGAACTCCTCCTCCTCCAGCCTGTCCTCCGGGCCCAGCGGTCCCGAGTCGGACACGTCCCACCCCAGCACTCCCTGCGTGGAGAGAAGCATGTCCGTTACAGTGAAGGACCAGCGGAAAGCCATCAGAGCCCTTTTAATCTGGGTTCAGAGGAAAACCAGAAAGTAAGCTAACAAACCCTCATTGAAAAATGTGTTTTGCCACCTGCCCTTTTGAAGCTGAATCTCTTTTCTCTCTCCTGCCCCCTGTGTGTGTTACCATGTGTTGTGGCTTCTGTGCAGGTACAAGGTCTCTACAGGAGGGTGGATCACTACGGCCGGGTATCTCCGGCAGCAGTCTGACCTTGAAGCTGTGTGTGTTGCTGGCTTCGTGATTTAAGTGTTAAATGTTAACTTGCACTAATCTGCTTGGTGCTGTTTAAAACAGGACCGTTCCCTCCTCTCCCTACCCCCTGGCTTCCATGCCGTCTATTTGATACCTTTCGCTCGTTAAAGGGTAGGCATAAACAAGGGGTGAACTGAAAAAATAAATATATTGAAAGGCTTTAGCAACAGCCTTTTGAATTAAGAAGCAACTCTGAGGGAGCTTCTCTGTGTGCTGCAGAGTGCCTTGAAGGACACGGCCCATATTAGAGTCCCTCTTTCCTCCACAACTAAGATGATCAGAAGGCTGGAGCACCTCTACTATGAAGCCAGACTGAGGGAGCTGGGGTTGTTCACTCTGGAGAAGAGAAGCCTCTGGAGAGACCTTCTAGCAGTCTTCCAGTATCTGAAGGAGGCCTACAAGACAGCTGGAAAGGGGCATTTTACAAGGGCATGTAGTGATAGGACAAAGTGTAACAGCTTCAAACTGGAAGACTTTAGATTTAGATTAGATATCAGGACGAAATTTTTCACTCTGAGGGTGGTGAGACATTGGAACATGTTGCCTAGGGAAGCTGTGGATGCCCCATCCCTGGAAGCATTCAAGGCCAGGCTGGATGGGGCTTTGAGCAACCTGGTCTTTGAGCAACCCCCATGGCAGGGGGTTGAAACTAGATGATCTTTAAGGTCCCTTCCTACCCAAACCATTCTATGATTCTGTGATTCTGAACTGGAGGGGAAGGAGGTGAATCTCAGGTTCCTTCTCATGAACTTGTAGCATGTGGGTCCATTTCCGTTGCTCAACACATCTCTTTCGTCTTTAATAAAAAAGCAGTTCTTTCACCAAAGCATTTTGTTTACTAACCTGGCAGAGTTACCATCAGGTTAAAAAACTTTAGTCTAAGCTGTCTAGTGCATGTGTAAATGCTTGGAGTGTGTTTTACATGTATTGTTATTGGAAGCGATGACTGCCAGAGGGCTTTGAAGAGGGCATGGGTTAAACTTACTTACACAAGTTGGATACCTGAATATTTGGCATTTCTGCCTGTTGATGGATTTATATGTCCAAATCTGCCTGTGAACACAACCATTCTGTGTCTAGTGTTGAAGATAAAAATTTATATCCTAAATACTTGGTTCTGTGGGCCACATCATCTCTTGGTTATCTCCAGTGAAGTTAAGGGTGCTTGTTGGGCAGATATACTTGTCCCGTTGAGATGTAGTTCACTGCTGCCAATGCAGCCTGTAAAGGAAGCACAGTTTTAATGCCAAAATAATGCTGATAATATCATTAATGGGGAGAGGGTCAAGGAAAGTGAGGACCAGAGAAATAAAGGCCAAAGACTTTTCAGAGCAGTCAGAGTACAATTTGCGAATATCTAAGAGGAGAAAATTGTTCTTGCAACTGCACCATTAAAAACATAATAGTGTCATTATAAGCCCGTTATCCGGTGACCTGTGCAGAATTTTCTATTCTGGGGCTGTATTTCATTGCAAGTTTGACAGTTGTTTTTTCTTCCGAAACTTTGGGCATCTAACACACTTGCGGTTTATACATGTACTGACACCATGTGCATTTGGCAAAGCACAATTTTCTGCTATAGAAGGCCAAGTACATAGGAATGTGAATCATTTATGCTTATGTTTTTAAGTACTTAAGTGTTGGCAGTCTTCCCAAGCTATGGCATTAAAATGCTGGAGAGTAACAGAAACAGGAATCACAGAGACATTTGGTTTTGTGAATGTTAAATGTGGTTGCTGAGTTCTTGAGGGCTTTGTTTTTAATAACTACTTCCTACAAGCAGGTTGATGTCAGCTGTTAGTGACACCAATCCAGTTTGTGAATCCTGGTGGTTTATGGATGTATTTTGTGTGTTTTGAAATCCAAAAAGATCTCAAATGTGACTAGTGCTACTCGGCAACCTTACTTTTGACTTTCAGGAGTCTTTGAAAATGATGATGCCTTTACTTTGGATTTTGTAACACAACCACCCATGTAAACTGTATGTAATTCTGTTCAGATACGGTGTTGCAGTTCAGGACTTTGCCAGCAGCTGGAGGAGCGGCCTTGCTTTCTTGGCAGTCATAAAAGCAATAGACTCTACTTTGGTAGACATGAAGCGAGCACTGGAGAAATCAGCTCGAGAAAACCTGGAGGATGCTTTCAGCATAGCACAAAACAAGCTGGGTGTTCCTCGGCTCCTAGAACCAGAAGGTAAAATGCCTACATCAGCTTTGTTGGGTAACATTCTAACTATAATGAATTAATGAATATTGCATTGTGATACCTACCAAAAACCTCCCAATGATTAGGCTGTTGATGTGATCAGTGCGTTGGGCTGATTGATAAGAAAAATACAAATGAATTGGTCACTGGCATGTAGTCGTCTGCTTCCAGTCATATTTGTAAGCTCCTTGAGGGCAGGGATCTAACCATAGTTTTAGCTATGTACACTGGTCCTGGTTAATGTTTAGATGCTATGTGATATCTGCATTACTAGCAGGCATTAATCCCCACCCTGTTGTGCTGAGAGGTCTCTCCATGCATTAGCACCATTTCGTAATGCCTACAGTCTGCAGAGACTAAATGTCACTCCAGGATGAAGTCTGCCAGTCTGCCATACCAGGAAAATGGGTAGACAGCTATTCAAATGTATTTGAATCTCCCAGTTTTTCCTTTACAATGCATATAATACACAGATATATTTTTATATGTAAACATAAGCATATATGTGTGTATATAAGTATATGTATATAAATGGAGCTGCTTCTTGCAGTTTGTTTTAGTGAACTCTACTAGACAGGTATTAGGCCTTGATTTTATGACTGAAAGCAGAGATTGGTTATTTGTGCTTTCATGGGTCACCTGTTTGAAGACTGGGCGATCCTGCTAAAAAGAAACCTCTGTGCAACCACTCAGCAAGATCACTGTCTACTGACAACAACATAAATGACAGTATGAAGGTGGATGAAAAGGGACCCTGATCAGGGTTTGGAATGTGTTTGGAAATAAGAAAAAATTAATGAGAATAAGATAGTGAGAACTCTTTCAAGTACCAACAACAGTGAGAAGGATTTTACCCTCTCTGATCTGTCAGAGAAAGGAAAGTCCTTGTAGCTGTTATTTCTGTCATCATAAAGGCCAGATAATTGGCTGACAATCTGTTCCAATGCAAGAGCATTTTAAAGCCATGTGTCCTTAAGCCCCCTGCATCTGTCCCCATAGATATCATGGTGGAATCACCCGATGAACAGTCAATTGTGACGTACGTGGCGCAATTTCTGGAACATTTCCCGGAGCTGGAAGGGGTATGTGTTTATTTTTATTTCTTTAATTTGCTTTGTCATACTTAATAAAGTCAGATATTGCTGTAATTGTCTTCTAGGTTTCTTTCTAAGCTATTTAAAATAAACCAGAAACTTAGTTTTAATTTTTCACACTTTTGTTAAATCCAGTCTAATGGGATTAGGGATTGCTGAAATGCTTTAGGTAGAACTGTGCCTTTAAACATTTACATCGAATTATAGCTTTCAGAGGTTAGAACTAGTTACTACTTTGCTATATTAGTCTCAGAGTAAGGCTGAAGTTTATCCCTTCATCTATGATGATTCGATGGACTTTGAATTTCATTTTGACTTCTATCTTCTCAAGTTTGAGAGCCACAATCAACCTGAATTTAACAGATATTTTATCAGACGCAAGATACCAAGCGTTGAATCTTGCCAATAAAGCAGTCAAAAGTACTCATTGTAAGCACAAAATAAACTACAGCTTAAAGGACCAGGACTGTAATACAAACTTTTTCAAAAATAAAGAACTGAGCAGGGACTGACAGTGCCAGGGAATGACAAAGGTCTTTTGGAGACAGCGAGGACAAACTTATAGAGGAATTAAAAGATAGGAGACAAAAAACTCGAGGAAAAATGGGAAGCTCCAGGAACTGGAGAAGAGATCTGCCAAAGCTGAAAAAACTGTTCTGGAGGCTGCTCGTACTTCCAGACAAACCTAGTTCAGCATAGTCTTTTTGGTTTGAAAGGATTCCCGAGGGACTCAGTGTCCCTTGAGTAGCTGGGTAGGTCTTTGTGCTAAAGTACCTGTGCATAAATGATGGTTCCTACACAAAAGGCATTTCCTCTCCTTTCTTGACTGAAGGTTCCAGTTGGTATGTATTTTGTAGCTTATAAAATCGGTGGGCATTACTAAAGTCACTGGAATTAAAGTTATTATAACAATCTATTTATGATTGTTAGAGTAGATGAGCATTAAGATTTATTGGCATTAAGACTTGTGGGCATTTTAATGGACCAAAAAACCCTGCTACTTTTTAAAAAAAAAATAGTTGGAATGGAATAATCTAGCATATTAATATATTTTGCAGTGGATTTAGTGGACTTTTTAGATTTATTTTATTCCCAGGGTTTGGGATTGTGTCAAAAAGCCAAGTCAGTTGTCTCCACAAGTACAGCAGGGAGAGATGAATACATTACCAGCTGAGGAGTAGGCTTGTCTACATTCTAATCATCCTCTGCAAGTGGCTTCTTGACACTGAGCTTTGTTCAACTCACTTGACTTGCCAAATTGGTTTGCCTACTTTCAAAATAAATGAGTCGTTAATTGGCCAGTCACAAGGTAATAAGGTGATGGGCTAGGTAATTACTCTGTCTGTGGTGTTTGGGAAAAGTAAGATGGTATCTGAGGATTGATTTGTCTTTTAATGGTGTATCATCACTTATAGGAAGACTTTACAGATCCTGACAAGGAGCTTCCAATTGAGTCCACGTATGTCCACATCAAAGATACACCTTCGGAAGAAGAAAGCAAAATCTTGATTTTAAGTGAAAGTGAAGAAAACATGTATACTGTTAATCACGAAAGGAGTCATCCTGCTCCTCCAAAGGTTCATATTCATGACACACTTGAAAGCGTCCCATCAGAAACTGTTTCGGAAAAATGTAATGGGAAATTGAGTCACGTGTTCAGCGATGCACAGGAAATGTCTGAAGAGGAGCCTCAGAGGCCTACCTCACTGAAAATTAAAGGATCTGTCAGTTTTGAATCCAGTTCCTCTTGGGAGGTTCTAAGTGACAAATTCATGCCAGGTGAAAGGGGCCTATCTTATGATCCACTGAAACAGAATGATGAGCTTTCTCCAGCTGTTCTGACAGATCAGAAAAATTCTGTCGACTCTTTTGAAGACTACTCTGAAGAGTTAACTAAGGAAACCTCTACGGAATATGACAACGAAACTAAGAGCCTTTCAGCCAATACTTCTTCTTTGAGTCCACTGTCCTGGACTTCAGGTATACTTACAGATGAATCTATAAATAAAGTAGAAGAGACAAAGCCCCAAACTTCAATTCTTTTACCAGAAGATACCTCAAAACAAGAAGATACACATAAGTATGTTCTTCATCTTCTAAATGAGGAAATACTGAAACTTCCACAGAATGAACACACAAAGCAATCACCTGACTTTGAGACAACAGAAGCTAACCATTGTTCACCGAATGGTTCTAATCTCAAAAGCCAAGAACAATCTACACAGCATGAAACATCTGACGATTCTCTCTCAGATGTACCTAAAACTCCAGAGGACCTGGACAGCTCTGATGAAGCTGAGCCTTCAGATGAAATGCTACCCAGTTCGTCGAAAGTATCTGTAATACCCCATGATCTCTTTTATTATCCACATTATAATGTTCCCATATCAGCAGTTCTGGATGCTTACCTTGAGCCTTGTATTGAAGGGTATAATACTGGAAATGGCAAAGCTTCTTCTGAAACAGTAACGGATGTTTTACATGAGAAAGGCATACCAGAACAGAACTACAAGGACGATGCTCCAGAGCCAGACTTAAGGAATAAGCTAGATGGTATCCCTCCATCAGAAATGGATACTGAGAATGACAAGGAGGAAGCTACAGACATTAACAGTCACATGAATTCTTCCAATGAAAATGAAGTGCCATTACTAGTAGTAGAAGAGTTAGAAATTGAAAAAGACGGCAAAAAGGCCACCAACCATCAAGACTGCACTATTCCAGAACATCCTGAGGTATTTTATTTTTTTTATTACCAGCATTTCTTTGTGTATATATGGAGGACCAGCGTCTGACCTCAATGGTTTCTATTTGGTTTCATTTTGCAATGTTTTAGAGAAATATGTAAAATGTACTTGGTTTCCTGTCTGCTAAGGCTGTTTTCCGCAGCCCTCTACTGGAGTGAATGGAATTGCAGATCCCTAGGAAGATCTGACACTAAAAGACAGAGTAAGCCGTAATACTATTAATACTGCAAAAAAGTGAATTTTAATTATGTTTTAAAGTAGTTTGAGTCTCCTGTATGATCTCTAGACGTAAAAGATTATCACAGAGGGTATTTTTAATAATTTGTAACAAGATGAACAAAAAGTAGTATTGCTGATGTAGAAAGGATACAGGCAAAGGTAATTTTTGTCAGAATCCAAATTAGTTTGCCTACAAAAACTTAAACAGATTTGAGTAGGAGAATTTATGTGGGTAAAATGAAGGCTTGTCTATATTGGAGGAGGAGAAAGAGATTTTTGGTCATTATTCTCTGTACTGGGTTTAGGCAATTCACTACTGTATCTCTACTTTCAGAGACTGATTTTGAATTGTCTTACACGTTTTCCAGTGCAGTAATTTTAGACAGTGTTTTTCAGGAATGTGTGTCCATTTAATGTTACTCTACATGTTTTGTCACTGACACTTACTAGAGTAATGAAGTTAATTTGCTGTTAGCTTCAAAGACTAATTGGGGATAGATTAAAAAAAGTCCTAGTGGATTACTTCAAAGAGCCATGCCTTCTTATATAAGAAGAACTGTCAACTAATTTTATGTATGTTGAACTGGCGTTACTTTATAGCACAATGTATCCAATATGATCTTCAAGAAATGAATTGCTTTTTATTGTCTTTAGTGAGACTTTCAATCTTGTACTACACGCAATTTATCATCTGAGTAGGCTACACCACTAAGATATTTAGAAGGGTAGGGTCAACAGTCTTGTTGTCTAATACAAAATGTTTCTTAATTTCAACAGGCCATAATAGAACATCTAGAGGATTTATCAATAGCCATAGAGAGACCAGAAAATAGTAGTATTAGGGAGGAAGAGGAGAAAAATACGGTCAAAGCAGAAGATCTGCAGATCTCAGAAGTTGCCACTACTGCTCTGTCTCAAGATAAACTGGAAGAAATTGCTGATTGTCAGGAATTATCCAGGTATTTCACATTTACTTTGTCTTAAATACACCTAACTAGTATGAATGCCTGGTCTTTTCAAGTGTTCCTTGTCCATTGGATGTTTCTTGTAGACTTCTTTTAGGAGCACTGTACTGGGACTCACTGGCTTCTTCCTGTGTTTATCTTAAATGTGTGTGTTTATATTAAACATGAGTGACTCAGTGCCAATGGGACTTGACTTTGCTATACAAACTTTGCTACACAAAACCCAACTGGAACCCCATTTTGAACATGGCAGTGTTATAACTGTTTTTCCAAAAGAAAGAGTGTTTTGTAACGTAGATGAAATAATCCATGTGCATTGTGACACTATGTGGAAGTGTAACACTGCTTCTCTCCAATAAATATTTGGTGCCCTTTTTTTTCCTCTCTATGAACAAATAAATGAGTCTGTGGTAGGTTGACCTTGGCTGGCCACCAGGTGCCCACCAAGCCACTCTCTCATTCCCCATCCTCAGCAGGATAGGGGGAAGAAAATAAGATGAAAAACACATGGGTTGCTTCAGAAGACAAATGCCTTAATAGTGAAAGTAAGCGTGTGTCCCTCTGCCTTCCTCCTTTCTTTTAGTTTTTATTGCTGAGCATAACCTCATATGGTATGGAATACCTCTTTGGCCATTTTGGGTCAGCTGTCCCAGCTGTATTCCCTTCCAACCACTTGTCCACCTCTAGCATACTGGCCTTTGCGGAGGGTTGGAGAGACAGCCTTGGTGCTGTGTGAGCACTGCTCAGTGACAGCCAAATATATAGGGGATATTATCTGCACCCGAGCCAGACCCAGTACAGAGACACTCAGCTAATTGTACTTCGTTTGCTTCTGTTTCCTCTTACGTTGTCTCCCTCAAGCTTTCTGTTCCCTGCAAGGTCTGTCAATTTTTTATTTTTATACAGACAACCATAAAACCTGGGGTATACTCTCACTTAAATGTAAATGACACTAAAGGTGCAAAAACCCTATCAGGTACCATTTTTCAGAAAAGATTTGAATTTGGGCATATGGATATTTTATCATGGGTCAGATTTTCTCAGAGCTATTTTTTATAATGTTAATGATAAATTCAAGTCCATATTGTAATACATGCAACAATGTGTACTTGTGGTTTTGCATAATTTAAAACAAGCATGTGCAACTCCAGGGACTTTCTTTGAAATCAAAACTTAGCTGTATGAATTTAAAAAAATTGGTTTTACATACATTTCAGAACCAGCGATAGTGATTCCAACATTCATCTCCGGAAAAGATTTCCTAATAATTCTGAGGAGGTAAGTATGTGCAAAATTTACCTTTCTATCACTGTTTCTCTATTTCTCTTAAACTCCAGTTCACATACTGGAAAAGGGTCTACTCTATAGATAAGCTCTATGATAATCCAAAAGCCCTGTGGCTTCTAATAATTTTATTGCCAAAACCAGGCAGAGCTGAAAAAGCTTTATTGAACTCTCCCAAATACATGGAACTGAACCTCACTGAACCTTGAACAAACCCACAAAGGAGTACCTAATACTGCAATTAAATCTATTGTAACTTTGATGCTTACTTTGTCGGAACTTCTTTGAAGCTGGCTGTATTTGCTGCTCCAGTTTCTTGAAGTTTTGATATTCTCTGTATGGATGTTGCTGTCCTGGTTACTGCCCTGCAAAAATGCTGGAAGTCTCTTGAAGTGCACTTTTTAGGAAAGATTGGGCTCCTTCCCTGTCCTTCACAGTAGTAGCGTATTATATCATCTCAATAGCAGCAGCTGGCCCTAAAAGAATTTTAGCTGTAATGTGAAACTGCATCCTTAATGGCAGATGTAATTCATATTGGTTTCTTGAGAGCAATCTATACAACGGAGCTCTAGATTTTTATTTTTTCACTTGGAAGGAAGGGGCAGCAACAGCAGTCTGGGCACGCTGAGCAAGGATAGGAGCATGGCTCTTTTCAGCACCAAATAAAATTTTGACCTTCTTGAAGTTTTAAAGAAATGCTGCCACCAATGTTCAATGAAATGGAGGTTTCACATAGATGCTGTGGTTTTGCCATGCTGTCAGAGCTACTAGAAATATATATATGAATGAGGGGAGCCTTATTCAACTGAATGAAAGCAGCTGAAAACAAAAAAAATCTTCTTCTTTCCCAATTTTTTTCCTTTTCTGTGTGTGTACCAGACTGCAGTGGTGGATGTGCAGGCAGGGAACAAATTTGTAAGCACACTTGATCATTTTAGATGAGCAAACGTTAGACATACTCTGCAAAGCATAGAATCATAGAATTTTCTAAGTTGGAAGGGACCTTTAAGATCATCTAGTCCAACCATCAACATAACTGATAAAAAAAAGAAACACACACCAAAAAAAATGTTTCAGACACTCTCAGAGAAAGCTCTATTCAGTGTAAAACAGAATTTTCTAGTGGAAAACTTGAAATTTGCTGTTTTTCTGGCAAGTCCTAAAATAAAATCTATCACTCCTCCCAAGACTGACAAGTAAGAATTACCTGACTTATTGATGAAGGAAAGAATAAGAAAGTATTAAGGAACAATGAGAGACATTGCTTGTTCAACAGGACTAAACAAAAGGCAACACTAATCTGCGTCCCAGTTTCTTAATTAGAATCCAGTCTTGGGCATGCACACACAACTTCCCTCTTTGCGAGATGCTGAATTTTATTTGTTTATATAATCTATTCCTGGTTTGTTTATTTGTTTGCTTGTTTCAGGAAACCTGTGGTGAAAACAAGAAGATGACAGACATGGATGAAAATCCATTAAATGTCAGGTGAGTGGTTCTTATTCAGACAAAGCCTTTTGCGAGGAATCCTTAACTCCTAGGTACTTCTAAGAATGTCACAAAGGGAAATGAAAATTAACTATAATGGTAGAGACTGACTGGACATCGTGTGTAATGGCTCAGAGTCCTTATTTCCCATAGGTGTAAGGTACAAAACTTCTTTATTGCTAGTTCTTCTCCTTGACTAAAATGCTTTTTCTTGACTTGAAAGATTCAGCTGCCTAAGCAAGACTGTAAGCACTGTCCCCACATAGTGGGTATTTCAGACCAAGAAAGGAGTGGGAGGACTTCAAACAAGAGGTCCTCTGGCAGTGATGACTCTTTCCAGGTTTGGAAGACTGTCAAGACCACTGTTTAGCATGGTCAGTGTTAGGGAAAAATGATTCAATGGAGTTCTGGCCTCTGTTAGAGCACCCATCCGTTTCTGTAATTTGTATATGTGTTTAGTTTAGACTTAGGGTGCTGTGATGGATCCTGAACTCAGAGTGTGTATCCCTTTGGTATTAGGGTCTACATATCTATAAGAAATAAGGATTGCTTTACGTTTTCCCTCTCAGTTGATACTGAATAGTGTGTCCCTGAACTTAGAGTTAAAATGATGGTTGCATTTAAATGCAGAAAACACACAAAATATTATCAGGACCCAGTAACCTGGTCTCACACTTTTGTTAAAAAAAAAAAAATAGCTGTCACAGTTCTGCCTGTTTGCAGACTGCTGAAAGCGAGCAAGTTTTCTGTAATACTTGAAATATATATCCAGTATATCTGAACAAGCAGGATGCCCCAAACCAGAAAAAGGACTCATTAAAACAGGCCAAAACCCAGTTTTCTCCAAAAGTAGATTTTAAAAAAAGTCTGCCAGAGAGTGATTCATATAGTCTCAGTAAGTTATAAAATAAGTGTACCATCTTGTGCCTTTTTAGCTAAGATCTTTTCTTGTCTTTGTGAGTGCTCAGTGGTGCAGTTAGAGTCCATTGGGCTTTGCCGTTATGAACCAAAGCTGGAATTTTGGAGTTGTCCTACAAAACCCCAAGTGCTAGTTGTTCCTGGAAGTCTTGGGCTTTTCCTGTTTAATGTTCTGGTGTCTGACATAAGAAGCTCTGAAAGTAGATGATTTGGGGAAAGTTTATCAAGTCAGCTAGGGCATGTAGGTAAAATTGTGGAAGTGTTGTATGTGTTGCCCAGAGCTATGTTTACTGGTCTGAATATAAAAGGGCATCTTTTTGACTGATGGAAATCACCTTACATCACAGGACTGTGCTGCAATGGCATGTATTTAAACTACCTGTTCAGAGTTTTCAGAGGATTCATTGCTATGCACCATGGCTCCTGAGGAAACACACTACTAAAGCCCATCATGCACCTCATAATCTAGTTTGGACTCCAACTGACTAGACTGAAATGTTCATTAAACTGCTGTCTTTTAGACTGCCCCCTGATCTTTGCAGTAAACGTTAACAGTGAGGGCCTTTTCTTCTTCTTCCTGCCTCTTAACAAATTCTCTCCTGTTTTCAGGAAGGAAAAGGACTCGGAAGCAAGTGAGACTCCAACACCAACTCATGAGATTACGATTGCCGAGCAGCCAGAGCTATTCTACTTCATCATTTTCTTCTGGGTGCTGGTCTACTGCCTTTTACTCCTTCCACAGCTTCTTAGCAACAAAGTTTGATCTCTGTGAGGGATGGAAAAATAAAGGACGGTGGCTGGATTGCTTTGTGTATCTGCATATGAATATGTTCCTTCAGGTGAAGCACAAACAGAAATGTAGGACCTGGTATTTGTGTTGATTATCAGGTTGTCCTCAATTCCTCTGCTGTTGTGCTATGACAGTGTCTAAGCACATTTTATATTATGATAATTGTGTAAATATATATATAAAAATGACCTGATTTAGTAGACGCCATTTTGTACATTTGTGCCTTGCTTTATAAGATGCTAAATAAAACCAGATAATTATCAGTAGAAATATGAACAATTCAGAGCTCTAGTCTTCAAAAATTATTCTTCTGGCTTCACTTACTTATGTAGGGCCTGACAGCTGTGGAAAGGGGGTGGTGTTGACTTGCCTATGAATCCAGCCCACCTGCAAAAGCAAGGCTAGAAATGCTTTTTCTCGTTTTCCATGGAATTCTTAGAGAGAGCTGGAGGCGGAGCAGAGCTGCAGGTGGTGGAACATGCTGACCCCAGGAACTGATTACAATTCTAATGGCAATCCTGTAGACCAACAAAATCAGGTTGAGGGTTTATCTGGGTAGGGAAGTTTCGGTTTTCTAGGATTTAAATTAGTTTTTAACCTGCACCTTTTGTTATGTTTAATTTGCAGGAATAATTTGGGTGCGGAGAGGTGTGAAGAACATGTAGGCTAGTTGCTTCTTAGGAAGGATCATATGGGAAATTTTGCCCAGAAACACACTTTTTGTACAGTAATGATGTTGGCCATCTTTGAAAAGGTGTTCAAAGAAGTTTAGTAATTTTATCAGGAACAGATAACACATTTTTGTGGTTGGTTTTTTTTTTGGTTTTTTGTTGGTTTTTTTAAAGTATCTCACTGCTTCTGAGGCTGCACCTGCTCCCTTTTCTCTGCTGCTTCCATTTACTAGATCATGTGAAGATTTCTCTTTTTTGAAGATACAAAAAAACCAACAGGTAACCTAATTTGCTAAGGTTACTGTTAGGGCACAAGTGCATGGTGAAAGGATTAGAAATATCCTTTAAGTGCCCAAATAATAAAGAAATGACAGACGTAAAACTAAATACAGAGAAACGTTGACAGGTAGTATTGACTTTGTCATGCAACTGAAGAGACTTCTGTGGCTTGTCCATAGACACAGTTGAGCCACTTCTGCATCTTGTAATTTTCGTCCACATCAGTAAACGGTTCAGGATATTTGATTTAATATTTTTGACAGAGAAGGTGTGCCTGTGCATTACAGGACAAAAGTGAAGTCTTCAAATTCAATTTAATAGCGGTATCTTTTCTCTGTGTGACTTTTAGTGAAGTCACTATTTTTCATTGGCATATTTTTAGTTTCATATTATGCTTTATGAGACTACATTGTGCTGCTGCTTCCACTTGAAAATTCTGAAGGTTGACTGTGATGTGCTTCATAAAATGAGGGCTTTCATGATTTACATTGGGTGAAGGTTACAACACTAAGTTTTACATATTTTGTTTTATCATAAGGTGTATCTCTAAGCCAGCATAGTTTTCAGCCGAACTAATAGTATCTGGGGTCAGGACACATCAGAATATATAGCAATTTATTTGCAGGTATTTAAAACCTGTTTGTAGTCATGTCATCTGCTGGGGTAATCCTAACTGTCCATCACACTTCATTCTTCTTTATAGGCTTTCTGTTTCCCTGGAATTTTTCTTAGGAGCTGCAGTTAGAATTCAATAGCAGCAGTGCATGGTAGGAGATCTTAAACATTGAAAGTAAAATGCTGAACCTCTTTCAGTCAACAAAACGCTGAGATCTTTTCTATTCTGCCCTGTCACCATTGACTAGAGCTGGATTCATACTATGAACCAAAAAATAAGATCCTTTGTACTTGATAAGGAACAGATCCGAACTTCCCAACTTAATTCAGTGTAAATCAACATAAGTAAACAAAACAGTCTTTCATCTTGCTGATGAAAATGTTCAGCATTTTGTATTGCCTGATTTTGTGATGTGCGAACCTGTTTGTGATTTGATGAAGACAGTGATCCTTTCTTCTAAGAGAAAACCTATGTTAGAATTTTTGAAGATGCTCTCTTGAAGTAGGCTAAAATATAACATGGAAGGGCTTCTGTTTTCACTCTGAAAGAATAAAACTTAATACAAGAAACTTTATATCCTCATCCTAAAAACCAGTGAATACCAGGCTGGGGCATGGCAGCTACTAAATGGCAGCAAGTAGCAACGCACATTAGTTTGGAGGAAAAGTGCAGACAGCTCTTCATTACGTGCCGCTCTTCATAGGCTCCTTTGGCTTATGACAACTTTTTCTGAGCCTTTGTACTTTATTCTCAGGTTCTTCCATGTTTTCTTAGTCTTCAGCAGAGATTATCTGGAGTTGGATTACAGTCCCTTTGTAGGACTTTACAGCTATCAAAGTTCAGTCAAATAAAATAAGCTCCCTTCTTGTCTTCTCTCCTTCCTCACAAGAAAATTAATGAGGAGGCCTTTGGATGTTTCATCTAAACAGCTGATACCCATAAAGAATGGAAAAGTGAACGAGAATGCACTAATGCTGGCAACTTCATTATACAGTATTTTCTTCCAAGAGAGAGAAAACCCAGGGTTTTCCTTCTTGCCTCCCTCTGATGAACAGTGACTGAAACAGTGAAATGAGTAGTTTAAACGCCAAACAGCATCCAGCAATTGTCTTGATCCTTTCACCCAGTGTTGAAACTGATGTACGTTTTCCAGCCTCTCCCATTAAGAGATGGAGATTGTTTCTTCCATGTAAAATAGATGAAAAAAATTACTAAATTGGTCCATGATACTTGGTATTAAGTTGCTTTCCATATTTGGGTTGGTTTAGTTGTGGTTTTCCTATAACAGAAATAGTCTGGGTCTACCTTAATCAGCCATACTGTGGTCAGAAGATCCAGGGTTAAAAGTAATCATTTTGGTATGTTCAATTGTGCCTGAAAAGAGCCTGAACTCTTCAGGAGTTTTGCCATTACTTGGAACCACAAAAGGTGACACCTGCATAAGCAGCAGCTCCACCCCCATCTACATTGACTTGTAAGCCTGCATCTCTTCTTCCACAGCACAAGATCCAGTCCCTCAATGCAAGTGCCGTATTCTGAAAAAACTGCTTGTTGTTTGACTTTGTGTCCTATTCTGAGCTCACAGCCTGAAAGCCTGATTGTGAAGCATTCACTATGGCAAAGCCCCTTTTAACTTGCTGGGTAGAGGACTGGCTTGAGGTAGCAGAGGTTTTGAAGGCCGGTGGGCAATCTATCATGTGTCCATTTTCCAACAGAGACATGCGCTGTCTGAAGAAGGAAGTTTTTCCTGAATTTTTGCCTGGGTTTGCGAAAACGCTAAGCTTGAACTGACCACATTTGGTATTTTGATTTAGCAGCAGAATTCAGGTACACTGATCTGTTAAGACCGTTTCTAAACCCTGACGTCCTTGAGCAAACGTGTGGGTAGCAGCATATTGTGAAGTGTAAGTGTCAGGAGGTGCCTGAGGATCACTGGATAAAGGGTGTTTGGTGTTCACAAAAGCACCATTAAAGACCAAGAGACAACTGTAATAGGATAGTTCCATGTTATTGTAGTCATGTAACTGAAGAGCAAAGTGTTTCGTTGTGATTTTATAGAAAGTGCAATGAAAGATATGCTATTAAGACAGAACCCTGCTAAACATTTATGGGGCAGATGTCTTAGAGCTGAAGAAACGAGATAAACAGTCGCATAATCTACAAACTGAAGTGAATATAGCCTTTGCCAAAGCGTAGGAAATGATCAGTGCAAAGACAGGGCAAGCACAGATTACAGTAAAAAAATGACAATCACTTTTCAATGCCATGAATATTTTTGATGGATTGAGCTCTAAAATGTATTTTTATTGAGTTTCTAGATTGTAATGAATGTGTCTACAGAATTTTATGCAAAGCTTGAGAGTTCAGCTGTTTTAAAATGATTTTTTTATATAGCAGTGATTATTTTATCTATATATTTAATAGAACTGTAAAACCATTTTAAGAGTACCTGTAAAATTCTATGTATGTGATATGATTATTTATTAATTATGACTCATGAGAATGAACATGAAGCTATGCATCAGTTGTGTCATCCATTTGAAAACTGGAAACTGCAAACAGGAAAAGAGTTTTTAATGAACAGTGGAGTTGAAGAACATGGGAAATGATTTAGTACAATTGTGTGATTCTTCAAGTTGCATAGCAGTATGTCATTTTGTGATGTTAAGCCTTCAGCTAAAGTTACAAAATATACAGAGTGATTAAGCTACTTTCTTCCATTAAAACTTCATGAGGCTGAAATTTCTACATGTTGATATTTGGTGTCTAAACACACTTAAATCCTCTACATCTTCTGGAGACTCTCAGTTGACTCCAGCTCAGTAAGACAGCAACTTCTTTATCCATGTAGTGCTCCATTGAGTTTATGGGGGTACCATGATACCCAGGGGTTCCTTTTAGGGTCTTCTGCACCAATCCCCACAGAATCAGAGCTTTACAAGATTTATTTGGCCATCTAACAAGGTAATAGTTCTAATAGTGCATTATCACTTATGCTAGCTTTAACTACTTGGAGTCCCCTCTTGCCAAGTGCAAACCTGAATGCATCCAAGTGATGTGTTCAGTTCCTCGACTTCTGTGGAAGTCAGTGCTACGCACCTGTGTGCTAAGCACACAATACGGGACCTGCCCTGAGGGGACTTAAATCAACATTAATCACATAGGCCGGAAAGCAGCTGAAGCCTACGCATGGCCCTTAGGCTGGATCCCCCCAAATCCAACGTACACAAGCAATCCCACTGACTTGGGTTAACCCCTCTGTCCGCATAGTATTTTTTTGCCTAAATTCTGCAGGATCAATCCCATCTTCCTTCTGGGAAGTTAACATGCGTGTCCATTTTTGATTAAGAGAACAGCAGTGGGGGAAGGAATGGCTGGAAGATGAGAGTGAGCTTACAGGCTGGAATGTGGCCGTGAAAGTTCTCAAACAGCTACAGGTTGCCCGCTGTTTTCCATTGAGCTAATAGGTACTGCATCTGAATGGAGTTAAAAAACCCTTAAGTTTTTATATTTCCACATTGTGCAGTGTTTTGTCAGGTAAATGACATAAAGTTCTTCCCCTCGATATACCACTGACAACACTAATTTACAGCTGCCCAACTTATGACTGTTCACGTTCCAGGTTTGTATCTAGAGGACTTGCAGTACGGCTTGTTCCCACCCAGGCCACCCCGAGATGGTGAAGCTATTCGTGCAGGAGGATGGAAGGTATACACACGTTAAATGATATGGAAAAAGTCATTTTCTGAACAGGGTGGCTTGCTTACTCTGTCCATTGCTTGACACAACTCTAGAGCTCACAAAGGGTGAAAAATTAACGTTTTTATTCTCAAGTCCATTTCAAGGTTATCTTAACTGAAAACGTGGAACTTCGAAGTATTTCTTTCCTCCTCTGAATGTGAGACATGGAAAGCCTCCTTCCACCTCAGTGGCACTTTTGAGGACTCCCTTCCAGGCAGCTGCTACTGTTGGTACTGGAAAATAAGGCCTGTGTTCTTTCTCACAATGAGGGGAATGTCTAAGTTTATGCCTCTGGAACATAAAATTGGCCCCTGCGTGATTAATGTACTTCTTTCTTCATGAGAAGTTTAGAAAGGGCAATAAAAATAATTAATTTTACCTCGGTGAGAAATACTAAAACCTACCATTCCAAGAAAGGCTAGATCAAGGCCTTCACTGCTGTGTTCAGGTCAGGTAATATTTTATTCTGAAAGGAGTTTCATGACTTTCACTGGGCCTTCCTGGAATCTCTCTGACTGGCAGAATAGATTTGCTCTGTGTCCAAGGACCAATTCATACAGGGGCTCCTGATCCACAGCCGTTATTAGACTGTAACAGAAAATCACCAGTGTTCAGTTAGGAATGACTGGTCTGATTTAAATCACATAACTTTCAAATTATATGCTGCTAATTTTTGGAAAGAAATAATGCAGTCATTTTTTAACGCCAAATAACTTACACAAGTCAAATACATCTATTTTTATTGTAGTAAAAAAAAAAAATTGAACTTCTGCTTTTGTCTTGAACAAAACAACATATTTTAGAAGGCACCCACTTTGTGCTATTGTATTCTTCTGTGTAAAAAGCTGAAGAAACTGTTTTAGCTGCCTTCTTAAAGTTCTCCAATTTAAAATGTAATCTGTAAAGTGATAGTTTGCGGAAGAGTTAATGAGGGACTTTTAAGCCGAAGAAATAATTTGTAAGTAAGGAATGTAATATTTAAAGTACATGTTTCTCTTTGGCAACTGGTGAGGAATATTGCTTATTTAAATGAGAACAAATGCTGGGAGGATTTGAGTGGAATCAAAAGATATACTGAAGGAGATGCATTTTTGTGTACTTTCAAATAATTTCTTCTGAATGCTTTCAATCAGTGGTTTGTATTGAATGTTTGCACTTACTCAAAGCTATTTTTTGTGAGAAAGAAATATATTCTTGTGTATAGCTGGTACACTAGAAAAGAAAATGTTTTTAGAAACTGTTACGCTGTACCAAGACTAGTATTTACTAGTGAATAGTTCCACTTTCTTTTATAAAATCTCCAATTTTGAAATAAATGGACAGGCTTCCTGTATATAATCTGTTAATCTGTGGGTTTGTCCTTTTTCTCCTGAGAAAGTATCTTAAACATCTCAGTTCAGGAGAGATCACCATTTTGTTCTTATTTTATTTATTTATTCACTATTACCATTATAATATATAATTTATATATTAGATATTTATATTACATATAATATATAAAAATTTTATATATTATCTTTATTTATTAATTTGTTTTCATGTCCAGAAATGATGTTCATTTTTTAGCAGGGAAGACCTCAGTAAAAAGCACAAATTCATAAAGTGCATTGTTTCTCCACCTACTCAAAAAAGTTACTTTTCATCTTAGAGGAAGAATCCAAACTTTTCTTCTAGTCAACAAGCAGAATGAGTTAGAATTATTTATAAAGGCGAAGATTTAGCAATTTAATAATGCATAGAAATTGGCATTATAAAAGCAAGCCAGGGGAAAGCTTACAAAAACAATTTTGCTGAATTACATACTCTTTCACTGAATTTCACTGAATTTTTAGAGTTGGAAGGGACCATAGAGATCATCTAGTCCAACTCCCCTGCTGAA
>JAOXNO010000041.1:7222673-7264836 GCA_028565335.1 Limnodromus scolopaceus | reverse complement strand
GTCAGTTAGGTTGACGGTTGGACAAGATGATCTTTAAGGTCCCTTCCAACCTAGAAGATTCTGTGATTCTGTGAAATGCCTTCTAGTGACTAACTCCATTCCTTGGTTAGATGGTACCACTGGCAGTTCTCTGTCTTTGCCAAACCGTACACTTTACCTGGGAATATCATGCAAAATATGATCAAAGCAAAATGTATAGCTCCACCTGCTGTAAATACTTTGAATTGATTATTTTTGCATTACTTTTTTTATGGACAATCTGTACCCTGGGGAACCGATCTGTCACTTTGCTGATACGTATTTTCTGTATGTTAGCAAGAACCAGCATAAATACAGCAGCTAAGTACGTTTATGCATTGCAAAGTGGTATTCCTCAGTTCTCTGGCAAAAAGGAGCACCAAAAAAAGTGTTTTTTTCAAGGTCATTAGGAATTTTTGTTACTTATTGTATGATAGATCTTTTGTACTGTGTCATTGCAGTTGCTCGTGAAATGCTGAAATGACATGACTTGCTTAGGTCAGTGATGGATGAAAAGAGATTCCCAGTTACGCTTCTGAGAAGCGATGGCTTTCCACAATCAGGAACAGCAACTTTTTTTCTTGGCAGTAGTCCTCAATGCTGAGTCCCTGCACAGGAAGAGAGACTGAGCTGATATCCTATTTTTTATACTGATTTTAAAAGGTAGACCAGCAGTTTAAAGAGGTCAAAAAAGACACTAAAGCAGCTAAAAATATTGAAGTTTCTCTTGCACTGGGGAAAACATCCTTATTTAGAGTTAGGAAGTCTGGGTCACTGAAATGCGAAAGCACACCAAAAATTTTTTCTTAAAATAGCATCTTAGGGGGGGGAACCAAAAGTTTGTGCAGCCCAACACCTTTTAAAACTCCCAGCCCCCATTTTAGGAATGGACTCTGTTCAAAATAGCTTCGTTCGTTCTTTCTTCCAGCTTCCTTCTCCATAATCATACCTGCAGTTTTTTCTCATAATGCATTGCAGATGTTATTATTAGCACTGTGGTTTAAAACGTTTGCAACTGCTCTCTCCTGCAGTGATTCAGAGCCATGAAATGAAAAACCTGGTAGCCAGACTAGGAGCCATTTAAGAGGAAAGCTAAATTTTCTCCAGTGAGGTGCAGAAAAGACACATCCTTTCTTAGTCAGAAACTTGAATGCAACACTCCAGCCCGTATTTTCTCGATAACTGCCAATTTGTTTCAGAGCACATTATTGAAATAGCGTGTGACGCAATGACAAAATAGCATCATGGCTGGTATCAACGGGAGGGAACAACAGAGGTCACCATTGTCTCGCGGGAAGGAGCCTCCTCCGAGTCCATTGTAGAACCTGATGAGACGTGTACAGCCAAAAAGCACAAAGCCTGGTTTCTGCTGGTGTGATTGCACAGTTCTATAGCATGAACAAAGACAATTACTTGTGACACAGTGATTTATTTTTTTTTAATTGCAATTTTTCTCTTTTTTAACCCCAAACCAATTTTTTCTTACTCTTACCCAACAGGAGAAAACCAGAAACAACCCCCTCATCCTTTACTGATATAAATTTTAAAAAAGGGGAAGGGAGATGAATTCCCGCGTTTTCTTGTTATCTTACAAGCTATCCCAGAGAGTAAAACGTCACTATTTCCAGTACTAAAGATACAGGCAAAGCTGTAATTTGGTACATTATTACTTACTCTATTCTGGATTTTAATTAGTTGGGCTACTTCATTCTTTTTGTTCAATTGCCTGTTTGCTTTGGTTTTATGGATGGTTGTGTGGTTTTTACCAAACATCCAATGCCAAGCAGTTTGAAATATGTGGAATTTTTGAGAGTTGTGTATCACATTGATGACTTCATCTTACTTTTCTTTAAAAATCTTTGTAAGAAATTTGTGAAATCAATAAAAAAGTAATTTTTTTTTTAATTTGGGCTTAAACTCCGAAGCTTAGCTGTCATTATACAAGGATATGACACAAAATATCCGTTTCTTGCACAGGAGAGAGGATAGTGGTGATAGAATAATAAGGAATAGCACAAAATTTATCCTAACTGTGCTTTTAAATCAAAACCGCCTGTCAGCAGGCAGGCTCAAGGAGGAAGTAGCTGTGAAGAAAGACAGCCTTTTCTTTATATGAAAATAACTTCCAGAATTCTCCTGGCATTCGTGTGTTTTGTTTTCTGTGTTTTAAGTATTCTGCTTGCCTTCTCTTTGAACCTACTTGAATTGGATAAAATTCATTATTTAATCATGGCCTGCAGAGGATTAAGGAGGGTTTCTTTCTGCTCTATTTTACATTAGAAATAATCAAGAATGCCAATTTCCTTTGGTACTTCAGCTAAAATTGGAAAAATAGACCCATATGTTCTGACAGCTCCCACTGGATAAGACTGAACAGCTGCTTCTCTTCCTAAGCTTTTGTCACAGGATATAATTATTCTTCCATCCATAAAAAATGGAAGGATGCCCCTTCAATGCTAAAAAAATACCTATTAATGTGATATTTAACAACATGGGCATTACAGAAGATTTTCTCTAAGTAGCAACGGAGGTTTGAGCCAAGAAAATACTTAATTTGGTAACGCCCTAGGCCTCTATATCACTTCTAATCTGAAATAATTTTACTCAGGTCAGTTTAAATGAACCTTAGAACGCTCCAGTTAGCTTTACCTTCTCATTATGACTTTGTAGGCACAGTTATATTAAGGAAGATGGTAAGTCCCTGACAGAGTGCAGATGGAATGAGGGAGGCTGGACCCCCAGTGACAGATCTTCCATTGCGTACACACTGCATTCAGCACAACTTAAAAGGGCAGTGTCCGGCCAGAAGAGGCTTTGTATTGCATTTACGGTTGTTGTCTTCTTCTTTATTAGGCAACAAGGACGATCTCCAGTCCTTGTATAAATGCCCATGATCTTAGGAGACTCCTAACTTGGTCACCTAGCCTAACACAAGTAACTGGTGCAATACCTGCACCAGGAGGAGGCAGAATGGGGCCAGCAATGTATATTGATGTTATTTAAAGATTTCCTTCCACAAAAGTGACCACATTGCCGACCTGTGGCTATATCTCTACATTTTTTGTATGATTTGTGAGAGCAGTCAGTTCATACATCTGACCACTCGTTAGCAGTATAGACAGGCCTTTTCTTCTGAGCTTTAAGTGTGTGCATCCCATCACGATGATAAATTATGGTAATGTAAAGTCTTTTTTTTCTTGCAGCAAAAGTAAGAAAGCTACTGAAAAGTAATAGAGCTTTTGGACATGTGTGTTAGTGAAAGACAGGGAAGAAGAGTTCAGCTTTAAAACTGAATTGTGCACTTAGCAGTTAAAATGACACCAAACAGTCTCTAACAGTAAACAGATTTTCACCACTTATGTCCGTCTTTTGGCACAGTTCTTTTTCTTCTTCACGCTCAGAAAAACAAACAAAATCAGGCAGAACCAACCCACAATCAAACCCTTTCTTGTTGGTCAGCAACATCATTTCTCCATGATGTAAATGAAACCCTGAGAAGGGCATCAAGGTAAAAAGTATGAGCTATTAACTCCATGGAGAGGAACAGGGATAATCTTAACATCTGAACATTGACACTGTTAAATGTTCACTGACATTGCAGAAAATGAGCACAATGTGTTGAAGAACAGGTAGGGTGAGCTAAGCCAGATGCAGACTTTTCATGGTTGCTTCCAGACGCAGCTCTTCAGGAGTGAAGCAGCAATTTTGTGCTCCACCGCTATAGTAATTGATCACTAGATCACTAGATCAGCAGGACGATTCATCTCTGGTTCCATAAAACTGCCATTTATTTGGGAACATGACCAGATGCGAGTGGGATGCGATTATTGCCTTCAGCTCTCTGATGATCCATCAGGACTTACACTAGGCCGAGAGACTTCCAAACTTGAATTTACAAGATACATCCGTTTTTCCTACTTGCCCTAAGCTCATACAGGCTGTGGCTATGGATCTCAGTCATGCAGTAATCAAACCTAGAGGTTTGGTTATTAGCTACATCTCTATGAGGAGGACTCAGTTTACTCACCAGTCACAAAGAGAATGGTGTTAGCAAGGGATGACATGGGCTGTGTGAACTAGGGATTTAACTGAGATCTGAATTAAAATAAACTGCAAGGTACCTCCAAATGTGCTAGTTTTTGTGAATTGATACTCCTCAGTCCTATGTCCTGTCTTAGCAACCAGTTCTTCACACCTACAACCGAACCTTCTCTTACACCAGGCATTGCATGGCAGTCTTGTTGTCCTACAGCCCAGTTTAGGTAGATAATTTGCTCAAAGCTTTTTCATTGTCTTAGAAGTTTCTCCACAGTTTCCAAGGACATACCCTGTAGACTTTTGTCAATTGTCATGGAAGTAAAAGCTGGAAAATGGCAGCATGCAAGGCACATGAGAAACTGTGTTCCCATGTTTCAGCACCATGCATTTCCCCCAGATCTTCATCAGTGGTTGAAGGGTTTTGATGGCAGAAAAGCTACCCTACATCAGCTGTTTAATGCAAGAAATTTCAGGACGCTTTTAAAGAAATTTATTAGTAGCTAGTAACATCACTCAAGTGAGTGTTGACAAGAAACTGGAGTAAGACCAGTGCCTTAAGCCATGACAAAAGAAGATGCTGCTTAGGGAGTAAACATAAACCCAACCACCTCCAGTGGTCCTTTCTTCTTCCACCTTCTAGGACTAGCACCAGCAAGTGCTGAGGGTGCCAGCTCCCTGGTAGAAAAGCAGCACTTCGCCTTTAGCAGGAAGGACACTCTTGATGGAAACAACTGCCTGTGTGTATGAAAGGGTGGGACTTTGCTACACAGAGATGAGAGAGTGCCACTCTGCCCAGACACTGGCCAAAATCACCCAGCACTCCCTACTGTTGCCAAAATGATCCCCATTCTCGCAGTTCCGTACAACAGCACAGTCCCATCCCCTCTGATCCGCCCCTCGGTGACCTCTCCTGCCTCAGAGGGAAGCGCGGGACCCCGGCGACAGCCTGGGCAACTCCACACACCCACACCCCCCAAAATGGCGGCTGCCGCCCTCGCCTCAGCGCTGTCGCCTCCCGCGAGCAGCAGACCCGCCCAAGCGCGTGCGCGAACCGCGAGCCTCGCCGCCTCCGGCGGGGGGGAGGGAGGGGAGCGCGCGCGCACGCGCGCGCACACACACACACAGACACACACACACGTGAGCCCCTGGACCACCCGGCGGCTCCCTGGCAGCTGCTGTATCCCGCTCTCGTATTGGCTGCCTGGTGAACCTTTCACCTTTTACCCGGCTCTCGCCGCCAATCGCCTGCCTCCTTTCATAGCGTTGGAGCGCGGTGCCCGTGAGCTGCGCAGGGTGGAATTCTCGGAGCGGGCTTGCGCTGCGTGCGTTGAGCAGCCTCCGTTGGTATGGGCGGGAGGGGCGGGGGCGGTGCTCCGTTTGCGTAGGGCCGGCAGCGCAGGGGGAAGGGAGGGGGAGGAGGAGGCTGTCCTGGGCCCAGGTGAATGGAGGAACCTGACAGTTGGGGGGAGCGAGGCGGCGGCGGCGGGGAAATGGCGGCGGCGGCGGCACAATGAGACGCGGCCGGTAGTGGGGGGAAAGCGCCAGGCTGGGTCCCGTCCAAGCAGGTAGGAGATGGCGGCCCGGGTGCGCCTGCCCCTCGCCCCGGGAGCCTGCATGGCGGCAGAGCGCGGCTGTGGGAGACCCGGCCTGAGATCCAACCCCACCGCCGAGCGGGGCGGGATGGCGGCGGTAGCTCCCTCCCGCCGATGGGGCCCGGTTAGGTCTGCCCCGCCTCCGGCCCTGCGGGGGCCCCGCCGGTCCCGAGGCCGCCGGCAGGGCCCGGGCTCCGCGTGTGGGGCGGCGGCGGGGCGGGGGCCGCGATCCGGCCCCTCTCGGCTTTGTCTCCGTCCCCCCACCTCCCCGGGCGGCCGCGCTGGAGGCTGGGCGGGGTGGGCGACCCGAGGGCCTGGCCCTGCCGCCCGGGGTTGGGGGTCTCTGTAGCCCGCCTGCCGTGCCGTGCGGGGCGGTCTGAGAGTTTCCGTTCCGAAGAGCTCACGTTAAAAGAGGTTTCAGAAACTCTTGGCTTCGCTTCCTTGCCGTCGTCTCGCAGCTTTTAAGTGAAGGCAGCGCATGGAGTGAGGAGAACGTAGTGGGCAGCGTGATTAAGGCAGCCCTTGTGCTGTGTGGTCTGGAGTTGAAAAACAAAAGGTTAAAAAGGCAGTTATTTTTTGCACTGGGGTTTGTTGCTGTGTTAGGTAATCTGATGAGTAGAAAATGGATTGTGATACTGATACCTGGGGGGAAAAAAAAAGCTGGTTTTTGTCTGTTATCATTAACCAGAAATTGATTCAAAAAAGCAAATCTCTTAGTGGTTCGGTTAAATTCAACTGCTAAAAGTCTGGAAGATGTTTGGCACTTCAAATGACCAGTTATGAGTACTTGTGATGTTAAGAATTTGAACTTAAAGTTATGTGGTGGGCTCAAGTGCTGAAAGTGTGTGGGCTGGGAGGTGATCACCACTTTTAGAGAAACGACAAAATGGAAAATCCAAACAGAATTAACTTTGCAGCTGCTCAGTTAACACTATGTTGTATTAAGTTTTATGCTTTTACTTTTTATAAGCCATTTTGGATGCTCTGTTGAAGTGCAAACTGCAGGTGTATGTTTAGTAGGTTGTGTGGTGGTGTTTGTTCTAACAGTTGATCCAGACACAAACTGAAATTGATTTCTATTATGCCATAACTATCCTCCAAAATCCCTCACTTAAGAGCGTCATTTTCATTGTCTATGTCTACAAAATAAGCTTTAGTCTGTTTAAAACTTTTGGAGGTGCTACTGGAAGTTTTCGGCTGGAAAGTGCATTTACATGTCTAATCATTGGATTATTACTTTACTAATCCATAGGATTAAAAAGTACATATGTATTTATTCAGAAGTGCTGAAGTCTGAATTAGTTACTGCTGTTCACCAAGATGCTTTCGTCTGGGTGATAAAGTACTGTGAAAGTGGCAGCCCAGTACTCGACAGTCAAAAGGTGAATAATGCTAGAATTAACAACTAATTTAGAAGAAAATGGCATCAATATGCCATGGTATAAATCCTTTCTGGGACCATATATTTAATATGAATGCAGTTTGGATTTTTTCCTGCCATCTCTCTTCTACCTCGAAAAGGTTGTATTAGGCTAAGAGAATGGTAGATTGAAAATTACCTAGAGCTTTTTATCCAGGGAAGGAGATACCAGTGGAGGGATAAGACATGACATGAAATTTAGAGTCAGGAAGAAAATAGGTACGAAGCTGGTTTGGTTTTTTGTTGTTTCCCTCGTCTTTGAAATTCAGATGCCTGTATTCTACAGATTCAAAACAAATGAGATACTCTTTTACACCATGTGTAGCTAAAATGCCTGGTGTGGCAGTATATTGGGAATGCTAAAAGTTTACAAGGAAGTTGAAAAAATTAATTTGTAGGGAATATCATCAGAGACTATCAAACACAGGAGTATCTTTTCAGACTTCGCAAATGTCAAGGTGACTGGTCAGTAGAAGGTATTCCTACTTGCCCTGCTGTTTTACTGCTTCATTTGTGTCCTCATTTGTGTCCTCCATTGGTCACTGGTAGAGGGAAGCCAACAAGCTAGAAAGCTGTTTTGTCTGACATAATATTTATTATACTAACATTTTTATAGAAGTTACACTTTTTTTTTTTTTAAAAATAACTTGATCTTCTGTAGCCATCAAGAAGAAAAAAAAGCAGAACCTGCAATTAAAAAAAAACACTGTTGTAATCATTTTTGTGCCCTCCATAAATGTTTCTCAATTCCCATTTAAAAAATTTGTAAAATACTCTTCCCGTTTTTCAGAAAAGTTATGGATTGCACGAAGTTGCTTTAGCACAGCAGATGAGAGTCTGAGTATTGCAATTTCGCTTTCAGTATGAACCAACTAAACGGGCATTCATCTGTAATTGAATGCAAATTACTGGCAAAAATAAATACAAAACCATGTGTATTCCTCTTAGATCAAGGAGACATCTGGTAAAACAGATACGGTAAACTTGGAATCGAAATACTCTGATTTCTCTTTGGATAAGCTGTAGAATATAGGTAAGAGTGAGTGCTCAGGAAGATTTTGAAAAGGATTGTATACTTTAGGGATGACAAGCATTATAGTAAGCGCCAAGTCTACAGACCGGAGTTTTATTTCACGGCATAATCTAGTCTACCAGGCAGCAGGTAGAACATCAAAACATCCTTTGAGATGGATTGTTCCATTATTCTGTGATTCTTTGTGAGGAAATCCAGTCGTTTCTTTATCTCATGTAGGTGGTACAAACTAGGGAATATACTGAGCTTGGATAGACTGTTGGCAGAACAGCAAGATGGTTCCTGTGCTCCACTTCCCTCCTGTCCTAATGCTTGGCTGTGTAACCACTGACCATCTGTATCCCATCACCTTCATATGTTCAACAGTAATTTTTTCAGACCAATAGCACAGAAGTTTGGTTATATTTTTTTTTATATGTATATTTTTTTTTCCCCCCAGGAAATGACTCCCTTTAAAGAAAGTAAATGTATAATTATAGTATTGTAGAGAACAGGAGTCTCTATATAATTGTGTGCAATATGCTTTTAGAACACTCTACCCTGAAGGCTAAGAATGATTGGAGTAGAGAAGAAAGCATCATTTTTTCTTTACACCATCCAGACATCTTTCCTCATCCATTAGCATTCATGACTTCCATATGTATTGTGATAAACCAGAAGAGACCTGATATATAGTAAAAATTAAAAGTTCATTTTTTAGCTGAAGTTTCTGCAGTCTTTGGTTGGGATTTGTAGGTTTGGTGTTCAAACAGTGTTGATCGTTTGGGCAGAGGGATGGATGCAGAAATGTCATTAAAATAACCATTCTAAAAAGACTTAATCTACAGGACAAGGCAGTGCCTGCTTTAATGTATGTTATGATATTATATTAGGTGAACTCTTGTTTTTTGGTAGTTCTTGGATGGCTCACCTAATAATGTCATAATTTTTCAAGTTTGAATGTTGAGCAGAATATCTCAAACTCCCTTGTTATTTCTGCTCTATATTGCAGACTGCATTAGTGAAATTAATTTTCTGTGACATTTGTCACTTTCACTCCTGCAGCTTTTGGAGTCATGAAGCAAAGAACTGAGGCTAGGATCAGGGAATTTACTTGTATTGTCACTAAGCTGGAGGTGTTGAAATGATCTTCTCTGGTGAGGGGGAAAAAAAAGGAAGAACAGTGTTCTCCAACATCTCCTTGCCTAAATACTGCTAAATCCAAGAGACTTCAGTACCTCTTGTCATGGCTTTTACTTAGGTGCAACGCACTCATGAATCTGTGATCCTTGTGTTGGTTGGCACAGGTGTTACTTTTGGGTCCCTTCTTCCCAGGGGAAAAGAACCAAAAGTGTGCTCTCTTCATCCTTGCTAGTACACAGCAGTATTGTAGGAAAAAAATTGGTTTGCTCTGCTTTTTTCCTTTTTATGTCCATGTCTCAATATTTACACTATGTAAGCTGGCATGATCAGTTTCTGCCCGTGTTTTGCGTCTTTTATTACTCTTCATAAAGGATCAGTTCCTTTGGGTTCACCAAATAAGTGTGAATTTGTATCTGAGATGCAGGAGAGGGACTGCTGAATTAAAGGATTGGTTGCTGAACGCAGAGGTGATCAGGTTGTGACTATTTTAGCTGGCATTGGGATGATTTTTTAGTTTTGTTTTAAATTGATCAGCAATATCCTTGCGTTTTTTTTCTTTTGTACACAAAAAACCTCACCCCAAACCCCTTGTTGTTAATTATTAAAACCTGGTTTCCAGTGCCTGTCTCGTTTTGGAATCTGATTCCTGATAAATTGTCAAGCCGTGTAGCAGCCTTTTCCTTGGCAGAGATGCTAATAAGTAGCTGGGTAGTGGTAAAAAAGTTGGACTCCTTTAACTTAAGAATTTTTTAAAAAATCTTTTATTTTTGAAAATTTGTTTGGCGTTTTAGACCTGCCCACTTACTGATAGCATAAATTTCCTTTCCTTAGGAAGTAAGGCAACCACAGCTTGCTTTGTGAAGTTAATGACTGCATTGAGATGATTTGGCTATGCAAGCATGTCTGGGCTGGCTAACTTTGCAATTCGTGTTTCTCTTTTGTTTGCAAAGTCTACTTTGTTTCTGATTAGATCAAGTTTCTTACAGCTTTCTTGCAACTCTTACTGCCTCTTTATCATGACTTTGGCTGGATATTTTCTTGTTCAAAAATAGATGAGCAAGGCTTACCTACCTAAAGGTGAAGTTCCTTCATGGTTGATAGTAAAAACGTCTAGAGATGATCTAGTGGTTAAAACATTGTCTAGTATTCAGAAGATTGAACTTTTCTCACTGACTCTGAGTTTTGACAAGTTAATTCACTATCTCTCTTTTCACCCTGTCCTTTGAATTTAACTCTGAAGTGCTTAAATAAAACACAGTTTTTAGATGTTTACATTTTGCTTCCGTACATTAAGACATTTAGAATTACTTAAGCTGACATTAATTATTAATTCATAAAGCTACAACATTCTTTGATTATGTATTTGATCATCTTTTAATCAGGGTATTAGTGCCTGGGATCAGTCTCAAGTTAAGACCTTTAGTTCCTTGTTTCAGCTTTGTACTTCTGAGCAGACCAGCCTGTATACCTTGCTGTCTTCATGGTCAATGGCTAGTAGGTTTTCCTTTTTGGAAGAGGACATAAAGTGAAAGAAAGTGCTTACAATACAACTGAAAGCTTTGGCCTGTCATTTTTTCAGTTATCCACAACCTTTTGTCATCTTTCCACTACAATTAAATGCCTGTATTGTCAATTTGTGATATGAAGAAGTAAAATGAGGTCAGTGAAAATTTTTTGGGGAAAAAAAGACATGCCCCCCCCTCACCCAAGTTACTGAAGATAGCTTTTTGTTGCTGTTGCTGTCTAACATAGTGCTGTCTCATTGATCTCCCAAGACCTTCAAAATTCAATGACTACTGGAGGTGGATAATAGGCATGAAAAATAAACTACTTCTAAAAAAAAAAAAAAAAAAAACCAAAAAACCCCCTTCTGTTTCTGCTGTATGTTCTATGAGTAGTCCTAAGGAAGATGTGTGTGTTCTTGATTTATTCTTCTTCCTACTTATGCTTTCCTGTTTCTGTGAGGCAAAGTAAGAGGCAAATTGACCGTAGGAATTGAATGGTTTCTACCAGTGTAGTGAAAGAAGTCAGCATGAATGGCAGAGACTGTAAGAGGAAAGTGACAGAAGGATGTTACTAAGAACCATGGGGTTATCATTGTTTCTCGCTATTTCTTGTTATTGTAAGCAAGGTCTACATTTTCTGTTAGTTAATGCAAACTAAACAAAATCTCATGGACTACCTTCTCATTTTTTACCACTTTAAAAAAAAAAAAGTGGTGGGAAAAAAGTTTTTCCTTTTTTAAATTGTTTCCAAACAATATTGAGCTCTGTCAGCATCACCCTACTGAGTTGACTTATATCTGCGCTAAAGAAACTTGGCTAACTGTAACTGACAGGGCAAGAAAAAGCTTGTAAACTTTCAAAGATCATAAATAAAAAAATTAAGAAGTGTATACCCAGGTATTCAAAGCCATAGGTTTATATGCTGAATGGATCAGTTGATTTGTTTACTGTGTGATCAGGAAGACTATGATTTAGTGAAATCTTCATCTGAAGAAGTGTGACTGTATCATGTACTGAGGAATTTATATGCTGGGATTTGAGGGGAAAGAGTTTGAACTGTGGCAGGTAGCAAAGCTTTGGGGGAGGTGTAGGTTTTATGAAGATGATGGGCACCATAGGCCTCTGTTTTTACCTTGAAGTAGTTCATTGAAAAAAGTACTGGGAGAATGCCAAAAATATTTATGAGCTCCCTGGGTCTTTGAAAGATGCACGATCAACTTTCAGGAGATGAGTAATTTTCCCTATGGTAATCTTTGCATAGTTAATGCTCTGCTGTGTAGAAGTTGAGAAGTGAAACCTGCCTTGATTAATACTGAATTGTCTGGAAAATGGTCTTCTCAAGACTGTGTTCCCTAAACTGAATAGAAGGTGAGTTTTCAGTGACAAAATTAATGATCTGTTAAAACTGTCTCCTGACCGGTTATTATCTCTGTGGATGGGGGCCTACAAGGAATTACTTGATGATTTTAGGGCGTGTAGTGACTGGCATAATGATGAAGCAGGTGCTGATTTCTGGCAAGAATTTTTAGTAGCATGCCAATAATGATTCTAATGTATACGTTGACTGCCCAGTATTAACAGTTGTTAAAATCTTTTATTGGTTTATCCTGTTATTGCTGTCTGCTGCCACTAGATGTTTCCTTTTGCTGCATTCAATTAGTTTTGGACTAGACAGCAAGAAGCTTTGTTTTGTCACCAGTATAACACAGGTCAGCAACAGTTGGCAATAGAGAAGAGAAGCTGGTGTCTGGTTTTGAGTGACGGTCAAAAACCTGTTGAATCCAATTTGCTTGTTTTCTGTAATGCAGGCAGTCTCCTGGCTGTCAGAATGGATGACAACTGTCTCCTCATGCCAACTCCAATACTCGTTTGATCCCCATCAACTACTTAATTCAGCTTGCTGAACCTGCAAAAAACTTGCCTGGGTCAAAAAAAAAAAAAATCATTTGGTTAGTGTGCTGAACAGTTTTTCTCCCAAAGAGTCATGCAAGTGTCAAAAGCTGTTTAGAGAAGGGAAGGAACAGTGAGAGTGGGGTTGCTTCATCTAGTACGAGGCTGCCTTGGGGTTGGATTTGCAGTCTTGTGAAATCTAATCCCAAAATACTGCTTTCCACTTGATTGTCTTCCTTACTGTATGAATATTGATTTCTCACCTATTAATTAAAATAATGGTTTCATATTTTTCCCAACCTTCCACTTTATCACTTATTGTTAATAGCTGCTGTTATAAACAGATGTATTATTACAGTAATCTTGTGGTCTTTATAGGAAAATCATCTGTGGTGAATCCAGGATATGAACCAAAGGGTGGGGGGGAACACATGGTGTGTTATGAAAATGAAATAAAAATTCCATTAGATTTAACTACATTTCCTCAGTAATATTCTGAGGCTTTAGCAGCTTTTTAAGAAAGGTAACAACCATTAGAAATTGCAGTAGTCAAGATGGAACACTTAGGCTCTAGCAATTAGCTTGGGAAATTCTGATCTGAAGTTAGGTCTAGTTTAAAACCTCTCATTTTTATCTAGTGGTAATCTGTAGTTGTGAATCCATAACCAGAGAGTTGTGCAAGAATGCTTAAAATTTTAGGACATCTTTTCCAGTTTTCCTCAAATGCAATGATTATGTATTCCAAGATAGTAATATAATCAAATACAAATCAAAGCCTAATAACTTAAAAAAATAATGTTTTCCTCTATCCACTTTTCTATTCTTCTGAAAGTGATAGAGTGGGTTTTTTTGGTTTTTTTTTGTAATTATGTGTTCAAGTTTTCTGGCATGCTTTGATTGGCTTTAAAAGCTCTTGAAAGCAGTGTGGTTAGGCTTCAGGAAGGGAAAGGTAAATCCTTGTCTTGATTTTAAAAACAAACAAACAAAAAAAATCAGTCCCCTCCAGCCCCCAGAAACCAAGCCCAAACCCCCCACAAACATTAATAAAACCCAAAACAAACAAACAACTCTCTAGTTTGTTTATGGTAGAGATTTGTAATCCTTAATTTGAAATCAAAACTTTAGGACGCCGCGTTATCCACAACAGAAGTCTTTAAATAACTATGTGGGAAGTTCAAAAGTACGAAGGTGGACTAGTTGATGGAGCCGAGTCACTTTTGTAAATCAGAAAAACTTGCAGATTTTTCTGTTTTCCCCACCTTGAGTAAGGTTCTGTTTCTCTGAACCCCATAAATTTGCTTTCAGAGTAGAACTGGGAGTGAGATTAGACTATACAAATTTTCCAGGCAGTGGAGGTTTTTGGGTTTTTGTTTTGTGTGTTTTTTTTTTTTCAGTAGGCTAAAGTTGGTTTTATGGTGAAAATTGACTGCAGATTTTGTTAAAACATGTAATTGAATCGTGATAGTACAGTTAAGATATATTAGAGCTTTGAGCTAGAGTATCCATAATGTAAACAATGTGCCTTTCAGTGTGAGGAGTTCAGCACTTAAAAGTGTGGACTAAACTTTTGTATCCAGTTGGATGTATGGGATAAACAGTATTTGCAAGTTTCCATATACAGGTGTACTTGTAAGAATATTAGTTGGCTTTATGTATAATTTTCATATGAAATACCAGCCAAACTTAATTCAGGAGTATTTGCAATTGATGGTATGATACTATCTAGAGGGTTAATTAAAAAGTCAAAAGCAGTAAAGTTTAATAGAATGCAAACATAAAGAATATTAATATTTTATAATTAGGGAATATATTATCATGGAGGTACTACTCAAAACAGTAAATGATTTTTTTTCTGTTAGGTGTCTGAGGTGCATAGGATGTTTCTCGGGCTGTAGTTTGACATGCATTTTAGATGGTATTTCTGCCTAAAAGGAAAATACATGTGTATCCCTAGCTACTGGTATTTGTTGTTAAGCTTGGCTGATGCAAGCATTTTGAAGTTGTATGGTAAAGTGGATTAAGGAGACCAATTAATCTAAGAAACAGTTTTATTCTGTGTGATTTCTTTATTCTGTTGTGCTCTGTCTCTAGACCTGGTCTAATTACCTGGAAAGAGTTTTGCCAGCATAAGTGAGGATTGAGGATAGCATGTAGGGTGAAGAGGAGTTATGCCCTTGTGTGTGTAGCAGTGCCATATTACATGCATAATAAGCTGTCATCTGGGGGCGTTTATCGTACAGCATTTTGTCTCGCTGCCGCTTGAAAACAAAAGAAAAGTGAGAAAACATAAAGTGAATTTAGTGTATTTTGTCAACGCCAGGGATATTTCTTCAGTGATTGCTTAGAAAAGTTTGACTGTATGAATAGGTGCATATTTGAGAGAGCTAAATTGAAATACCAGGCTGGTGAAATTATGGTATGCTAAACCTCTGCATATGCTCTGGTTTAATCCTACTAGAAGAGGAATAGTAAGGTCACTCTTCTCAGTGACAGCTTGTCCATAAGGGCTTAACGTACTTTCATTTTTTGAATGAACTTCATTGTCTTAGTTGATTAGTTTCAGTTTCTCTAAGCTCTTGTCTGTGCAGTAAAGTCAAACTTTTAAAAAACAAACCTTTAAAATTTCATTTCAAAACTATTTTTATATTGCAAGTCTTAAACACCCAGATTTATTGGCTGGGATTTTTTTGTTTGAGTGGTTTTTTTCCACCAGTTAGTTTTAGTATGTATTTGAAAAATGCTGAAGTAATTTGAATTGTAAATTATGAAAATGACCATTTTTTTAATAAATTATATGTAGTTATGGAGAAAAGGAGAGTTTTTGAGTTTGGAATTGTATCCTGCTTTCTCTAAGGATCTGTTAATTTGGTCTTTAAAATGTTGAAGGCTAACTGCATTTTTCCACATAATAGTACTTTTTATTTTTGTTGTGCAAGAAAGGTAATTAATCTGTTAACTAAAGAGAAGTTGGAGATTTCCTGTTGCTCAGGGTTGAGAAAGCAACTGTGGGCAAGAAGTGGTAAAACTTCAAATCTCCATTGAAAGTTAGGCATGTAATCTGCTTAAATCATTCTGAAAGTCATACCAATCAATTATCTGCCTCTTTAGGCATCTTAGTGTGTCTGTTTATACCTACTCAAATCAGTCAGCTCATTAACTATAGCTGATAAAAGCAAATGATTAATCAATGACATTGAAAGCCAGTTGTATTTAAATATTTATTTTGTATAATGTTTTATTTATTATTATAACTTAAAGATATGTTTGCATTGAGTTGTAAATACAATCTTTCTAAATACACTGTAATATGAATAATAGGCCATGGGGGAAAATTGTTCTACATACTGGAATGTACCAATTAATTAGCTAAATTATGTAATTACTTGAATGTTAATAATGGCTATGAGACTACAGTCCTAATTAATCGGATACCTTTATTTGATAGTTACAAATCAAGGTAAATAATATCAACATGGAAGGCACTTGTTTCTAAAGAAAACTAGAAAAAGAAAATAAGTTTCTAACTGATAGAAAGGTTAGTTCTATGAGAAACCTTATATGTAAGGTTTCCCAACATAAATCAAGATTAAATTAAGGGGTGTTAATGCCTTTGATTTAATCAGACTTGCTGTATTGAGATGTTATGGGGGAGTAATTTACCTTAAAATGCTTGATTACTCCCCTGCTTTCAAACCAAATTATTTGGTACCATAAGACTTTCAGTAAGGTGTTTTTTTGTTGTTTAGGTGGGTTGGGTTTTTTAAGCAGAAATATCTTTACTTTTCCAAGACTTTAATTGCATTCATGTTTTTCTGGTTTGCTTGTAGAAACTTGCTCCTTTCCTTTTAGTCCCTCATAATTAGATTGAGTTCTTTGTTATTTAAATGCTGGCAGTATTTCTTCTGATCCTATTAAAAGGTTACAGATTCATTACAGCTGCTCTGCTGTCCATTCCCCTCTGTGCTGCTCCATGGATGCCTTTGGAGACCCTGGATGTGATTGGCCTCTGGAGAACTACATAGTCAGTCTGACCTGCTGGAGATGGTCCTTGCAGGGTACTGTGAGGATAAATGAGGGCAAGAAAGTACTCCTAATCCAGTACTCTTTGCTAAGTGAAAGCGTTGAAGTATTTGCAGCGCTGCCCAACAAAAAGCTGTCCAGGAATGTTTCCACAATGTACCTGCCTTAGAGTAATAAGATGTCAAACACTGGATTTTTCTCAAGTTAACCCAGATTGGAAGAATGACACAGTGATAACTGCAAATGATCATGTGTGAATCTGTGGTTTTGTGTGTTTTTCCCAAATTCAGAATGGTGGAGCTCTGTTGTACTTAGCTGATTAGCTAAGTTGCTTATCTGTGCACAGCTAAGCTGTGCTTAGCTGATTCTCCTGTCATCTCCTAGGCTTTTCCTGTCAATCACCAGGATTTCTAGTGAATTTGCCTGCTAGGTGGTCACTGGGTTTTTTTGTAGATCCCAGTGTATCCAGAGTAGAAGCTTAGGATACCAGCAGAAAGGGGAGATAGTCCAGGGTGTGCTGATGCAGCTGTCAAGTAGACCTCGTGGAATTTGGTGGCATTTTCTCTGGAAACTGAGAACGAATGAAATAGTAAAACACCTCAGAGGTTTTGCTGATGGTTGCTTTGGCTGCTTAATGGTACTGCGGCCAAGCAACCTGTAAAATGTCTTCTGTTACACTTCTGGTAATTAAATGATACTAGGCATAATGATAGGTCGTTTGACAACTTCTGTGCAAACCACAACTGATGTGGTAAGAACAGGACAGAATTCTTGCTTTTGCTTCCTATTTTTTAGGTGCTACTATTACTTGATAACCAGTGCTGTGGAGCTGGTAATTCAGGTAAAGCAAAATCTGCAGTGATATTTTTAGAGAAGAGGCTCAACTGAAACTAGTACATTTGTGTTGTGTCCTAAAAATGCTTTTCACAACTGATTGAATTACAGGACTGTATTTTAGTGTTACGGAAGAGAGGAATTCCTTCGACTGAGGGCTATGGATCAGGATCCTGTAGGTATATCCAGTACAATATTGTGTCATTTATTCAGGCACAGTTTGGAATTGAAAGAACCATAGGAATCTATTAATTCTGAGTTCTGCTCAGCAGAAGAGTTAATTGGCAGGTGTAGTAATATATTAATACAGTTATATTGCTTCCAGAACACAAACTAGTATCCAAAACCCTCAAATGCACCATTTACAAGGAATTTAACTCCTTTAAAACATTATTTCTCAGCTCTAAGTGGTTTTTGATCATAAAATAGAAAAAGTGGAATTGTTTAGCGATATTCCATTATCTTTCCTTCTAGCCTGCCTCGGTAATCGTAGAGTGATGTAGTATTCAATAAACCACAACTGCTTTGAAGTCTGGAACCATTCTTTCATTTGTATAGCTGGGAATGCTTTTGCTTATATGCAGAAATAGCTTTCACTCCATTCTGAGAAATGAAGGGTAAAAAAATTAGCTTGTCTGCCCCTCCCCTTCCCTTAATTTTAATGATGGCTGTAGCAAAATGGCTTATTTCAGTTTTTGAAGGTTTTTATCATTCAACAAGGAGGAACAACTTGGATCCTTTTTTTTTTTTCCCCACCACACAGTATTAGTATCCATTACTATATTTGTAATGTCCAGAGTTGATGTGAAAAATTGGTCTAATGCTGCACTGGACTGAAAAGATTCTTAACTGTAATGTAGACATGGCATTAGGCAAAGGTACTTATTAATGTACATTCACAGAAGTCTCTCAAGGACACCTATTTTTTTCCCCAATTATTCTTTTTCATCTTGCATTCATTCTGCTCCTGTGGAAGATTGACAGATGACTGAATCGGGAATGGGTCTCTTCTTATTTGTGCCTGCACAGAAAGTGTTACTGGTGCTTAGTTGCGTCAGTACTGGGGCTAAGGGACACTTATGAATGGGTTACTTCAAAACTGTAGCATGGTAGGCTGTTTATCTCTTTAATCCTGTGCTGTCTTTCCTAATTGATCAGAATGTGAAAAGCTTTCAAAGAAGAAAAAAAACCTCAACAAACCTTTAAAATTGAAAACTTCTCAGTCAGAGTTTAGACACCTGTGATCCTGCATATTGGGAAGAGGAAACTGTTCCAATTGTGTTTTGTGGATACTTTTATTTTTCAAAGTCAATCATGATTCAATATTCACTCTTAAACCTAAGACTTCCATTCAAGGCATCAGTTAAAAATAAAGCTTTTTTTCTTCAATGAAAACTTTTGAGTTAGCACAAGATGATATCCTCAAATCTTTGCAAATCGTTCCAGTTTATTTTTTTTTACCTATAGTTCAGTCCTGAACTATACACGAAACTAGCATGTATCATCACATAGTGTTATTTTTATGCCACTTTACCTCAGATAAGGACTTCAGCTCTCCCATCGCTACCTTTTCCTCAAGTAAAGTCTTTGATATATATCAATCAGTTTCAGTATCATGTCAGTTGATCTTGAAGGTCAACAATGCTAGAGATGACCCGTGATATGAAAATACTACATGAAGCTTCTAGTTTTATGCTGTTAAAATGTAGTATAGGTGGCTTCTTGCCAGTTTTAAACTCCAGTCGATACGCAAATCTGTGTGCTTTATTGGACAATATGGAAAAGTGAAGATTGATGCATTAAAATAAATAAAAATTGTTAATTGACATGACCTGCTGAAGTCTTATATAAGTTTGTTTACCTGTAAAGAATGTAAAGGAATGATCATGTTCTGTTCTAAATGCATCTGTTTACAGGGACAGAAATAACAGAGTCTATAAAATGCTATAGCTTTTTAACATGATGTTCATTGTATTCAATTAAGTATGCATTATCTAAGTACCGGCTTCTGTGCTGAAGCCTAACACTTCAGTAGGATATAAAAGTTTCTGCTTTAAAAGATTGCAGTTCTTGTTTGTTTGACTCGAATAGGAAGCATTAATTACTACTGTTAAAGGTTATATGAATTTTTATAAATAGAAAATTCAAAATACCTGGAATCTATGTGAAGTGCTTCATGGTGTGCAAAGATTTTTGGCATTGGTCCAGTAATGCTGCACTGCAGAGATTATTATCACACATGTAATGAACGCTGGCCTGGTTGATTCTCTCTCAGCTCTTAAAACAAGAAATAACTCAACATAAAAGCCTTTTCTGGCTGCTCTGCACAGTAAGTTGGGTAGCCAGATATGTAGGTTGACCTTCATCTACACCTTTAGCTATTCTTACATATGCTGAGACAGAATTGATGGGACTATGGAAATGTCTTAACAATTATTCATTTTTTTTCTTCAGTGAAATGAAAGAATTGATGAATTTGGGTTTGGTTTGTTTTTTTTTCCCCCTAGTGTTATCCCTCTGGAGATTGGATTCTGTGGCATCTGAGCAACTTTGATTGTCTTCTGTATTTGGGAGCAAAAATAGTCTCTTTATACTACATATTTTTATGAAAACTTAATATTGACTTCATCCCAACTTCACATAAAAGAAATTTCTGGTAGTGTGCTCACAAGTTCTTTGCAAGACATGTACAGACGTGAAGTGTGACTGGTGAGAAGCCTTTCTTTTTTAGGCAGACAGATTAAAAACTACAAAGCCCAAAATGTAATTGGAGTAAATAACGTGCTCAACAGTAAATAATACTACTGTATTTTAGGCTTCGGTTAGGATGAGTTAGTTTTATGCACTGTTAATAATAAGTGCATTCTTTTTCAAAAATAAGCCAATTGTTTGTATGCTAATTCTTGGGTGATACATAAATTGATATGATGACCAACTATAAGAGATTTGAACTCTCATTTTAGACTCGGTGGAAATTCTAGAGGGTAAATTAAACCTCTGACTATCTGCAGGTCTTGCAACGTACAATTAATAACTTTAGAGAAAGCCTTTTGTAATGTAAGATTCTTAGTAATTTTGAATGTTTTGGCACAGAGATAACAGAAAACTGTCTAACATCCATGTTTTGGGGAGCTTGACTTTTTGCCACATGGAGAGAAAGGATTTATGTTTATGCAGATAATGGAATTGAAATCCCCACATGGGGTTATATTGAGGGGGCAGCTGCTGCTTTTACTTATCATAAGCAAGAATAATTAGTGCTTTGGAACTGTACTTGTCTCACAGCTTGCCCCCGGATTGGGGAAGAGAGAAATCCCTGCCCTAATGTCTGCTTAATTGCCTTCCTGTCTAAAGATGTAGGTGCCTGAAAGGCTTGAACGTAACCTTTATATAAACTAAATAAACAGAAGTAAGCAACTTGGTACCCAAGTAAAGGACCAAATGATAAATTCATAGATATAGTCAGTAATCTTTTCTTGTGATATTGATATAATAATATTACAGTTACCTATGTAAATTTGGATCTGTAAACTTAGCCGTTACTTTTCTGTCGGTTAGTTTTAAAGCAGCAACCTGAAAAAGTTTGAATTAAGTAGAATAATTTAATTCTAATTGCTGTTAAATCTCTTAACTGTGTTTCAGAGTGTTCATACAGCTCAGATTTTTTTTTTTATTCAGAGAGATGTATCCCCGGTGTAACTTTTTTTCCCTGACTTCTTTGGATGCTAAGATTATTTTGTTTTGGAGTTAATCTGAGGCAGTAGGGAGTTTGAATTGTGGTTTCTGACTAACTTTGTACCATAATAAACCAAAAAAAAAATATTTGAAATATAGGGTGGCTGGAAAAAGACATGGAAGAGAAGGACAGGTCTTGTTATTTCGTCATCCCTTCCCCCACTCCCAGCATCTGCGACCAGCTGTAATAGTAAAGAGACGGGATGCCAGCCCAGACAGACCTTTTTCCTCCCAGTCCTAATGGCCGTTTTTACCTTACCCCCTCCGATGCTGCACGACTTCTATCATGCTGGAATTCATTTGTATTTGCATGAAGATAGTTCACTTCATTATAGCTCTGTTGTGAGTTTGAGCCCACTGGTGTAAATCTTCTTGCAAGATAAGAACTTTAATTTCCATTTGTTAACCGTTTGAATGATGGCTTATTTAAATATTAAGATCATTATTGGGATGGAGGGAATAGTTGTTTAATTTCAAGCCATAGAAGACATTGAAGAGCAAGAACGTTGATAGTCTGTGTTTCAGATTCAGCCTGTTGCCTGTAGTGTGTCAGTAGGTCTTACAAAACTTTAGTCTTTTTCTGATAATCTTTTCTCATAGCAACAATGAAATATCACATTAACATGGTTCTTTTCAAATAGTCAATTAGAAAACCAGGAAATAAAAATAAAACCTGTTGGTATATTTCTCTGTATGCTTTTTGATATATTTGGGTACTTGGGGCTTTTTATTAGTAGCAAGTAGCTGAGATAGTTGAAGATCTTGGCTGAGATTTGCAGATCTAACTAGTGGTTGCTCACAGATTGCTAGAGAGCACTGGAGATTTGCAGAAGTGACTGGTATGTCACTTGGATGCTGCTTTTGATTTCTTTAGAGGAACTGATTGGTTTGAGGTTTTGCTTTGGGTTTTTTATGTTGCTGCTTTATGCTTTGAGTATTTGATGTGTTTGTGGTGTGTCTAGTTAGATTCTCCAACTGGGCAGTTATGTTGGAGCTCTCACCTTCTACTTTTAGTTAAAATATGTGAATATTGAGCTCTTAATTTTTAAAAAAAAAGGATTAAAAATGGTGGCATTACTGTTCAATAGAAGACATTCTTGAAGTCTAATTTTTGCAAAGTCAATGTCATTAATTTCTTTTGTCCCTTTTGCTTTCTTTTAACAAGAACCTCAGTCACTGTAGAGTAAAATGAGCTCTATTTGATGTGATAAAAGGAAAAATTCTTATCAGACTGGACTTTACTGAAGGGGTTGGTTGGTTACTGGGGGTGGTAGCCCTGGCTGTGTCCCTGGTGGGGGATCACTGGCAAGCTGCAGGTGCCTTTGGCTTGTAGAGGGGAAGGATTGGCCATCTACTGCAACAGGCCTTTGTCTGTGTGGGTGCACCAGCACCATTTAGATGCTAATGTGATACAGGCTGGCTGTTTTGTACTAGAACTTGACTGCATCTCAGGAATGTGGCCTGTCTGGTTTTATGTTGGCTTCCGCATTAAAAGGACCTATGGTAATTCATGTCTGCCAATCGATTAAAGCTGCAATCTTTGGTTTTATGGCTTTGAAGTGCCAAATGAAATTGTTGGGGTTGGTGGAGAATTAATAAGTTTTTTGGGATATCCCAGATCTTACCTGCTGATCTGTATGCTTTTTGTTTGCCATCTATGATTAAGGAATATAGTAAATTTGCTATTTGAAGCCATATATGGCAGTACCTTTACTGACAGTGCTGAACCTTTTTTTTTTTCTGTTCATGTTTGTTATATGGTAGAGTAACTAAATGCTGTGTTGTTCCTTTCTGCTTTTCTTGCAAATATTAAGTGGAGTATATTTCTGTATTTCTACCAGAGATGTGAGAGTTTTCTGTTGTTAGGCTATTTTCTGGCTCATGTTTTAGAGGCAGTGAAAAAAAGAATAACCTAGGCATAACAGTGACATATTGTAATAAATTTAACTTCTAGTCACTGCATCCTAGCAGCAATTTGCAGTATTCTGTGCAGAAAAAAAGATGTGTGTATGATGCAAACACAAATTTAAAAAGTAGCCCTGGGAATAAAATTTTTGTGCTTCTATTTTGTACATGGACACAGTACTCATCAGTTTTTTCATGCTGCTCTCCCTACATATTCTTGCTGTAAAATAGAACAATAACTGTTTATTTTCTCAAAACATGTGCATTCTCTAAGATTGTTTTTTGAAATGTGTTGAATGATAAGTTTCTTCAAGATTTCATTACTGTATTAGTTGAAAGGTGCATGGAGGGAGCATAGGGGAGGAAAACTGTAAATCTAGTTGGACTCAGCTAGCAATTACTTTAGCAGATAAAACAAAATATGCAAATATCTCCTGAGCACTCTAAGGCTGATCCTTCAGACACTGACTGTCTGTATCCCTAGCCAAAAAAGGACATATGATAATTAGATTTTGAAGGACCATGTGCTGTTGCAACAGAGCTAAATATTAAAATGCAAGAAAGCAGACTACCACATGGCACAATTGATTTTTATGGCAGTTCATGTTAAAATGCTCTCTTTTTATATTGCCTTTTAGGTTACCTAGGGTGAAACAAAATTACAGGCTTGGAGACTCTGGAAAAGCTCAGCATCAGCATTTGAGGTAAAAATGAACATACTGAAGTAATCTTGGAAGTGTCTTTCTTGTTAACTTTATGGAACTGATTGGAGTAGAAATTTTCATCAAGACCCATTTTGCATTTAAGTTTTCAGTATTGATTTAAAAAAAAAATTACTTCAGAATCTATTTTTTTAGGTCTGCAAGAACTTATACTTTAGCTGAATATCTCATGTAAATTTTTTATTTCAGAGCTTTGAGAACACTGTAGATCTGCTTAGATACAGTATTTTTGTTTAAAATTGTAATTTTGTAGAATGGCTAATAGATCTATGAAATTCTTAGTCAAGAATTACCATCTCTCCTAATTTTACTTGTATAGCTAAATGTATTTTTATGCAAATCACCAGCTTAATTTCACAATATTTGTACTTTTATAAAAAACATGTGTTAATGTGCTTAGGAAGAAATGGTTGTTGGTTTTTCATGAGTTTAATATATTATTTGTGGCTTGGAATTATAATACTTTAAAGAAGCTTGAATTCCAGTATTATTTTTTAAAATGTTTAACTCAAGTGAAATGAAAAAGCAGTGCAATTATACAGAACATAGTAAAATTATGTAGAACATACTACTACTGTATTTCTTGGATGAACTGGTTATTAACTTTAATCATAGTAACCTGTTAAATAGGATTAGGGGAGTATAGTTTACTTGGACATTTAAACTACAAAAAAACTAGCTTTTAAATCACTCTCTTAAATTTTTTTTTTCTAATACTAAACTGAAATAATTAATGTTCGGGATGGACTTAAATAACTCATTTTCTGTCAGCAAGTTATAGTGTAGAGCAGACACATTTAAATGTTTATAAGCCACTGAATTGCCACATTTAACTCTGCTATTGTAGTTCTTTTTTCAAACAATCTTTACAGTTCATAGGTTTTGTTGTTGTTTTTTTTTTAAGAGCCGAAGCTTGCAAATTATGTGATTAATCTACAAGCTGATATCATGATGTCAAAATGCAGTTCGGAAAGCATAAACACAGAGACTGCGGAAATTAAAACGGTAAGACTATGCTTTGTAGCATGAGAGAAGCAGGTTTTTTTATGTATCACTTCACTATGTTCTCCTATTTGATATTTAAAGCTTTTTTGGGACCACAGAGTTAAGTAACTTACGTGTGTGAATTAGTACAATTTTACTGTGAATTCCTTTGGAAAGAATAAGGAAAGTCGCTGATTTATTTTATCCACAGATGGTTAGGTGCAGCAATGGCAGATAAAAAAGGTGTTTGTCGTGAAACACATGCTTTGATATTTCTTATGAAGCTGATTATGATTAGAAATGTGTTCAGCTTTTTAAAAGGGTGTGTGTGCTTAAATATTTCTTGCGGATTTTATACTCAACTGTGGTTGTGTTGGTGAAATACAATCGTTTAAAAACAAAGAAGTGGGAAGAGGGTAGATACGAAAGGTTGGAATGAGAATTGAATGTATATGCTGTTCCAGATAGGAGATAAAAAGTAAATGGTGAGGAAAGTAAATGGCAGCTAAATTGTGAAGGCCTTAGTTTCAGTAATATGCTTCAGTTTGAATTATGAGTTCAGCAAAAACAGGAAAAGAGGCTATCCAGTGAAAGCTATGTAGAAGAAAAATTGATACGTAGTTTGATGACATAGTGAAGACAGAAACATCGTTTCACTGGTCCTCACCTTGCCTTGCATCTTAGGTGCCATAGGCTTCAGGGTTTTTCTTTTGTCCTCTCTGTTAAGGAGGTAAAAGAAGAGTAATCTGCATAGCACCGGTTCTGCACCACTGATTAAGCAACTGCACAGTTAGGACTGTTACACAGGACCGTATACATATCTTTTTAAAAAATGAAACTGTTTGTTCCAGAATGTGGCTGCATGTTGATATTAGTTAAAGGAGAAATGTCCCCTTTTGAAACTTTAATTCTGGATGCCTCATGTACTGCTGTAACTGTAGATATGCTAGAAAACTTGATTTTTATTTTCACGTTTTATTTCTGTACTGGTAAATGCCCTACAGCCCATCAGCATGCATGTTATGCTGATATATAGTGGTATAATCATTTACAATGTACAGCAGCATAACTTTGGTGTGATCTGTGTCTTGCTGCCTCTGTTGATAGGGCTAGAATAATTGCAACAAAGTGTTTATTAGGCTTTTGCCTCAGATCCAGGTTTGATCATACTGGTGCCTGAACACTAGATGAAGGGCTTAAGGGGTTGTGTGTTTTTCCAAGTCTGCTAAGTGTCATGTTGTACTCCATTTCTCTCCTATATATAGACGTTTAGGAGGAGTCTGCCAGGAATTCCAGCTGTTAGCTATACTGTATTGCTTGTAGAAATGCTTCAGAAGCAGCTCATTCAAATGTAGAGCCTAAATGTAATATTCGTTTAATAAGCTCCTTAATGAAACTTTTCAGAGCAACAGAAAGCAGCCTTTGCTGCTTTGGTGTGTCTTGGTGTGCTGTTAGAGACCAACATTCTGCTTGTGCTGTTAAGACTGGTTCTGTATCAGAAAAATAGAACAAAAAAAAAATCTTCTACTTAACATTCACAATGAATATTGATGATTGCGCTAGGGAAAGCAGGGAAGGTGGTTCTTACAGGAATGCTTACATTTAAGCTTTCTAAGCATTTATGCATTCTGCTTGTCCTTCTTAAAAGGGAAAAGATCTGAAATATTTTTTGTTTGGTGGGGTTTTTTTTATATCCCTTTAAGAATATAGCAAGGCCAAATATAAAGGCTTATGTTAGGCAATGCATGTGGTGAAGGTCTTTGAAGGATAACAGAGAGGGAGTGTCTTGTGCAGCTGTGTTGTATATATGTTAAATATAGCATAGTATAAAAGAGAGATTTCTGATTTATCTTATTGAGTAACATTGTTTGGCAGTATTTCCTTACTTTATACCTTCTGGGCCGAATGATGTGGTGTAGAAACTTTCGAGTTTTGAGTTGGGAGCAAAAAACTCAATGCCTAATTTTCAAAATATCCTACCTATCAGCGACTAAATGAAGGTGGGGGGGTGGGGGATGGACCGATGGATGGACTACATTTCCCATGAAAATGAAACTCTTCCATTTGTTCCTGAGCTGTTGAGTTTTAGGACGTTTTTTTCCAAATAAAAACAGGGTGTGTTTCCTTGGTTGGGTTTTTTTAAGTTCTCTAAGAGAACTGAAGCTACAGGAGGGAATATTCACAAAATATACTTTTATAGTGTGTTTGAACTTGTTGAATATTTTATATTTGTACTATTTTACGGTTTTCTCTTCCCTTTTTCTGCCATTACCCAAGTAAGAATTTTCTTTGTTAGATCCTTCAGCAAATTAATGTTCATGTAGCATTTGGACATAAAACTTAGTATAAATGTGATATTCAGACTTTTTTTGTGTAAGAGAATATTCAAGCAGCAAGATTGAGTTCATATTTTTTTGCATAGATTGAGGTTTATTTACTTTTGAACAAGTGGGTTATTTTTTTCCACCCCTTGAGGCTAACTTTTTTTTTCTGGCTGATACTAAGTATTTTAACGAGTAAATTAAACATTCCTGGACAAAGATGAAAACCTACAGCATTAGAATGTATAATTTTTTTAATAATTTTTGTGTCACAAGGATTATATTGGGTACAAATTTACAAATAAATGTTAGTGAAAAAAGCAGATGAAATACATGGCATATAGGGGTAATAATTTTTTGTTGTTAATAGGAGATAGTTGTAGTTTTGCATTAACTTGGTATAACACATACTGCGCACACAAACTGTGCTAAAAATTTGAAACACATATCCCCAAGGCTCTGGTCTCTTCTCTGCTTACTTCAGAATGTCATTCCATAAATGTTTTAAACAGTCCTTGGAGCAGGACTAGATCTGGGATGACTTATTCCAGGTGAGTGCTCTACTTGGTTTGCCTGGTATTCCTTAATGGTTCTTTGAATTATTTTTTTTTCGTGCACCAAGGGGGACTGCTTCAACGTGGATATAGTCCCGTGACTGAAAACCTACACCACAGTTCCCAAATTACTGTAGACTGGAAGAAACTGCTATTAAATGTTGCTGGCTGTTCATTCCCAACCATATGCCTTTCTGACACGGAGTTCTTTAAATGGTAGAACTATGGTTAGTTTTAGCTCTGCAATTTACTGTCTGTTTACATAAATGCATGTTAAAGTGAGGACATCAGGTTGTGGATTTTGCTCTTAAAACTGTCAAGGTTGATGGCTATAAAACTGGTCCTTTCAGTATTATTTTAGTAGAACAGTTAAGCTTGGGCACCGTGCTGCTTTGTCCAGCTTCTGCAACCTAGTCTAAAGCCACAGGAAGCGGGATTTGTTTCCCTTGTTTCTCCCTCCAGATTTGGCTTCAGCAAGTTCCTACAGTTTCTTGTTCTGTCAGTTGTCAAAATAACACATTGGATAAAGATGGAGCATCTTAGCAGGTATCTGTTACTCACAGTGGCTGAGCAGGACTAGTTTGGGGTTTTTTTCTGTTTCCCTGTTAGCTAGGTTCAGTTGACTTCTGCCCACAAATTCTGAACACATGTACTTGCATCTCAAATGTTTTCAATTTAAAACCTGTTCTTCAAATAGATGTGTTTTTTCCCCTTTTTATTTCTAGACGGGCTTGCACTGCTTTTCTTTTATTGAAGAACTTGATATTTTTCCTTGCTATTGAAATAGAGACTTTAGAATGATACAATTACTTCATTATTCTGGCTTACTCCTGTAATAACGTTGACATTGATCTTGTCAGATCTTATATACTTCCAATACAAATAATACAAACGAAGGCCAGAACTAGGAAATTTTAGCACAGCAGGAAGTAGCATTGATGGTTTAGAGAGGAAAACTTTCTTTTTACCTGAGTTAGCATGCAGTGTGAGGGAATTTAACCTATTTCAAGTATGTTCTGCCCCATGTGAGCTTATTTTGCTAATTAATCATGTAGTTTATCATAGTTAAATTCTCTTTCCTTTTTTATTTTTCTGTCAGATTGCAAGGTGATAATGGTATGGATAACAGTGGCAGGAAACATTGTTTTGCTTGTGCTTACTTTTTAAGTTACAAATGTGTATGTACTTCTTCCTTTGCACTTCAAAGGTTTTTCTTGAGAAGGCTTTTTGATCTCGATGAGATGATTGTACTTTAGGGCAGGTCTTTCATGAGGATACACAGAAACTAAAATTGTAGTTTAGAGTGTGTGTTGCTCTTCCAGATCAAGCTGGCACCACACGTAAGTATAAATCGCCTTGCTTCTTGCAGTGGGGTATCTAACCTAGTATCAATGTCATAGAGTGAGTAGCAAAGGAGATACGCTTATTTGTGAATATTTGATCCTATGCTTTTTTTTTTTTTATTAACAGTGTTCTCAAATACAATTGGTTTTCTTTCCTTAATTCCCTCCTGGTGATATGATGTAGCTATTTTGTATGTTCCCAAACTTGTATTTATGATTTGGAAAAGAAACACAAAATAGGTGGAATGGCAAGCAAAGAGAGGAAGCACTGCTGATCTGAAGTGATTTCTAAAACTAAAGTGAGCGGGCTTAGATACAAGAATGATTGGGGAATTGGCTTTAGCTTTTATTATGCAGAAGGTTTGGGTGTTTTTCCTGGTCCTTTCTGTCCTTCAGCAATGATGGCTGTGACCAGGTCTTATTTTAAGCAAACCAAAGACTAATTGTGTTTCCACATGAGTTGCTGCTATATGTAAGTAGAGAAACGTGGCCTAAGACCATTTCAACAAAATATTGCAGTCATGATAAAGACTCATGATAAAGGATTTTTTTTTTTGGTATGTGTTATCACCTCGCATGATACTCATTAGAATCTAACAAGAGAAAAAAGGGAGCTTCACCTTTAAGTTTGGGGGCGGATCAGGGATAACATACCTTTCCCTACATTTTTTCCCTTCTCCCCTGCTTTTATACACCTGAGCTGCCAGTTCATGGAGAAGCTTCACTAACGTTAGCAGTGCCCAGAGTTTCTGGATGCTTTCTGCTAGTCACTGGGGAAAATTGGATATAATTCTGCTGTCCTTGCCATGTGACTGATTTGATTTAATTTAATTAGTCACATACTGATTATACTGATTAACGTCAATACATTTGATGTGCAGATGTTCAGTAGATCAGTGTCCAGGATGATCATCTTTGTTACATGGAGCTGTATAGCATGTATACATCTTTCCTGCTGGTTGTCTCTGGTGACCCAGAGCTGTGGTGTTCCAGTGAAGGAACAGCCACAAAGCCAGTAGTTCCAAAGAAGGATTTGACCAAAACATCTTTTAGTTGTACTTGGTTTGAAGGCTCTATAATGTTACTAGTTGTATTGTTAGAACAGAACCTGCATGTGCTGTATGCATTGTTTGAAATGTATAAAAACAATTTAAAAGCCTATAGGTGCCTTGCTGTATTAGAACTGAAATGAATAACAGTGTATTACTGACTTTTATGATGTATGTAGACTATGTTGTTTTATATTTGCAGCTAAATAAAGTGATATCATATTGATCCATTTTATCTGTTTACGTAATCTGAAAGACTTGTGCTGAAACAGTTGCTTATGTTACAGGACTGAAAAAGTAAATAAGAAGATTTGCATGTGTTTAAAGATTCATTCAGAAGCAACTGAAAAAAATCAGATAAAATGTCAAGAGCATTCTTTATTATTTCCTGTGAAAATGTACATTCATTCTTTAAAGAAACATTTAAATATATCTTAACCAACTTTGCTGTTATATAGAAAAGCAAGGACATTTCTGTGCAATAGTGTGATAATTGTTTTCCTGGTGTATTTCTAATGAATGATTAAATTTGAAAGTATTGTCCATTTTATGCATTTCTCATTTTGAGATTGATCCTAAAATGAATATAGAGCATCTAGGAATTTTGAGGAAAATTAACTTGTGAAAATACATACTCTATTCAAAAACAGTATCTAATTTAAATGGGGGAAAGTATTCAATATTTCTTAGATTTGATGCAGTATGTTTATATTACACTTCAGCATTATTTTTCTATATCATCAGGTCTTGATCAGTTTCTCTGGGCAATATAAAATTATTTTTTTTATTGTTTGTTTTTTTAACCTTGACCATTCATAACAGATAGTAAACATTTTTAAAAACCCACAGTGTTGAAGACTTTATAGCCTTAGTAGGAAAGTGTTTTCCAGAGCATAATCATGTCATCAAGTTGTGAATGGTTTGCTTGTTTATCAAATAAAATAGCTTTCTGGAAATTGGTGGTTAACCTGATAAGGGTCCCTTTCTCCACTAGACCTTATTAGAGTCATCAGCACTTATTTAATACTTCTGCCAGTTTCTTAAACAGATAATCTGATCAGAATCTGTTGATTTAAAAATACTGAGGTTCTTTTGTAGTTCCTATTCTTTTCCTGCTGATTAGAATAAAGTTCCTGTTGTGTGTCTGTATGTAATGATTTAAAGTGGTCATAGGGACTTACTGCTTGGAAAGAAAAATGGAAAATGTGATACTTACCTATGCAGGTGCTCAAGAAAAATAATTTTTTTCTTTCTTGATGTAAAGCTAAAAGAGCTTTGTTTTTTAAAAATTTGTTCTTAAAGATATACAAGATCGGATTTTGTCAGAACATAAATGGAACTTTATTCTGAAATGTACATGCGTAAATCCAAATGCCTAGAGTGAACTTTGCCCCATAAAGTGCAGCTCATTTCAAATTTCTTTGGTACTTTGATAAACACGCATCTTTAAGTGGAAAAGTGCCTGTAAACTTAAAATTAACATTTTCTGCTGAAAATAGTATGAAATTTAGCACTTACTGGAAGTAAAATCAATTAATGTCTTTTCTTAGAATAAATTTTCTCTTCTTGCTTTATGTTGTGACTGTATCTAATAATGTTTCTTTTTCTTCTCATAGTAGGCTGTGCTGGAACAAAAATGCAATGAAAGAAACACTGGATGAATGAATGAAAAGCCCTGCTTTGCAATCCCTCAGCATGGCGGGACTGCAGCTCATGACCCCTGCTTCCTCCCCAATGGGTCCATTTTTTGGACTACCATGGCAACAAGAAGCAATTCATGATAACATTTACACGCCAAGAAAATATCAGGTACTAGTGATAATACTAATACAGTAATTTCAGAAAAAAAGTACAATTAAATTAATTAATTTAATAGAAAAAAAATCAGAGCAGCTGGATAATATGCAGTGTTGCACCCAGTTTGGGCATGACTCTCTCAGCCCCACCTGTTGGGAGTTAATTGTGTCTCTCTTTCTTTAGCTTGGCTGTGTTCTGCATTTGTAATATACCCCATGCCCTTTTCTCAGTTTGCTTTAACAAGCAGAACAACTTTTAAGCTGAGTATTCTATTGCTGCTGTCTGCAAAATGCTATAAATACAAAATACAGTACCCTGTGCATCTCTATTGTATGCATACGTCATGTCTCTTTCCCCCTCTGACCTTCTGTCTTCTACGTGGTAAACCTTGATATTTTTTTTTTTTGGTTCGCATACTGGTCAAAGCAGCTCAGTAATGTCAGAAACCCAATCAGGGCACTCTGATGTTTGTTTTGTTAAGGAAAGCTATTTCTGAGTTCTAGAATTTTTGTTCTTTTTGCACTGCGGAGGTGCCTGAAAGCTAACATTTGATTTATATTACTGAAAAGCTTAGACCACCTGAGCTAATATACTTATTTGGCTGAAGTGATGTATGTGGTTAAATTAAAAGCTTTAAATTCTTTCATCACATGATTCTGTTGCTAGTTATCTTGTGTATTAAAAAGATATTGTTAGAAAGCTACTTAAAATAGCAGCAAATTGTGATACTAAAGGATTTTAAATTTAGAAGCTAGGCTATATATAGTGTCTATTAATATTTTTTTGAGAGACTGACAATACATTGTTATGAAAGAGACATGTTAATACTATGGCATTGGGGAGATCTCTAGAGGTACTACTGACTTGTCTGTAGTTCATCTACCACTTGTGTTTTCTTTTATCATCTTTTTACTGCATTGCTGCAACTAAGGACGTTATTATTTTTTTTAAACCTAGGTTGAACTGCTTGAAGCAGCTTTGGATCATAATACAATAGTCTGCTTAAACACTGGCTCAGGGAAGACTTTTATTGCAGTACTACTCACTAAAGAGCTGTCCTATCAGATCAGGGGAGATTTCAACAAAAATGGAAAAAGAACTGTGTTCTTGGTCAACTCAGGTGAGGGGAAAAGTATACTAAGTTCCTAAACATGCTGCTAATATTTCCATGGAATATTCCCTAATAGCAGTTGTGTGAAAGCACAGCAAGGATGCTAAACTGATGAAAGAATATGATACCTTTCATCTTTTGCTTATAATCCATTTAATACAACCTGTTTATAACATCGTCTGTTTCCTGGTTTAAAATCAAGATACTGAATCTGACGTGCAATTTAGTTACCAAGCTGTTTCCTTGCTATGGTTTTCAATGGAAGCAGTTCCTGTGTACACCTGGTTTAACATTAGTCTAAGCTATGTTATGAAACATGGTGCTAGGTAATATGACAGACATCTTGAAAATTAGTGTATGACCTTTATGTGATTGAGGTTTTTTTAAATATTTTTTTTTCTTAAGCAAATCAAGTTGCTCAACAAGTGTCAGCTGTCAGGACACATTCAGATCTTAAAGTGGGAGAGTATTCAAGTTTAGAGGCAACTGAATCATGGACAAAAGAGAAGTGGAGTCAGGAATTCTCTAAGCATCAGGTAACATATTAAGTATAAACTATAAATACAAGCAGAGCCTATGGTAAGTTAGTCTTGATCAGAAGCTTGCACTATTCTTATACTGACACTTTTTTTTTTTCCTTTCAATCTAGGTTCTGGTTATGACATGTCATGTTGCTTTGACTGTTTTGAGAAATGAGTATTTATCCCTGTCAAATATTAATCTTCTGGTGTTTGATGAGTGCCATCTTGCAATCCAGGATCACCCATACTGTGAAATTATGAAGGTGGGTTTCAATTCCATGAATGTTTTAATACTTGGTTGATGAGGAGTCGTGGGATGGAAGGGCTGGAGAAGTGGGAACCATTTAAGGCAGCATTTACTACCACAGAAAAATATCAGTGAAACCATATTTTAGCATGTTCAGGGACTGTTGAATTAAAGCTTCAGTTATATTAGGAGATAGAAAAATTGTGTATTTACTGTATTTTACAGTGGATATTAAAGAGAACTCTGGCATTAACTGAGAAGAGAAGTGAAACTTAGGGAATTAGAGGAATTTTGTAAAATCATTGATAAAACATTTGAGTATAAGAATGAGATGTACTAATCCGTTTTTATTTTGAAATACTGATTTCTAAAGATATTTGCAGGGCTCTTACCGTGTGGAGCCAAGAATATCTGGAATTTGGCTTATGCAATACAAGAAACCTGTGTAATAGATGTCTTTCCATATCTCTCTTTGTAACCAGAGCACGTGTCTTTTACGTTTTCACATGATACTTAGTTTTTATGTGGCGTGGAAGCATTACGATACGTGTGTTGCAAATGGATATTCTGTGCAGTGCTAACTCCTTATTTATATTTTTCCACATTGTAAATATTTACCTCTAGAGGTGATTGCTGTTAAATATTACTCAATTTTTAGTTTAACTTCCAGTCAATGGAATAGAAAAAGTTCATTCAATGTTTGGTTCCTTTTCCAACACCTCCTATTAAAATACTAGTTTCCAACTAAGCATCTTAAGTTTGCAGTCTGCAAGCTTGATGGTAGATTTGCAGGATAAGTGTCCTAAGGTATTTCATTCTCTTTCACTTCACAGATTTGTGAGGATTACCCATCATGTCCTCGAATTTTGGGATTAACAGCTTCCATTTTAAATGGGAAATGTGATCCTGCTGAGTTAGAGGAGAAGATCCAGAAACTGGAGAAAATTTTAAAGAGCAATGCTGAAACTGCAACTGATTTGGTGGTTTTAGACAGGTATGTTGTACAGTTATGATTATTAAATTTATGCCTGCATTTTCATTTTGGGCAGAGGAATAAACCAGTAGAAATATTTCCCCTTTTAAATTTTAGGAAAGTTTGAGTGTATGTGATGCCATTACTTCTACTTGGAGTGGGGAGGGAATGTTAAATTGCTTTTTGAGTAACATTGTTGAAATACATCTTTCCCTAAAGTTAAGTACAGTGGCTGATTTGCCTTGATATTCAGAGATTTTCTGTAATTGTTAAAAAAAAAAAAACCAAAAACAACCCTAACAAAGCAACTAAAAAAACCTACAAAAAATCCAAACAAACCAAAAATCACAAAGAAAGAAACAAACAAACAAAAAAAACCCCAACCAGTACGCCACCAATCAAGAAAATTCACATTCAACAATACATTTCTGAACTTGTGAAATGCACTGTCTTTATGGTTGGAGAGTAACTGGTTCATGTTCAGAGTATGCCGAAATGTTGCTATTTAATTGAGAAAAATGTTGCAACATCCACAGTACAAGGTGCTCTTAATGTCAGAAGTTGCATGGTGGTTTGGGTTGACTTTTTTTTTGTGCCTCAAATGAGTAGCCTCAATTCAGAGGCTTATGAAAGACAGAGCGAGATGAGAGGAAACAGTAAAAACTATTTAAATAGCAGTGCAAGTGGGTGTTTTCCTCTATTCTTACAGAATGTAGAATCCTGTAAGTGTTATTTGAAATAAGGTGGTGATAATGTGATTTGTTATAGAGGGAAATTAGTGTGAAATGACTCGTATGTAGCATGTTTTCTTGTACCACCTGTACTGTGCTGTATGAACTTAGTTTCAGACAAAGTCAAAGACAGTTATTTCATGTTCTGGAACAGGTGTTTGGGTGTGTTTTTTAAATGCATTTTCCTGAATGTGTGTGAAGCATTTGCTTTTACGAATTTCTCATAGCTCTGCCATTCAAGAACAGTAACTAGTGGAAGTGTATATATAGACCTAGATTTACATTATGTGGATTGTATTTGTTTGGCCTATCAAGAGAGTACACTTTGGAAACAAAAAAGTGAAGGTGGTCAAGTAAATTCAATTTGCTTCGCCTTAAATTATTCTGATACTTGAAATGAACATAGTGATATTAACATTTTTAGAAAGTGTATTAGAAAGCAAAGTATTCTAGAATGAAGTAGTTCAGTATTTGGAGTGGTGGAGGGTTTTTTACTTTACAGTGTAACTGTTCATTATTAATTCATGGTGTACTTGAATACAGTTCATGTTGCTGTTGTTATTTGCTGTATAACCTTAACAGGCTGAAATAGGTCTGACTTTCAGAAGCTGTGTTTAACTTGATCTTTGCTCTCAATTAAGATATACTTCTCAGCCGTGTGAGATTGTTGTAGACTGTGGACCATATACTGACAAAAGTGGGTTGTATGGAAGATTGCTAAAGGAATTGGATGAGGCGCTTGCTTTTCTAAATGACTGCAACATATCTGTACATTCAAAAGAAAGAGATTCAACATTAATTTCTAAGCAGGTAAGGACATTAAGCTATGTGAACAATAGGGGAATAGAAGTCTTACTGCTGTTTTTCTTTGCCATGTATGTTACTTTACTGAAACTTTAAGGTAGCCAGCCTAGAGTATCTGAGCAAAAAGACTTCTGACTTTTGTAAGTCAGTGCAAGTCTTTTCTCGAATGAGTGGGACTTGAATATCAACTGTTATCAGAACTTCATCTGGTTAGAGAATCTTGTACTCAAATTTGCTTGAGGCAGTACAATAATTCTACACCTTGATGTTGTGGGTCCTTATTTCTGAAATCAAGCATTTGACATCTTTGTGATGTCCTATGACCTTTACTTAATTCAGTATAGAAGAGGAAGTAAGCTGCAGAAAGTATTTGGAAAAACTGTCCCTAGTTGTATTAAAAGATGATAAAATAAGAATTCAGGCAAAAATTCCAGCCACAGGTCTACAGTTTCTACAATTTGTCTTAGAACACACCTTGCTGGAATGAAATGGAGCCTCAGGCTTGCCTCTACCTTTCTATGTGTTTGCCCCTCTATTGTTATGTGAGATGTCAGAGGAGAGTCCAGAAGGCATGGCGTATTCAACAGGGACCTATCAGACATGGGGTCTGGGGTCCAGGCAGTGTTTTTTCCCCTCTTGGGCTCTGTGGTTTGGAATTTCCTCCTGATGTACAACTATGTAGGTATATAAGTCCTCGTTTAACAAGAAGACGGTAATGAGTCACATATCTATAATAGTCCTTGAGGAAGTTGGAGAATGTATTTCTCTCATCAGCCCAAAGTATTCCAGTTTCCTTTAACGTTCTTAGAAACCCAGCACTCTGCTGTCCAAAAAAAGATTATTTGGGCTAGAGGGAGGGATGATACAGCCTATTAATGGCTGCATGGGAAAAGGAAGTCCTGGGTACTTTTGTGCTAAACTTAAAATGTAATAGGCTAAATTACATAAGGAATGCTAGTGGCTGGAGGCAATCCCCAGGATTTGCATAGTCCAGAAGAGTGGATTAACTGTTAGGCTTCAAATGCACGTAACACTCTGTGCTTGTTTTCTGGTTGAGTAGCTCTCTAAGAAGATGAAGGTACCCGTATCATGAAAAAGAAATCGGTTTTCAGCCTGAGGTGCCTTTTGTTTTAGCACTGGAAAGCATCAAGACTCTATGTGCAGTTACAATTGGCTTAAATAAATTTTGCCCTTAACGAAGTCTTACAGCTAACAGACTTCAGGGAAGATAGTGTAAAGAGGGTGATAACCTGTTCTTTCTTGCCTCACAGAACGGAAGAGAAATTAAAGCAGCAACTGAAACCGATCTCATCCTAACTAGTTTTATTGTTCTGTCATAGTTCTTACAAGAACTATGTACATCCAAATCATGAGTCTTTTTGATAGTATTATCAATGTACCTGATTTCTGGATTCCTAGTTTATTGTTTGACTAGGTAGTGTTGATGGTGCTCAAGTGCCTATGCTGTACTTTGAGTAGATAATAATTTTCTGGTTTTCCTATTCCACCCACACGTACAAACACCTCATTTTTTTTCCCTTTGAGAGGCTAGACTTGCTATAATTACCCTGAGGCCACTGTACAACTTTCTGATTAGATGCTTTTGAAACCCTGGCAAGTATCAGGAACAAGTGAAGTAAAAATGCCTAGTAAAGTGTTTATTTTTGTTAGATCTGTGTTAAATATAAATGATAATAGTTTCTACTTTGTTCAACTAGCTGCATCAGGAAGTATTCTCCTTTCTAGCATAATTATCTTACGGTAAATTTCAAATTACAATTCAAACAAAATTTTAAAATGTTCTTTAAACCTGTTTGGTTTTTTTGGGGGGATTCAGAAATGCACGAAGTTCAAAGTTCAGTTGTAGTAATTCAGGGGAGAGGGGGAAACTTGCTCCATTAGAAACACCAAAGTTCCCCAGGTCATCTAAGTAACCAAAACAGACTTGTAAATGTTTTTATAATAGAAGAATTGTCATAATCCTTATAAAGATTGTGCTATATGAGAAACAAGATCCCATTCTTAAATGTTTGTGAATGTACTCTTTGAACTGATATTTGAATTCATTTGTTGTAGATACTGTCAGACTGTCGAGCTGTATTGGTTGTTCTGGGACCCTGGTGTGCGGATAAGGTAGCTGGGATGATGGTGAGAGAGCTACAGAAGTACATCAAACATGAACAAGAGGAGCTGCACAGGAAATTTTTATTGTTTACAGACACTTTCCTAAGGAAAATACATGCACTCTGTGAAGAGCACTTCTCGCCTGCCTCACTTGACCTGAAATTTGTTACCCCAAAAGTAATAAAGCTGCTTGAAATCTTGCGCAAATATAAACCATATGAACGGCAGCAGTTTGAAAGTGTTGAATGGTATAACAATAGGAATCAGGATAATTATGTGTCTTGGAGTGATTCTGAAGATGATGATGAAGATGAAGAAATTGAGGAGAAAGAGAAGCCAGAAACTAATTTCCCATCTCCCTTTACTAATATTTTATGTGGAATTATTTTTGTGGAAAGAAGATACACAGCAGTTGTTCTAAACAGGTAAAGCTTTTTATTTTTAAAAAAAATTCATTTAAAAAAGAAATAATGCAGACTCAGCTACCAGCATGTGGATGTTAATATCATGGATACGTAGGGGATTGTATTAGGTTTTCAGAACTCTATTGGTTTAGAAGATCATACTGGATCTGCATAAAGAGTAACAAGAAAAAATATAATTCAAGCTGTGCGTTTATGGGGTGGATGGTAAGAGCATGTGTCTTTAAAAATTGTGCTCCAGGGCTTGTTTTGGACCTCAGTGTGTGATTTGATTCCTTTAGAAGGCAAAATGTGAAATACTGTACTTAACCTGTAAAATTGCCATATACTGATTTGTCTTAATCACTCTTTAAATTCATATTTGCAATGGATGCTGGATACTTCTCTATCCTCCTGAGTGCAATACTTCTGGAAATTTTACCATTACCTTAGTAAATCACATTATTATATGATCCAAAACTACAGAAAATGAAATTTGCCCTTGCACAAAAATTTCTTAAGATTTACCAGTACTATTTTAAGAGATAGTGTTTATAAAACGCCTATTCAGTAAAATACTAAGCAGTTTCTTACAGTCTCCACCAAGAAAAATATGAACTCTAGAATATTTGCCAAGATACACTTTGCAATATTCTAGTTCCTTATCAGTTCTTATTCCCCAATGTGAGCTCTTAGTTATGCATAACACTTAATTGTTAAATGCTATTTGCCACAAACCATGAATGACATCTGATTTATTCACTGGTCTTGATTTTGGGGTTTTTGGTAAGATTATTTTGATAGTGGGTTAAATGTTCTGTGCAATTTGTTTATTGCATTCTGGATACCTCTGAATCTGTCCCTTCTGTTGTTACCTTTTTGCTGGAGTGAATAGTTTGAGTGTATAATGTATTCTTTGATCTGCAGATTTCTCTATGTGTTTTTTGTGAACTTCTTTTTTTTCTTTGCCTTTTTTGCATTTTTAAATATGCTTATGTAAATTTACAATATGAAGCAAACTAAGCCATTCAGTGAAATGAACATGTTCTGTTAATAACTCCTGAAGAAATAACCCTGACAGATTCTGATAAATTTTTGCTGAGCTGACCAAGAGTATTTTGCTATCCTACAGGGAGTGACCAGAATTGTGAAAACTTTTTCTTCTTCTCTGTTAAGTTATGAATGTGATTTAAATTTTACTTTTTCCACTGTGCATTCTCATAGACTGTTTTATGCGCTGTACTATATCCTAACTGCTGTTCAGCCTGACAGAATACAATGTCTAGATCAAAGAGGTAACCAAGTTCTCTCATCTTTAAAAAGCTTTAGACACCTTTGGTACAGATTATTGGCAGCATAAAATAGAACTCTATGTAACTTTTTATCCACTTTGGAAAGCTAGCCAGCAGACTCAAAATGCTCCTTTACCTCATGTAACACACCTGGTCCCAAAATACTTGGATGATCAGCACACCTGGTCTGCTGAAGTTAAGACTGAAAGCCTTCAGTGGAGACCCTCACTTCAATTGAGTGGATTTGGTTGAAGAGCCTCTGCTGATTGTAGCTATATTTATGCTGTATATACAGGTGAAAAGACTGTCTCCTGAATAAGGAATTCATGAGTGTTTGAATTACTATATCGAACCACTCGAGCTTTCAGTAATCCAGTATGGATCATTATACAGAACTAACTTAAAGCAGAAGTATAACTTACTGCCATAATAAATATAATTCATTTAGAGCCTAGAGTCCCATTTTATGAAGTCCATGATGACTGAGGAAGCGCAAAATTCATGGCATCTGTTGTATTTTCTGGAAAAAATAGATAGGAATTTTCTCTGAAGCAGTATTTGGAGTGTATCTTGGAGATCTTTAGCACCAGCCACTGTGCATACTGTAAATACTACAAATCGAGGGGAAAAAAAAAAAGGAAAAACAAAACCCAAAAAACTCAAATTATACTTTGATTATTATTGCACACAACTGATGATGTGACTCAGTGTCTTATTTGGTGCGTATAGTTGAGTTCTGGTGCCTATAAGCTCCTTTTCAGAAGAGAAAACATTTTCTTAAGCCTAGTTTCCTTCCATTTTCATTGTGGTGCCTCTCAGCTCCCTTAGAGGGGGGTCTGAAAGCAGAAGTTTTCATATCTATTTGAAAAACACCACCTGTTACCTAACACTAATTTTTTAACCACAAAGTTGAAGTCTTGAATGTTTCTCAAGGACTTGCCAAAGATGTGCAAAGTGAAATGTTTATTTAGATGGTTTTAATTGTCCATTCTATAATAAGTGAGATACAGTAAGAATGTTGGGGATGGTTGGTAGGCACTCAAACTGAAGCTATATGACTTGACAGAAATGTCATGTGGAAAAAGAAATATACAAAAAAAAAAAAAGTATTAGGATTTTTTGTCCCATTATTAACCCACACTTGTCTTCCTATGTTTCTATACTTCCTTTCTCAGGAGCCTAGCCTGCATACAGAAATGTGAATCTCCTTAGCCTTGAACTAATGAATCACATGCATTTTAGAACAGGAGGGTCCTTCTAGCACATTTCTGTAAGGATAGTAAGCTAATTGCCACTTTCACATTCTCTTGCCTATGCTCCCTGTCCATTCCAGTTCTAACAGATTGCAGAGAAACAAACTCTTCAAGGTGTTTTATGTTCCTGTAAATCTTGTTTAAAACAGCAGCCAGGTTAAGGGGAGAGTTCAGTAATTTCCCAAGGGTAGAAAGGCCAGGGAGAACTTTGCCAGTTTTCGTTCTGGTTTGGTAGCAGCTTGCTAGACAGGTGGTGGGCATGTAGCTGGGGACTGACAGAGCACCCATCTTATATGTGAGGCAGATCTGCTAGAGATGTTATTGGGAAAGGTTTCAATTACTGTGCATTATTTATATGAGAAATCTTCTGCCTTGTCTGTGAAATCAAAATGGTGCAAAAGCTAGCCTTTCCCGCTTCTGTAACGTAAAGAAGGGTGTATGGGAATAAACTGAGAGGATGGATGATCCTTACCTCCCTGTTCAGTGTTCTTTTTTGAAGAATTGGATTAAATCCTCCAATTGTAGATACACTTGGGTTAATTTCAAAGGTAGTAAACATCTCACAGAATCAGAATCACAGAATCACCTAGGTTGGAAGGGACCTTTTAAGATCATCTAATCCAACCAATAAAAAAAACAAACAAAAAACCAACAACCAACCACCCCACACAGACCACACCACACCCAAAACAACACCAACCCAACACTAATCCATATCCCTGAGCACCATGTCAGCTCGTCTCTTGGATACCTCCAGGGATGGTGCCTCCACCACCTCCCTGGGCAGCCCATTCCAATGCTTGACAACCCTTTCAGTAAAGAAA
>JAOXNO010000041.1:7187386-7213866 GCA_028565335.1 Limnodromus scolopaceus | reverse complement strand
CTTGTTTGGAGATGACATCTAGAATGAGTCTCTCCATTACCTTTCCAGGGACGGAGGTGAGACTAACTGGTCTGTAGATTTAAATTTAAACCTTTTTATTTCAGGTGTTAGCTATAGAAATAATACCGTATGTGGTAGTATGACAATTTGTCAGTTATATTTTTATTACTACTTCACAATTCCAAATTAGTGTTAAGTTGGTGATGTGAGTCAATTTATAGTCAGTTTCAGCTGACTCCATAAGGGACTAAAATTGTATATGTCTCCTTTTAAACTTTTTGGAAATAATCAAATATGTGTATAGAATTTAAAAAAAAACAAAACAAACAACTACTTTGTAATTTACCATTTCCCAGAAAAGTTCAGCCTGGAAAACTCTCTCCTGAATAACTGAGTTATGCATTTTACTTTTTAAGTTGATGACTCCAGCACTTTGGACATTGACTTTAAGTTTATGGAAGACATTGAGAAATCTGAGGCACGTACAGGCATTCCCAGTACACAATATACAAAAGAAATGCCTTTTATTTTCAAGTTAGAAGATTACCAGGATGCGGTTATCATTCCACGGTGAGTGCTACATAAGTATTTTAAGTATGTACCTATTGTATTTATACAAACACTGGTAGTGAGGGGATATTAGTATCTGCAACAGAACTGCTTTAAGAAATTTACGCTATTATTTTGAAGGTGGTATCTCAAATAACTGAAAAATATTTTTTAGTCAATAGTTAATCTTACATCATAGGATTTAAGTGTTAAGTGCCTGCCAAGACACATTACATTTTTATTAGGAATAGTAGAGTTCACCATAAAACTTATGTAGTATTCTGTTAAAACGCTGCAACTTCATCAAGACCTTGCGTATTGAAACCAATTTTAATCTGGAACATTGAATGGGCATGCAGTTCTCTGGTTACCACTTATTCACAGCAAAGACCTGCTAAAGCAAGGTATGCTACTGGTAGATGGAAAAATTAACATGTGAAAAAAAACGGGTAAAAATCTTTCTACTGAGTGGTATTTAGAGGTGAAATTTACGTCATTTTATGTACTGGATATGCAAAGGTTCTCCAGAATTGGTAGGTTTTGTAGAGACTTAATTTTTCCCAATGTCATGTTTGGCATGATGTGAAAAAAGAAAATTGGTTGACTGTCTGTGCTTGTACTCACTGTATTGTAAACAATGGTAGTTGCAGAATATGTATGGATGGAAAATATTAGTACTTTGTCTTAGCCTGATCTGTGTTAGATTATTTTTTTTTCTTTAAATCTCTTCCTATCTGTGCTGATGACTACGGTGGTAAAAATGCTAGTGTAAAGAAGTGGTGATGGACCATAAGTGTGTGTAAGCATTATGTCATGAGATCAGAGTTAATGCCATAGAAGTAGCTCATAGGTGATGTGAATTAGCACAGTTGATGGACTTCAATGACTAAACCAGTATTATACTGCCCCCTTTCCTCTCATATTTTTTTGTTTTGGTTTGGGGATGGGGCTGGAGTAGGTGGCTGAGTACATCTCTTTAAGAGTTACTAGTTGCCATGTGATAATGTTCAGGCTTAGGAGATGCCAAAAATTTTTTTACCTTGTTTCATACATTAAGAAATATCAGAACTTCAAGTACTTCTGTTTTCAGTCAACATAAAAATGGTGGAAATAAGTGCTTGTTCTTCTCTATCCTGCTTTGTTGTAAGCTCCTCAGGGGAAGCATAATACAATAACTATGTATTGGTACAGTTCTCATTGAATTCTTCAGAATCGGCATGATTGTGAATAAGATAAGAAAAAAAGATTTCCTGAAAGCTCCTTTAACTAAAATGTTCTTCAATGAAGAAGTTCAGACAGCCTGGGAATATGGTTTTCTTGATTTATTTTTTTTTATTTTTTATTTTTTTTCCCTCTTTGGAAGAAAGCTAAAAGGACTTATTAATAGTGTGTTAATTTTATTTAGAAATGTCTATTTAGATATTTGATTAGAAGTTTAAAATGATATGTGTAGCAGATCAAAGTATGAAATAGCTAATATGGAAATCTGAATACTGAATATTGATTTAATGATTTTTTTTATATATATATTATTATTATTTTCCTGTGCATGTTTGTCACTATAGTATTCAGTGTTTTCTGACATTCTGCCTATATTACAAGAACTGCGTTGTCCTTGGAAGGTTTGTGAATTTACCTTACTAGGTATTTGGGGTTTTGTATTTTAACTCTATTTAGAGGATGACTTGATTAAATGCCACTTTAGATGTGAATTAGTACAGTCTTTGTATGCAGTAGAACTGCATTTCTACTGATTGTAGCACATAGGAGACTAGACATTAAAGAGCCAAAATAAAAAATTTGTTAGGTGTTTGGAAATTATCCTTTCCAGGATTACTCCTGAGATCATTGTCCAGAATTTGATTTTGTATTAGATATTGAAGACATAAATGATTCATTTAATTTGAATATTTCTGTAGATTATAGATTGACTTTATTCTTTTTATCTTATAGCATACTTCTCATTCAGTATTTCAGTTAGCTAAACAAATGGTTTCTACAACAAAAAACCACACCAAACAAAGACCTCAAGTGAGCTATTTAACGGTTTATCAACTGACCACATTAGAACAAAGAACTTAGCGTAAGCTTTACCCTAAGGCTATAACATATGACAAAATACTACTTTTTTTTTTTTAGGTATCGAAATTTTGATCAGCCTCATCGATTCTATGTAGCTGATGTATACACTGATCTTACTCCACTCAGTAAATTCCCTTCCCCTGAATATGAAACTTTTGCTGAATATTATAAAACAAAGTATAATCTTGACCTGACCAATCTCAACCAGCCACTGCTGGATGTGGACCACACATCTTCAAGGTAACAGCAGTCATATATGTGTCTGATGTTTGGAGTTTGACAATAAAGTGCCTTTTTTTTTTTTTTTATGGGAGAAAGTTGAGGGCTTCTAGTTTCTAAAATAATTACTGATTTATTTTTTTCTTGAAGTACTTAACTTATGTTGTAACTGTAACTTGAGTCCATTTTTTTCCAGACGTAACTGTGCTGTCACTTCACAATGCATTGAATAGTAATAATAAGTCATCACTTTAGAAAGTTTAGGCTAAGTAAGTTTTTTTCATTAATTATGTGCTTACATTAAAGTATTTTCACATGGTTTTTAGACTTAATCTTTTGACTCCTCGCCATTTGAATCAGAAGGGGAAAGCACTTCCACTAAGCAGTGCTGAGAAGAGGAAAGCAAAGTGGGAAAGCTTGCAGAATAAGCAGGTAAAATAAAAGTATCTAATTCAAGTTGCCTCTCTCTTAACAGTGATCAGACGACTACCTTTACAGGTAAAATTCTTTTCTTCCCCCCTCCTCTCCCCAGATACTGGTTCCAGAGCTCTGTGCTATACATCCTATTCCAGCATCGTTGTGGAGAAAAGCAGTTTGCCTGCCCAGCATACTTTATCGCCTGCACTGCCTTTTGACAGCAGAGGAACTGAGAGCTCAAACAGCCACTGATGCTGGTGTAGGGGTTAAATCACTTCCTGCAGATTTCAGGCATGTAATTTTTTAATATATCTGACTTCACTGGAAAAACTAGGTGAAAACTTAACCATTACTGCTTGAATTTAAAACTGCTTCCCTTTAACTCCTGTCAGTTTTCAGTGAAGCATAGTTAAAAAGACTTGTGAAGTTAGATGCTGCAATCACTGTTCTTCTCAGAAGAACGTGGCTTTTTTTAAACCTGTATGTGCATATAGTCGTCTTGTCTTGTGATGATAATTGTTAACAAAATTAGCATGTATCTTTACAGATATCCTAACTTGGACTTCGGATGGAAAAAGTCTATTGACAGCAAATCCTTCATCTCTATTCCTAACTCCTCTTCCGTAGAGAATGAAAATTACTGTAAGCACAGCACAATTGTAGTCCCTGAAAATGCTGCACATCAAGGTGCTAATAGAACCTCTTCTGCAGAAAACCATGACCAAATGTCTGTGAGTTACAGAACATTGCTCAACGAGTCACCCAGTAAACTCCAAATTGATGTCTCAGCAGAACTTGCAGCAATTAATGGTGTTTCTTATAATAAAAATCTTGCCAATGGCAATTGTGATTTAGTTAACAGAGACTTTTGCCAAGGAAATCAGCTGAATTACTGCAGGCAGGAAATACCTGTACAACCAACTACCTCATATCCCATTCAGAATTTATACAGCAGTGAGAACCAGCCCAAGCCCAGCAATGAATGTACTCTACTGAGTAATAAATACCTTGATGGAAATGCTAACAGATCTACCTCAGATGGATGCCCCAAAATGGCAGTGACCACCAGTACTTCAAAAGCTATTAATCTTTCAAAAGACAGAGCAGATTCTGAAAAGAACCCTTCCAGTGGGTACTCCTCAAAAACTCTCGGTCCTAATCCTGGTCTCATTCTTCAAGCTTTGACTCTTTCAAATGCTAGTGATGGATTTAATCTGGAGCGGCTAGAAATGCTTGGTGATTCATTTTTAAAGCATGCCATCACTACATACTTGTTTTGCACTTACCCTGATGCTCATGAGGGACGTCTGTCATATATGAGAAGCAAAAAAGTAAGTAGTACCAATCCAATGATATATAAAAAGCATACTGTAACAAGCCATATATATAAAAATTTCACTAGAAGCTTGAATGGCAACAGGTTGATCTGATTCCACAGCTTTACTGATTACACCTTTGGTAGCATGCATATTAGGAATAAAAATACAGGACTACAGGATTAATGTTGCCATAACTGTGATTGATTAAAACTGTATACAGATCTTTTTGAAATCTAAACCAGCTGATTACTAGCCTACAAAAGGACACGACTGACCAGAACTAAAAATTCTTTTGAAAGTAGTTTTAAAGTAAACATAAACAGTAATGAGCAGAGCGTTCAGTTCTACTGCTGCTGTTTCTAAATTCTGGAATAATTAATCATGTGCATGTTTGTTTTGGTTTAGGTTTTTTCCCTGCATATTGTGATAACTTGAATTAAATGCTAATGATTTGATTGTCTACCTCTAATAAAATGGATCAGTCAGAGAATTAAATGATTGAGTAGTTTAATCTAGGAAAATAAGAAGGGCTCAATAAATTGCACAGTTCAAATAAAGGAAGTGATTGCATATTCAAGTGCAAATTTCAAGTCTTGAAACATGAAAAGTGTGTTTAAAATGAGAAACAAAGATCAGAAGTTGATAGTTAAAAAGGAAAAGGAAGTATGTTTGTGTATGTGAGAGTGCTTTTTTTTCCCTTCCCTGTAAAACATTTAAAAGAATTTTACAGGATGTCAAAATAACATCTGGATTATGACTTAATAAGACTTGTTATACAGAACTGTTTTAACACTTTCTACTGCCAAGATTTAGGTCAATGTACCCATAATAGCATGGCATTTGTCATTCCAAATCTAGTCTGAATGTTGATTACTAATATTGGTAATTGATGACACTTGTACAGGTTATATTTACTATTATTTTAAAAATAGCAATAATTTTATTTTGCAAAGAGAATTTAATCTAACAGATTTCTTTAACTGAAATAGTCACACCTTATTTCCTTGGCCTTCAAACAAAAAAAAAATTAAAGAATTAGTACTTTGCTGTGAATTGCTTGTACTTTAAGAAAGCTGTACTCCCTTTTGAGAACTAGATAAATACATAATGGTACAAGGTCTGGGCTTGACATGTAAAATTGTTTTGTTCCTTTTGCATTTTAGCCTATTTTTATGTAAGTGTATGTCCAGACATTTATCAGGCTGTTTTTCTTGAAGGTCAGCAACTGTAACTTGTATCGCCTTGGAAAAAAGAAAGGACTACCTAGTCGCATGGTGGTATCGATTTTTGATCCCCCAGTCAATTGGCTTCCTCCTGGTTACATAGTAAACCAGGACAAGAGCAACACTGATAAGTGGGAGAAAGATGAAATGGTAAGACTTTGTTTAACTATATTGAGGAATTATTATTTGCGTGTCTATATTCTCTCACTCTTACTTTCTCCCTATTCCCAGATATTTCGGTATGTTTTCAGAAAAAAAAAAAAAGTAAATCTGTATCTTTGTTTCCTTCCTAAAACTTCAATATAAGTTATGGAAAATGAGAGAAAACCTGATCCTGAATAGAACCCAAAGTAAGGAAATTTGCTGAACATCATCCAATAATAAGTGTATATATTAATGGAAAAGTAGAGAAGAAAAGCTTTTTTTGCTTGTAGTTAGTGTGCTCTCAGAGTTTTTCTGAAATTTCTCTTGGAAGTTTTAAACTGAATTATCATTACTGGTTTTGCTATAATATATATATATGTGTGTATATATATATAGGCAGAAGATGGTCTGCTTTTTAATTAATGAGTTCACCTCTATGGAATATTTGAAAAGGTGGTATTTTTTTTGATAGCACTGAGGCAGAATGAAGATTAGAACTGACTTGAGAAAATGTTCAATGTTGGTTGCTGTTAGCTACACCCTGGGTATGACGGAGAGCTACGTCTCAGCCAAAATTCAGTGCTGGCTTAGACACCCTCCCTGTCTATTGCCAAAAACATCAGAATGACAAATCCTAACGAGGAACGATTCAAATTACTTTCCGACTAAACTCATTGTATGTCAAGAATAGAAGTGCATGTATAAGAAATATCGCTGATCACAGCAGTCAGTAACATAATCTTTAAATGTTTGAGACTTGGAGGTCAGGGGGAGGGGGTGAAGGCATTTTCTTCTTTTTCCCAATTCTGAAGACCACACTCAGATTGTAAACCACCAGAGGGCACATGAGAGGACTGTTAGGTAAACGTACTGTGCAAATAAATGTTTATTGCAGAATAAAACAACCTGATTATTGTGGTTCTGTATTGTGCCAAGACTTCATTTCAAAGAGACTTACTGCTATACCTTTCTAAAAATAAAATAGCACATTTGGGACAGGAGCTAATCATTGCTTTTAAAAAGCTTTCAGCTCTCCATAACTTTTCAGTGGCCTCTTCCTCTTTGTTAGTCATTGTTTATTTTTGAATAAAACACACAATTTCAGACCAAAATGCAGGCAGTGATACAACTAAGAAGTGGGTTTTGTGCCAAGTGGGTATTTTGCTTAAATTTCATTCTCCATCCATGGGCTGATTCAGGTCTATGGCTGGGGATAGTAATCTCATATCATTATGACAAGTTATTACTAAAACATCCTAGTCAAATGCTGATTTGGGTGTGTGTGTTATCAAGCTTTATTTAGGGGAAAGATCTTTTGTTCATCTGATCAAATAGCTGGTTTCCGAAAAGCATGGAAAAAAAGCACTTGCATGTATTTATCTTCAGCTTGTAAGTGGCCGTAATATTCAAAATCAATCCGATACTCTTTAAGAAAAGGTTCTTTCTTCTGGGGTTCATTTTGATTTATTTTTGAAATGCTGTCTAACAATGAAAAAAATCAACTATCAGAATTGCTTCCTGGCTTCTTTATCTACTTTTAATCCTCATCACTTAGAATTTTACTATTTTTTCATACACAAAACGATGTGCAAACAATGTAAAAGTAGTTCATGTAGCTGTCATAATTAAAATTAATTTTAAGAAACTTGTGAATGAAATTGTAGTAAAAATGAACTTTATCATTTGTTGAATCTTTGTGAAAACAGACACTGAAATCTGTTTTGAATCGTCCATATAGACGTGTCTCATTCAGAGAGTGTATTTTTATTTCAGTGACAGGTACCACAAGTGGTGTGTAACAAGAAAAAATCAGCACTAGCTCTAGTTAAGACTGGTTAAATTAGTCTCATTTTGAGCATTATACTGCTACTAGTATCCAAAATAACTATTTCAAATCAAATTTTGCTCTTTCTGATCAATTAACGATACAGAAATCCCCGCTGTGTATATGTGAGATGGGTAATTACAGCAGCAGAAATTCTTTTGGTAAAATGTCTAAACTACGAATTTCTGTAGCCACTTTCTCTTCCACTCATTAGTAAACCTGACTGAGCCTGCCTCATCCTGATGGGGAGCATCACTATTTGTTTGATCCTTAGGTGGTTTCAGGTGCTGCCTAGTGCACCCTACAGCTGACACCCAGCCACACCTCTGTGAAGTTGTGCCTTTGGCCAAAGGGAGATGTTCCCAGTGGTAGCACAGATTCACAGATTTGCAAGATTAAGTGACCAAGACCTGCACTATGACATACATAGATTGAGGGCAGATATAGGCTGTTTCACTTGATTCAAAATGGTGTTGGCTTTCAGGACCCAATCCAGAAAAGCACTTTGAATCTGATCTTGCTCCTATCAAATTCAGTGGCAGAATTCCCACTGACATCAGTGGTGCTGGGTTGAGCCCGTGAATAGTCCTTTTGATCTCAGGAAGACTGCTTGTGCATTTAGCTAATATGTTTAAGTGCTTTCCTGGATTGGGGCCATGGCAAATTGTACAGCATTGTGTAGCTTGGGCATATCTGTGTTCTATTTGTAATTTACATGAGTCCATACCAATTTGCTCAATATGAGCAGGAAAAAGACATGGGACATCATTAGTTTTACTGTTGTGGATATATGTATGTAAGTATTGGAAAATTGGTGACAACTTCAACTTTCCTTTTAATTAGTTAAGGCTATAAGTATAGACTTCAAACAAATGTATAATTGCTTAAAGGGTAGGATTAATACTAGTTGCCTTTGCATTGAATTATCCTACTTCATTGATTTAATGTAAATGTTAATATCCAAAATATTAATATTCAGTAACATACAAAAATGTATGTTATGGAAGTGTGCCATTTTCTCTGCTTTTCCATTTTTAGACCTGCTATATTGAAAGTCTGGTAATATTAAATGTATGACAGACTGGAGAGATTTCATATTTGTTAAAATTAAGAACCACAGTACAAGTTAATTCTTACAGAAGCAAAAATTGGCTATATCTAACGTCTAATCTGTAAGATCACTTACTGAATCCCAAAGGCGTGCAGTCAAGACTGTCACCCACATAAGCATTAGATTCTTGCCAGCTAACTCATATTAAACTCTTGGTTTTGATCTCTTATATAAAAAAATCACCTACACTGATTAACTAAATTTAATTTCTACTAGTTTGCCAAGTAGACTGAATTAATTTGCAGCTGTGTTTGAAAATGTAGATAAATGTATTTTGCTGCTTAAAGTTATAATTATTGGAAGACTAGGGTAAAGTTCTTTAGTTGTTTCATTGAATGTGTCGTCTGTGTGTCCCAAAACTGAGATTATCATGATTATGACTAGAGTAAACCCTGCAAGCTCCTTATTATTTTCACTAGAAGGATGTAGAAAGAATCGTATAAATGCAGTGATTAAACACTTCTAATAGCCCTACTTAGCAACTAGAGAGAAGTGTCATGCAAAACTGTTTCTTCTACTTCTCTAAATTTGTTAATTTAAAACTCTTTCTTTGGTTTACTTTGGTGTACAAGTATGTTATGTTTAGTGGTTTTAAAATTAATTGTATATGCATCACATTCAAGTATAAGCGTGAGTTCCTCGAGTTCCTCTGAAATGCAGCATGTGTTGTATGTGGAACAGACACTATTGTAGGTTAGTAATAAAAGTTTTGTATTCCAGGACAATTATTCTAGTCTTAGAATGCTAGTTTTAATTGGCGTTGTATTGTGCATCTGATCAGACAATGTAATGAGGAATATTAGTTTAAAAAATCAGTCTTATAAGCAGACAGTACTCAAATCTTACTCTTCTCACAGTTCTGGAATAAAAGTTTCTCATTTCCCGCTTCAATACCATATTTTTTTTGTTCTTTTATAGACAAAGGAGAACTTGTTGGCTAATGGTAAACTTGATGTTTATGATGATGATGAAGAGGATGAAGACCTAATGTGGAGGTTACCCAAGGAAGAAACAGACTTTGAAGATGATTTTCTGGAGTATGATCAGGAGCATATCAAATTCATTGATAATATGTTAATGGGATCAGGGGCTTTTGTGAAGAAAATTTCTCTCTCTCACTTTTCAACCAGTGATTCAAACTATGAATGGAAAGCACCCAAAAAGTCATCCCTGGGTAATGTTCAGTTTTCATCAGATTTTGATGATTTTGACTATAGCTCTTGGGATGCCATGTGCTATCTGGATCCTAGCAAGGCTGTTGAAGAGGATGATTTTGTAGTGGGCTTCTGGAATCCATCAGAAGAAAACTGTGGTGTTGATGCGGGAAAGCAGTCTATCTCCTATGACTTGCATACAGAGCAGTGTATTGCTGACAAAAGCATTGCAGACTGTGTGGAAGCCCTCTTGGGCTGCTATCTGACCAGCTGTGGTGAAAGAGCTGCTCAGCTTTTCCTGTGTTCATTGGGGCTGAAGGTGCTCCCTGTAATTAAAAAGACTGATTGGGAAGGCACTTTGTGTGTTACCGGAGAGAATTGTAACAGTGAGCAGAAGAATCTTTCACCAAACTCTGTTTCTGCTTCTGTAGCTAATTCAGAGCCTTCTCTATATAAAGACCTGGAGTATGGCTGTTTGAAGATTCCACCGAGGTGTATGTTTGATCACCCAGATGCTGAAAAAACCCTAAATCACCTTATTTCTGGTTTTGAAAACTTTGAGAAGAAAATAAACTACAGTTTTAAGAACAAGGCTTATCTTCTTCAGGCATTTACTCATGCCTCATACCATTATAATACCATTACTGGTAAGTCATCTTAAAAATGTATTGTAAATGCAAGAGAAGTAGTTTATGTTGTGTAATAGTCTTTTTTTAGACATCAGTTGTTTGTTTAAGTCAATAGTCTCTGAATACAAAATCTTGGAAAACAGTATCTTGCCCTTTATCTAGAGGAGGATACTTGTTGAAGCTGTATCTCAATGATGACTCATATTTTGACTTGATACAAATACAAGATTTATTAAGTCTAACCAAGTTTTGGGATAGAGCAGCAATTTTCATCTCTGATGTTGTATCAGTAGTTGCAGATGACTGAGACTAGATCCTCATAAGGATCTAATAGCAAGGAACAAATAAATTCTTGTTAGAACGCCGGAAAATTGCAGTGTAGATTGCAGTGTATTTCTAGAAGTAGCTATTAAGCTTTGCAAATATATTTAGCAAATTTGTCCAATGATTTAATCCTAAGAATATTACTCTTTGACTGTACTTCTGAAGAATAGAAATAGACTATACAACTTTTATTAGCTGAATATATAGGATAGCAAAATACAGAGACTTCCGTTTGAAGTTGTGAATTGGAAGGTTTAATTTAAGTCTAGGCATTTTATCAAGTAAATATTTAAAGTCAAAGTTTGAAGCAATGACTAAATCAGACTAAATATTAATTTCAAGTTAACTGCTTAATGTTTCTGTGCATGATCTTGTAAAAGATTTTACAGCACTAGGAATTTGTATTTCTGTAATCTTTTTGGATTACTTTTGCTTATATTAATTAATTTAGTATTGGTTCATTCTAAAACTTTAAATATTTTCCTATGACAATATGCAATTGAAAACAAACCATGGTAAAATTCCAACCCTATTTGAAGTGAATGGCAAATTCCTGTGCAGTCAGCAGTCTGAATTTTTCCCCATAGTGAATTGGTTCCTTATTCCAAGGAGGAAGAAAGCTCTGCTTTAATTGAAGAAATAAGTCATTTTGAAAAGTTAGTACATTGAGAAACAGTTCTGACAAAACACTGAAATGCTCCTTTGGTTTTGCATTCTAGGTAATACCTATGCAAAAGGCAAAAAAACTACCCACATATTTATTTTTTTTGTTACAAATATTTCAGAAAACACATAGAGGGTAGATAATTCTATATCTATACTGAAAAACAGAAATGTTGGGGCATAGTGTCAAGATAAAATTATGTTGTTGGTAGCAGAAATTTTTTTGATTCTGTTTCTATTTGCCAAGTAAGACAACTGTGAATTGCTGTTACCTGTGACTTTTTCTCTTAAGGAGTAGGTAGCAGTTGAGATCTGGCAGCATCTTAGGTGCAGCTGCTATAAAAGCAACTTAGTACTAGACGTTTCACTCTCATGTTGCTTTTGTAGTAATTTTGTCTTCCTTGTCTACCCACCTACCCCTGTTAGCTTTCAAGAGGGTTTTGTGCTTATGTTTATATTCTAAAAATAGACCTCTGTAGCGCTCTATTACTGTGTCCCCTGTCAGTTTTCCAAACAGCAGAGGCTTGGAGATTTTAGTTTCCAGTTCAAAAGACCCATTCTGAATGTGCATCTTTGGTCAATGCTTTTTGAGAAATCTAAATATGTGGTAAATTAGATGAAAAATGGCCAATTGTACATTCCCCCTGCTTTTAATACAGTGATTTCTTCAGGTTTTTTTGGAGGGATAATTATTACTGTTTTCAGATCAGCCAGCTGGTGGAATCTCTTGATTTTACTTTTTTGATATTTCTCAGTACAATGTGAAGATCTTGAGTAAAAGCTTTAGTTGATTATAAACACAATGTTTTGCTAGCCTGACAAATTAACATTTGGTTCAAAAGTGGCTTTATTATTAGATACAACTTTTGGGTTTTCTGATTTATTTTTTTAAATAATTCAATAACAATCTTTTTAAACATAGAGATACCTGTTTTAAAAAACAGATTGTCTTCTCTGAGCATTGGTTAGTTTGTGGAATTTACATGGCAGTGTACCAAACCTCTTATCCAGAAAGGCCTGGAAAGAATGTGTGTGTTAAACTTAATTGTGGTGTTGTACACTCTTTTATTTCCAACGCTTTAAGATTGTTACCAGCGCTTAGAATTCCTGGGAGATGCAATTTTGGACTACCTCATAACCAAGCACCTTTATGAAGACCCACGGCAACACTCTCCGGGAGTTCTTACTGACCTACGATCTGCTCTAGTCAATAATACCATTTTTGCATCATTAGCTGTAAAGTATGACTACCATAAGTACTTCAAAGCTGTCTCTCCTGAACTGTTTCATGTTATTGATGACTTTGTGCAGTTTCAAATGGAAAAGAATGAAATGCAAGGAATGGATTCTGAGGTTAGTGGAAGTAGAAGAACTGTTCGGTATCTGATTTGAATCATGTCACTGGATTTCTTAGTGTGATGCAAGTCACATAACGCTGACTCAGGATAGGATATCCCTGCAACATCATGAGCAGTACTGCCTTGGCACAATGCTGGGATTATTTAATGTAGCATACTGACAGAGATTTCCACTGGTTTTCTTCTGATGTTTTCTGCTGGAGCAGGTGTCGTTGCACTGTACTCAGGTGTATTTGACATGCTCCTATAGGCTTTATATCTGCTAGCCGGGGAAACATTATACGCATCTTTCAAATAAGCTACTTGAACAATAGTTTAACTGAAGACCTGCAAACATAGATCACATCTATGCTATGCAGGAAAGCTGATGATAACGAGCATCTATTTGCTGGAGAATGGACTAAAACTAACTTATTTAGATAAGCTGTTCAGAAAATGTATGAGGGCAAGGGCCTTGTGAGTCAAATTCTAAACAGGGTCCTGGAAGAGATGGACTTTCTCATTATCCTTTCTTTAAAAGTGTTATCCAATCAATATCTCTGGTTTTTCTTCTGAAAAACTGTGACCAGTCTCTTAGAAAATATTCTGACTATACTCCAACACTAAATATGTTATCTTTATCTCTAATAATTTCTTTCTGATAAACAATTTAAAAGCTTGGGAGTCAAAGTACTTCAGTTACATATATGTGTTTACAGCCCTTGCACTCCATTGCAGAGTGAAATCTATATGGGGAGAGTAAATAAACATTGACTAAGAAATTTGTCACTAAAATTTAGATAATATAAATCAATTTACATCAGAGGATCAAACTCTGTCTTGTTAACGCTAAAAACTTACTTTAAGAGCCCGTAGTAGAGAATTTTAGCTTTGTTCATTTTTTTGCTAGTATGCAAAAGGTTTGCCTAGAAACTTCCACTAAGTTGCAACCAAATTGTGCGATAGCTGTTTCAAATAAAATTCTTGTTTCGCTCTCCCTACGCCTGCTCCCTATCTTGGTCTGGCACTGAATTACTGAAACTCTTATTTCATCAGAGTTAATGCAAGAGTCTTTTTTTCTGCAGTTCATGCCAGCTAGACTGGTTTCCATGTGTGTCTCCACGTCATCTGCTTTTCTTTTTTTCAAATCTCACTCCTGAAACATCTGTTGTCCCTTGCCTTAGAGCTCTTAGTTTCTCTCTCCTTCTGTTATTTCAGTATAACTCAAAAGTGCTTCAGTTTGCACTTGGTATGAAATATGCTATTCAAAACAGTCGGATTTGGTTTTTAACATCAAAATTCCCATTTGGAGTGCGTACATATCAGGTCTGACTTCTTGTTTGATTTATTTCAGGTAGAAATACTGGGTGGGACTAGTTCATGAAGTATTATGGTGACTCTTAAGAGGACTGAATTGGGTATAAAACCCCAAATAAGGGCCACATGGAGTGAGAGGGTAGCTGCTGGGGGAAAGACCGACAGAAAATTATATTCTCCTTAGGCAGAGGAGAGTAATGGCCAAAAACTTTGTTCAGGTTACTTTGTTTGGACTTGGATAAATGTATATTGTATGTATTTGAGGTGTTTTTAGTAAAGGCTTAGAATAACTCAAGACCATTAAGACATATACTGAAAGTTTAGCTTTAATAATGAAAATAGACTATTGTCTAAAATTGGTAGCATAGAAGAAAACAGTGACTGCTACATTTAAAAAATACCTAAGTGCGCCTGTTAGTTCAGTCTGATGGTGCTGGCTATCAGTTATTAATGGCTTATTTTAGTAAGATTTGTTTCTGGGGTAAATGAGGTAAGGAAAGGTACAGCCGGCTTTAATCCAGAGATTGGATTTACAGATTTTACAGTCTCCTTCTAGTTGTTTAATGTATGAACTATTCCTTTGTTATGAGTAGCTTTCTACTCTTAACTGATAGAGCCAAGTCTGTTTCTTATTGGAAAAAACAGACCCATGGTGAAATCCTACAGAATTATTACGGGAGGAATTCACAAAGCATATAAGGTCTGTGTATGCAACGGTGTTTGGGATTTTTTTTCACATTTGAAAAACTATACGTCCAGCAACTTGGTTTCATTGGGGAATAAAAGAACTATTTCACTGTGGAAAGTTGTCAATGAAGAACTGAAAGGAAGCAGCTCAGGATAGGATGTAAGAGAGTTTACGTTTCTGAAGTTCTTTGTTTTATTTTAAAAGAAGCAATTGTTTCTCTCTTTTCTCCTCCCCTTCTCTCTCCCTCCCTCCCTCCCTCCCTCCCCTCGGCTTTTGTTAATTGCAAACAGCTCAGAAGATCTGAAGAAGATGAAGAAAAAGAGGAAGACATTGAAGTACCAAAGGCCATGGGGGATATATTTGAGTCCCTTGCTGGTGCCATTTATATGGATAGTGGAATGTCTTTGGAAATGGTTTGGCAAGTGTACTATCCAATGATGAGGCCATTAATAGGTATTGTCAGCTTTCTGAAAAAAATTAATAATTAAGTACCATCTTCTATGAAGGGAACAAAGCTAATTTTTTTAACTTTTTTTTTTTAAATAGAAAAATTTTCTGCTAATGTGCCCCGTTCCCCAGTGCGAGAGCTGCTGGAGATGGAGCCAGAGACAGCCAAATTTAGGTAAGAATACATTTTCTTGGTACACACTGCCATAAAATTTTTTTAAGCTGTGCTTCATAAACTACTGAGGATTTTTAAATGTTACGAATTACTTGTAATTTCTTTTGCACTAAGCAGCTAGTATGATCGTTGTGCATAACTGTCTGAGAAAAGTATTGATTTCTGTTTTAACTATACTGCTTTAGCTTCTGTAGAAAAGAGAATGTAGGTCTCTTATTTCACATTAACTGCCTAGGCTGTAAGTAATTCTTGTGTATATTTTTGCAGTCCTGCAGAAAGAACTTACGATGGAAAGGTCAGAGTAACAGTGGAAGTTGTAGGAAAGGGAAAGTTTAAAGGTGTTGGCAGAAGCTACAGGATTGCCAAATCTGCAGCTGCGAGAAGAGCACTACGAAGCCTCAAAGCAAATCAACCTCAGGTCCCAAACAGCTGAGACTCCTCTTAAAAAATAAATAAAATGGGGGAAAAAACACATACAAATAAAGCAAATTTTTAAAAATGTTGATGTTGAGAGGAACAAATTGGAAGACAGAATTTAAAGTTTGTTTGATAACAGAATAGATAACAAAACATTTAACATGTATAAAATTTTGGAACTAATTGTAGTTATAGTTTTTTGCGCAAACACAATCTTGTCTTCTTTCCTCACTTCTGCTTTGTTTAATCACGAGAGTGCTTTAATGATGACATTTAGCAAGTGTTCAGAATAATTGTTGTCAGGTCTTTTTGGTTTACTTTTATTGTCAGTACAGCTTTGCTTAGTGTTAGAAGGCCAGGGAGCTTACGCCTAATGCAGTTGCTAGATTTATATATAGTAATCTTGAAATTCTTCAATCTGTGCACTAGTGCCAGTCATAAAGCAGTTGATAAACTGTACTGGATGATTGGGTATAAGAAAGAATAAGTGTGCCAGTATTCTCCTTTTTTTTTCTCTCTTTTTTTTTTTTTTTCTCTCCATGTCATCTTTTTACATTAAGATGGCAATCCCAATCATTATTGCACTTATTTGTTAGGGACAGACTTTAATTGAAATGGCTGGCATACTGGTAGAATGAAACTTCAATTTCCTTATGCCACACAGTCTTGCATAAAAAAAAAAAAGGTTCTTGCCTTAAAAATAAATAAACCCTCATTAATAGTCTTTAATTTCTGATCTTTTTTGGAACAAACTGTTTTACATTCCCTTCATTTTGTTATGCATTTTACAATGATACAGCTCTATATTTACAGTACAACTCATTACTATAGCTGTGACTTATTACAGGATTATAATAGAAATTGTATTCATATATATGTAATTAGGTTATTTTTAACAATTCTGAGGAGGTGGTTAGTCTACAGTTTTTTTTATACCATAAACAAAATATGGTCTTTGGCTAAAATTCCAATTTTACACAAACCTGCAAGCTAGATAGTTCCAGTACTGGAAACAGTAATGAATAATTGCACAGTGCAAACTGTCACTCTAACAAAATAACCTTAGACATATCACACCTAAAATATGCTGCAGATTTTATAGTCAATTGGTTACGTATTTAACAAACAGAGCACCTTTACACTTAGAGATATTTCCACGTAAATTTCTTACTGTACTTTTCAGAGTTGCATGCATATTTCACCTACCAAAGCTGTGCTGTTAAATAACATGAAAGTTGATGTTTGAGCTATAACTGCCGTACTTTTGATACATCTGTGATTTAGGTCCTTAATTTAGAGAAACTAGCTCATTGGTGTTTTGGTCTACTGGGGGTGGGGGGGAAATCATACTTTTATTTTTTAGGCTTTGCCTATACTTCTTTAATTAGATTTTTGTAGGCACTCTTCACTTAAATACCTCAGTTCTTTTTTTCTTTTCTTTTCCTTCTTTTTTTGCATGCATTGTTTTTTTTCTGTTTTGGTGCTATGTTTATATATTATGCTTGAAATTTTAATTTTTTGCACTGTAACTATAATACCTCTTAATTTACCTTTTAAAAAAGCTGTGGGTCTCGTATTCCCACCAATATCAGTAGAGGTTTGCTGCAATTTTGCCCTGTTAATTATGCTTGAAGTTTGAGAAAGCAGAGCAAGGTGTTTTAACGTTTTCCAGCACAATAGTTTGAACTTGATGCTGTGTCTTATGTATTAAATTACAAATAAATACTGTATTTCCTGCTTTTAAACCCTATTCCTTTCCTCACAAATGCACACTAAAACAAAACAAAAACTGTCAGCTCTTGCTTTCTTAACAAAAAAATAAAATGAATGCCTTAGTGACAAGGGGTAGACATTAAGCTTTTCTGAAATACAGTTTTCAAAAGTTCATATATTTTCTATCTCAGTCATTTTTCATTCTGCAAAAAGGACCATTCTTGTATTTGAAAGCAGCATTATTATAGTAGTCTGACCGAGAATTAAAATACTAGCTTATAAAAAATTCTAGCAGTTGTTTGGTACTTCAGTCATGAAAATTTAACTGGGAAGTACAAGACCTGCAAGTCTTAGTGTATATAAAACAAATATAAATGAGATGGAACAGTAAAAACATGCTGTCTAAATTTTCGAAGGCAAATTGCTTTGATTTAGCTGTTTTTTAAAAAAAAGGCAAATCACCAATTTAAGTTATGTCTCTTTGTGGTAGGAGTAAGTTTCTTAGCAAAAATACATGATTACTAATGTTAACAATTCTGTTTCTGGCCAGACATGAGTCAACAGATAAAATCAGACCATCTAGAAAGTCTGAAATAGTTTTAACTGCATGATGAAAAACTAAAACTTAAGTTAGTCTTTGAATGCCTAAAATTTCTTACTGATTGTTACAAGGTTTTAGATTCTCAGGGGTTTCAGGTAATTGTTAGCAGTAAAGTGCTACCGAGTGTTTTGATGCAAGGAAAATGAACTGAACTTGCTCTGTGTTTCAGAATAGTTTAATGATCACTTTGTTACTAGATAAAGCCTATGAATTGGAAATCAGAAATGTGTAGTGGCTGACTATAAAGTAGTTTCTGCTGCTGATGCGTTTTTAAATGCATTTTAAATGCCGTAATTTTTTCCAGTGTGACCTCATTGAAATATTTTTTTATCCTTTGAGATAGAAAATTCATATTAGTTTCCATGTCATACATCTGTGTGTTTTACCCTGCAGTTGATATGATTTTGATATTGGACAGTGTATGCTATTAAAGACCTAAATCTGATCATTTGAAGGTTGGGATAGAAATCACTTCACATGCTATAAGCACAAGTGTAAGTGGACTGTTGCAACCCATCTTCAAAAGCAACCACACAGGCTCATCATTAATAGTGTGGGGGTTAGTTGGCATGAACCTTGTTGTTTTGTTTTTGTTTTTTTTTTATCTAAGTCCTGTTATACTGTACTTTAAACAGTCCTCCTAACTATGCTGCGTTTTTATTTTTATGGCTTTTTTTGCGCTGTTCTGTTCATGTAGCACAAATAAGCATTGCACTTGGTACCATGCTTTACCTCATTTCAAGGAAAAAATGCTTAACAGAGAGGAAAAATGTGGTTTGGCCTTGCTGCTGTTCTGATTTACTGAATTTGAAAAAGTTAATTATAATGCCTGCAATGTGTCATTTACTTGCACAACTTAAATAGGTCATTTGTAATGTCTGTGGCATTTTTACTGTATGTGGAAAAATACAACAAAGATGTGTAACAACTCTTGATTGTATTTTAAAGCTATTGTTTTTCTACTACATCATTTTACTGTTATGTGAAGTAATTACAATTAGAATGACCTCTGACACTCCAGTAATTATCTCTGAACAAACCGACGTATTATGCGCATAGTGTAGTTTTTGCAAGAAGACAGCCCCTCGTAATTTGGTCAACCTCAACTAAATCTCTGCTCAGTCTGAATAGTGAGTGCCCAGTAGCTACTTCTGAAGTGTTTGTTCAGCTTGGATGCTGCTAAAGTCCATACAGGAAAAAAAAAAGCCTACTATTTTTAAGTCTCGTTACACAATAGTGTGTTGTGACTGCAGAGTACAGACTTGGACAAGAACCGATTTCCGTGCTGGGGAGGAACACGGTGGTGGCCCAGGGATGAGGTGCCAGATCCTCAGCCTAGAGCAAATTGATGTGGTATCATTTTAATTAATGGAACTACATTCTTTTACATACCTGAAGATCTTGTGCTTATATGTATGTTGGAGAGTTTGGGTTTTCCTCCTTGTAAGCGAATACAGAACCATAAACTGGAAGATGTGGTTTCTATGTTGCTGCACATGACATGACTATGCTATGTGTATTTATCTGTATAGAAAGTGAAATCTCTGTATCCCAGTCACAGCAGCACACGTGATCCTGAAATGACAAATAGCATCGTGGTCTGCTGTGATGACACGCTTGCCTCTGTCTGACAGTATTCTGGGTTTGTATGTTTTGGGTGGGGTTCCCTACAAAAACATTCTTATGGAAATCTCTGTATCTATTACATGAGTGAAGCGAGAAGGATTTTGATTTCTGGTACTTAATTACTGACGTTGATCCTTTTCCAATTGCTCTAATTTTCAAGAAGTTAATTTCTTTACTTTCATATTAGGTTTAAAACTTAAAACACTACCGATCATGAAATGTAATCTAAATATCAACTGTAATTCAATATGAATTATTTTAGCAAATCTAGAGGTCATTGTCAAAGCTAACTACATTTCTTAACAATAAATTTTATCCAATAAAGTCCTTGGGTTTTTTCCCTCTTTTTTTTTTTGAACAGCAACCACAGACTACTTTAATTGCTTTGTAGATGCACTCAGAATTTACTGCAGCAGCAAGTCGGAGAGAAAAATGTTTGTGAACAAGAATTGGAAATTGCAGGCATTTTTATTGTAAATAGTTTGACTGAAAAGATGGTTAAAATCAAGTAGAATGAATAACAAATATAATTTGATGGACAATAAAATATTTACCATCACATGCTGCAGCTGTCTTCAAGGGACATAAAATGTAATTCATTCATACTGTAATCATGCTGCAGAAGTTTGCAATCTGCACCTTATGGATCACAATTACCTTTAATAGTTTTTTGTAATAATTGTAGCTGAGTATATCTCCAATAAAGTTATGGTCTGTTCACCTTGTATTGTCTTTCTGCTTTTGTTTTTAGTTCCTCTTAATCTTCCCATAAATCTAGAGTTTACAAAAAATTACTTTTCAGTCTCCGTCTAAATAAAAAAAAAAATTGTGAAAGCCTTATTTCTTGACCTTGTTTAAAGACAAGTCTGCTTGTCTCCTTCCTCTGATGAATGAACTGTCTCCATAGCTATGTGAAGACTCTTCGGGGACGCTCAGGTTAAAAATGATGGTGTACATGCTACAATTTGATCTCTGTGTTGACCGTTATACCTGCAAAATTTCTCTTGGAGCTGGGGGGCCCCTGGGCGCAAGGGTTCAGTAACACAGGTTCACACAACTCAACACATGTTTTAAGAACAACGTGTTAATGTTAGCTAATAGTCTCAGTGTAATTGACATTGATTTTAATTATTTTTTTCCGTTTGTTTTCTGTTAGTATTTCACTTATCCTGAATGTGGAATGTTTTGCAGTGTTCTGACTGGCACACCGGTGTCGTGTCCGTTGTACAGAGACAGAGACAGCCGCGACAGTCAGTCTCCTGGCATCTGCAGTGGGCAATTTCTACTCCACATTTCGTCTTGGGTTATAGAGAAAAGCCTGCTGAGCTGTCGATAGCCGTGGTGGTGCCTTTTCCTGGCCCTGGAGGAGGGCTGAGTCACCCATGTCTTCCAACGGTGTGGCTTTTTCCCTTGTCTCAGCTGTAATGAAGCAAGCAATTCTCAGCTGAGAATAAAGGAAACTTGTGCATCTTCTGTGGCTTTCCGGCTCATTTTTCCTCTGCCTCTAGGCTCCACGCTGACACTGATGGCATTGGTAGGTTTAAGCTCCATTGTGTAGGTTAGTCAGCTGTAGTAGGGGATAACGATAGTCCACCACCCCCCAAGTTCTATCAAGTGGGTCAAATCAGAAAATTTTTCTTTCTCTGAATTTTCTACAGGAAAATAGGCCTGAAAATAATATAAAGAAAAAAAAATAATTGAAGATGCTGTCATCTTCCTTTTCATAGTGGAGGAGTGAGATGAGGGATGGCCATCCGAACTTGAGTCTCAAAGGAAGTGGTCCATCCTTTGCTGGATAGTCATATGAAGCATCCAGGGTTCTCCAGAAGGTCACAGGGTAGAATCAGTAAAGGTTCTGCTCCAAAGGCAGGTGACTGCACTTTTTGCCAGTATAGGAGGATCACCTACTCACTGCAGGATTTAAGTACAGCTTATTAGCAATGGTCTTGAAACTGCGTAACACAAAATAAAGATCCTTTTTTTTTAAATTTAAGCTGCTCAGAATGCAGCAATGACTGGGTTCTTCCTGCCCCCGAAGAAGTACCAGGCTTGAATTAAGAAGAATAACAATTAACTTTAATGAAGCTACGACGTCAAGACACACATTTTCAGGATAGTTACCACTTGTCATCCTCACAAACCTCAGTGGCTGATCTGTGGGAACTGAAAAGAAAATACCTCTGTATCCGAAGAAGAGTTTACAGGTACTGGTTTCTCATGTCCTTATTATAAGAATAAATGTGTTTCGTAATTGTGTCAATAGAGCTAAAGTATGTATTTGCTTAGCTGCTACTCTTAAGTAAATCCATACAGAAAAAGCAATTTGGGTGAACACCAAGGTGAGCAAGTTTTTGAATACGCTTGCCCTGAACGGAGGTAGTAAAGTTAATCGTAACTCCAGGTCCAGGCGCACAGAGGAGCAGATTTGGTGCTTGGCTGGGCTTCCCTGAACGCTTCTGCTGGAGTCCAGGTGCAGGATCTGGTCCTTAGAGGAAATGTCCGTGTCAGTGGACACAGGCAGCACTGACATGTAAGTGGGTTTTATTTTTCTCATAGCTGTGATTATGTCCTTCCTTATTGTAGAACGTGAACAATACTTTCATTTTGGTGAGTAAAATAACCAGGGACCTTCCATATGTTATGAAAACAGTATCATTTACTTTGCAGCTTAACCACCTCCATTTACCTGGCTTATACTCTTTCTTTCTTTTTTTTAACATTACTTTTTAGATATATATTTTATGGGAAGCCTCATGCTAACTCTTAAATTGAAGTAATTTTCCTCTGTTAACTTGAAAATTTCCTGTAGTTTTGGGTCCCTGCCCAGCTCCCACTGAAGTCCCTGGGAAGACATCCACTCGGGCTCTGTAATTTGTGTGCCTTTGAACATAACACAAAAGTCCTTCAGATATAATAAGTGTAAATTCCAGACATCAAGTAAAAGTTGAGAAATTCAGCAATATGCAAAGGCAGCCTCTTCTGCTTTGCTTCTATTTTTCAAGCTTTTAAGTTAAAAGGGTGGCGTGTTAGCTGGCTACCTACTTTTGAGATAGCCCACCTATTGCTGTGAATACCCAGCTGTTTCCTCCGTTGTCTTTGCCAGGTGGGCAAGATTTAGAGGGGAGGAATGTGGACCATCCTCCTCAAAGCCTCTGTTAATATCTTCGGTGCTTCAGCTAACTTCAGGTGTGTGCTCTGCAGATATCTGGGCTGACTCCCACCCATTTCTTCTGCGGTCAGTGGAGCCACAGCAGCAGCCCACAGGGCACTGTCGGTTTTCCTGCTCTTAGGTCATCCTTTCAACATGAGGTAGGTTGAATGACAGAGAAGAGGGTCCCTTCCTCCCTGCCCAGGGCTGGCATTTAGCTGATGAGATGGATCCCACACTGTAGGATCCCACACTTGAGGCTGGAAAGGTTCTTTCTGGGAAAATGATGAGGCAAGGAGAAGAGATTTCATCCAGCTGCATCATGGTCAGGGGGTCAGTAGTTACTGCAGGGTCGTGCTCAGCTCTCACCAAGGTGAGGCGGATCCCCTCTTTGTTGCCACTTGGCCTGAAGCAGGTGAGTGAGTACGAGCTGTTGTGGCTGTCCCAGCGTTTGTAATAAAATGATGCCAAGTTTGCAGACTTGCTAACCCTGAAGGACCGAGCTGCAGGAAGGGACTGTGGGATCACCAGTCCCGTCCTCAACTACATATTCCTTTAAGAATGCACTTTTCACAGAAGTACTTGAGTGGCACTTTGGCACCAATTTTAGGGTAAGGTTTTTAACTTTGTTTTATAAATTAGAATCTAAGTAACACAGAGGAGCAGCGCTATGGTTGTACAAGTTGTCTATGTCACAACCACCAGCATTAGGACCAGTGTCTGAACACAAACATCACTAAGCTCAGACATCTGCTTCCATGTTCTTATACCACGGCCACCTACACCAGCCATTTTGCTTTCATGTACTCACCTGAATTTAGGCAAGACCCTGATGTCAGAACAAAACCCTCCCTTCACTCAGTCACACCCCAGTATCTTGATAGCCAAGATCTGCCCTATTCTCACACATCCATAGCAATTAATAGTATTTTGCAGCACCAATTTTAAGTTCAGAAATTACTGCTTTCATGGTGATTCAGGCTGGAATAGCGGGGCATTATGTTCCTGCCAGCAGCACTCATCACCTTCCTCCCAGCTTTACATAGTACATGTGCTCCAGGCAAAAGAGATCTCATTATACAAACAAGCATGGCACAGGCAGCCGTACTCCCTGTCTGGCCAACTGGCTGCTGTGCAAGGCTGTGCCAGCAAAAAAAAACTCCCTTAAAACAAGGGCAAAAGTTCCCAGGACTCTGCCTTGACAGCAGTTTTGAAGTTGCTGGTGGTGGAGGTGGGAAGGGATCTGTGGAAGATGCAGTAACCATTTTTTCCTGGACCAAATCCCTTTGCCAGTCTCTAAAAAGTTGCCCTTTCTGTGGAATCCGTCAGCTCGAAGGGTTCCTGCACTGAGCATGGTGCACAACCTGCCAAGGAGGGCTGAATGCCCAAGGAGCTCCGGTGTCCCCAGCAGGTACAAGCAAAGCACAGGAGGAGGGCAGTTCAGACCTTCCTTCCTGACCCACCTTGCGGAGCTGAATCAAGCACACATCCTTGTGCGTGCACGTGGCGAGGGCATTCCTTACTTGACTTAATGGTTGGTTGCAAGCCACTAAGTTAGTGTGAAATAACCATACAGCAACTTCTGTGGAAGATTTCTTGTGAAGTAGCGTTGGCTTATTGGCAGTTTAGCTAAGGTGAAGGCTTACTTAATGCAGCAGCTGAATAAATCACAACAGAGCCTATGTCACACAGGCTGCAGGAACTAAACTGAAATTGAGTATATAATCTATGCTAGATCCATAGCAGCTGCTTTTTGTATAAGATATGGTGTGTTGATGTGTGTCAGAAAATCCCAGAAACTGCAGTGACTGAGACAAGGAGTGATGGGGAACCTGCATGAACACCTGAGTCATATCAACAGAGGAAGTTGTAGGCTGGAAACATTTTGGAAGAAATGCCAAGATTCAGAGCAATCTCAAATACAAAGAGGAAAGGGCACAGACATGGTCAACTCTTTTGAGGGTAACAACAACTATTGAGGGTGACAGAGCACCGGAACAGGCTGCCCAGAGAGGTTGTGGGGTCTGCTTCTCTGGACATCTCCAAAACTCGCCTGGATGCGTTCCTGTCCAGCCTGCTCTAGGTGACCCTGCCTTGGCAGGGGGGTTGGACTAGATGACCTCTGAAGGTCCCTTACAACCCCTACCATTCTGTGATTCTGTGACTTCAGCTCTTAAATCAGCTCCCCAGAAAAGGGTGAGCATCGTGGAGGAGGGCCGGGCAAAGGTGAAAACAAGCAGAGCCAAAGTTCGCTTACTACAGCATCAGATTTTAAAGTGACAGCAAGACATGTGCGAGAGACTGAGAAGAAGAGGTGAACTGAAATAGAGCCTTACCAGAAGCAGAGGTGGAGCTTGAGCACCGGATAGTGCAGAAGTCACTTAACAATTTTTGCCACTTCCAAAAAACTTTAAGCCTCAAGTATCCCTGACCTTAGTCTTTGAGGTCCAAAACAAGTCCTTGTGGTCCAGAGGCCATCTTGCCTTCTCCTGCAACAGTTTAGAGCTTGTGACTCTGCATGTCACCGCTGTGAGGATTCCATGCGTTAATGGCAATAGCGAAAGCTCTGCCCTGCATCCGAAGCAGGCTTGTGGTGAGAAGAACCATGGTTTCTCCGCTGTGCCAACACTAAAGGTGCAGTTTCTGTGCCAGCCACACCACAGACAGCAGGCATGATGGGACTGTGTTTAATAGGTGGGAAACTGGTTTTGCTGTTAAAGATAGGACTGTAGCTGTGGCCTTCTGGCTTCACTTGGCTTAGAATCCCCTGCTGTTTTTCACCTTGTTGTGATTGCTCACATTTGCTCATCCCCTACATTGGCCAAGTCTTCTGTCTTTTTTCAGAAGACATCTCTGCCCTGTGCTTTCGTCAAGATAACGTCCCAAACTAGAGACAAGCAACCACAGCTTAGGGTTTCAGTTGTCTGGTTGAAGTCTAATAGGAAGGAGTAAGCCCATTGGTGGTGATTTTCAGGGGATGGTTTTAAGCTTTTGACCGATTGTCTTGTCAAGGTAAATCTAGCCTGATGTTCAGAAGTTGATGCCTCACTGTGGTCAAATGGGTTCTGAGAAAGTCCTGAGTGAGACCAGGCTGGAGAGGTTTGGGGCTGACGTGAAGCCACAAGAGGCTACTTTGGCAGTTACGTTAAGTACGAAGAAGTAGATGAAGCTGCAATTGCAGTTAACTGAGGAACACAAATGTTTTTCAGCGGTGCAGGTAACAGCAGTTTTTGGTGGCCAGGTTCTAACTGGGAGATGAGAGGCTGAGGGAGCTCGGGTTGTTCAGTCTGGGGAAGAGGAGACTGAGGGGAGACCTTATCGCTCTCTACAACTACCTGAAAGGAGGCTGTAG